>OZ020624.1:13725248-14100248 GCA_963971575.1 Liopterus haemorrhoidalis
AACATGGTACCGGAATTTTCCGGACAACAAGAACTCCTACCACGATTTCTCGAGATTTGCGAGAAACTCCTAAATAAATTTTATAATGCTACGGACGCAGGCGACTTTCAGAATGAATATCTGATGGCGAGGATCCGCGCAAAAATAAAAGGAGAAGCAGAAACTAATATTTCTAGGTGTACCATTAACACATGGTTAGATTTAAAAGCCGCCCTTATTAATTGTTATTCAGATAAAAGGGATTGTTACACCCTTCAAATAGAATTAACTGAACTCAAACAATTACAGAACGAATCACCGTTCGAATTCTTTAATAAAATACAAAAATTATTAAATCTCCAAATAACATATGTTAGTACACATTATTATGAACAAACTTCAGTTCTTTTCACGTATCTTAGACAATACGCTCTTAGAGTATTATTAAGAGGTTTGAGAGACCCTATAGGCCCTCTCATGCGTACTAAAAACCCTACAGACTTAAACCAAGCTTTAAATATGCTCACTAACGATTGTCAGTTAGAAATAAAATCTAAACTACCCTATAATTCAAATAATATACAAAATTAATCAACGCGAAATTCTAACTATAATATAACACCGTTTAAAAACCCATTTAATTCTCAACCTAAACAATTATTAAATCAATCGAGACCGATGTTCAATAATCAATTCAACCGATTTCCTAGTCAAAATAGACAGCCTACTGTCCAAAGACAAACAAATAACCCTTTCACTAATAGAAATCTCCAACTATGTAAATTCCAATCTCGTCAAAACATACCCTATAAACCTACACCCATGAGTATTGCTACAAGAAATACTTTTCAAAGACCATTCGCTCAACAAAATTACAAAAATCATTTATTACAAAATTACAAAATTATTTTAGACCGAATGAACCCAAATTTATATCAGAGGAATTATTTAATATTGAGGAACAAAATTTAGAATCAAATGCAGATAACTACGAGATAGAACCTCCAGATGATTATTTAAAATATAATCAAGGTGTTCAATATGACGTAGAAACCGATCAAAACTGTTTTTTAGAGGAAACAGCCTCGGACCCGAATTTGAATTGTTAAACTTAAATTTAATCAACAGAAAAAGTGAATTACCCTACATTATATTTCCACAAGATAACTTGAAAGTACTTATTGACACCGGAAGTACTAAATCTTTCATAGATCCAGATATTGCGAAAAAATATTTTCAAAATTCTATAATTGAAGACCCCTTCCAGATAACTTCGGCGCATGGGACGTCAACTCAACAGTATAGTATGACTATGCCATTTCCTAAAATCTTTAAAACAAAAAATTTACCATTAAAATTTCACCTGTTTAATTTCCATAAGCGATTTGACTGTCTTTTAGGCTTAGACAATCTCAAATTACTTAATTCAAATATCGATTTAGTAAATAACAAGTTGATCACTCCTAAAATTTCCATAAAACTCAATTTTCTAAACTTCCATGTTTCAAATAATTCAAACCCATTTTCAAATAACATCCATGTTTTCAACACAAACAAAATTAAATATAACGTCGCAAAAACAAGGAAAAATCACAAAAACTGTAAAGAAAAACAAAAAATGACTAAATTATTTAATTAACATTCTGATTTGCCACATTTAGATAATAAACCCCTAACTTGCACAATTAAAGTCAATAATAAAATTAGATCAGAAAATAAAACCCCGATTAATTCAAAATTTTATAAAAAACCGGAATTTCATCCAGCCAAAATCAACAAACAAGTTAGTTCGAGATCCAAAGACACGTTTGAACAAGAAAATAAATATTACACGCCCCTAACAGAATATCAAAACTATTTAGAATACAGGAAAAATAATTTATTAAATACGAATAACAAAATAATTTTAGAAGTTGAAGGTAATCTTTTGAATGCCCCACTTGAAGATAGTTTGGCCCATTGCGTTAGCAAAGATTTGAAAATATCCCGCGGATTGGCAAAACTATTTAATAATAAATTTCATAATGTCGAGACTTTACACAGACAAGATCCAAAACTTTTTGACTTGGTATACTTAAAATTTAAAGACCGCTATATAATAAATCTCACCACAAAAATTAAATATTCTGATAAACCTTTTGAAACTTTTGTCAAAAAAATTTAATAATACCAAAATTAGGCTGTGGAGAAGATAAATTAATCTGGTCGGATGTTAAACATATGATACAATACGTATTTAGAAATTCAAACACTATTTTAACTTTTTTCAAATTACCTGAAATAGAATTAAACATTAACGAGACTAACGGATATGAGAACTTCCTTGAATACATGAACGATTTCAATAAAAATTTCAAAGATAACGAAAATCCTCAAAATTCCAAAGATCCTGATCAACAATCTCTAATTGTTGAAATTGATACGGATTGAAACGGATAGCGAATCAGAAATAATTAATATAGACGACGACTCTGATGATCAAACGGTACATTCAAATATCGTAAACCCAATTGTAGGTATACCTATTATTGAGAGTCCAGTAAACTACGGGATGAATCAAGTAATAGTATCCGAAATTAACTTTGATCCACCTATCCCATCAATCACAAAACTATTTGACAAAAAGCAAAGAATTTCCCTCCAAATATCAAAAAATAATTTTCAAAACGACATAATTAATTTTATTTAACAATACATAGCCCCTAAAGTAAAATATCATTTTTATTTCGAACACGACCCTTTGTATGAAACATTTAGTAGAACTATTCAAAAATATTTTAAAAATTCAGAGTTAAATTTTGTAAAATGTACGGAAAAATTAATTGACATTGAAACAGAAGACGAAATTTTGGCAACAATTAGAAATTATCATGAAAGCAAAACTAATCATCGTGGACTTGATGAAACCGAAAACAAAATTAAAATTAAATATTATTGGCCCAATCAGAGGAGATCTATCCAGATTTTCATTAACAATTGCGACATATGTCAAAAAACAAAATATGAAAGATCACCTCTGAAATTAAAATTCAATATTACACCACTCCCACCAGACCTTTTCAAATATTGCATATAGATAGTATAAGCCTAGAAAAGGTAAAATTCCTGACCATCATTGATTCTTTTTATAAATACGCCCAAGCATACAAGCTCAATTCACAAGGCATCGAAATTGTTAATAATCTAGTTAAATTCTTCACACATCACGGAATACCTGAACAGATCGTATTCGATAACGGCCTAGAATTCAAAAATTCACTTGCTAAAGAACTCTTGCAAACCCACAAAATTGAAATCCATTTTATAAGTTCCCAACACCCAGAATCCAACGGTTGAATAGAAAGATTCCACTCCACTTTAATTGAACATATCAGGTTACTCAATAATCAAAAAGAATATAGTAAAGATACAATTGAAATAAAAATTAACTACGCACTCCTTGCTTATAATAATTCGATACATTCAGCCACTAAATTAACACCGCAAGAAATAATATCAGGACATCTTAATACAGAATCACCTTTTAATATTGAAATAGAGCAGAAATTAATAAACGATTATATCGAGAAGCATAAAAACAAAATTAAAATATTATATAACAAAATTAACGAAACACTTTCAAAAAATAAAAAATTAAAAATTGGTCAAATCAACGATAATCGAAAAGAATTACCTCCTAAAATACCTGCTAATGTTTACGTAAAAAATAAACAGAAACAGAGTAAACCAAAAAATAAATTTAAAATACAAAAAATTGAAACCATTAACCCTCAACTTAAAACCGCTAAAATAGAACCCACACACGGTAATACAACAAATAAAATTCACCTTTCTAATATTAAACCACCCCGGAAACAAACATATAATTTTAAAAAATTTCCAAGTTCATCAGCGGCACCCTCGCCACTGAAATAAAAGATGTCACCCATAACATCAGGATTCTTCCAATAAATCTTGGCCCAGCTAAATTACAAAAAACTCAAGATACATTCGTACATTATTATAATTAAAACCATTAATCATAGAAAATGCTTATTTAAACGCACAATATAAAAAACTTAAAATCGGATTAAACAATACAAAATTAAACGGAGAACTTGACAACTATGATAAAATAATAAAGTTTTTACAACAGTCTTTAAACGAAAAATTTAATAATATTAACGCCCAATCTAATAAAAGGACTAAACGAGGAATAATAAATGGACTTGGATCAATTATAAAATCAATAACCGGAAATTTAGATGCTGAAGACGGTAAAACATATGATAAGATAATAAACCATATGCAAGGTAACATGAAAAGCCTGCAAGATCAGCTTGAAATGCAGTACACTGTTAACGAGAAAGTTATTCAAAATTTTAATTCAACTATTAAAGACGTTGAACATAATGCTTTACTTCTCAGATCAAAAATTATTCAACTTAACAATATTATTCAAAATAATATCCAACAACAAGATATATTGTTTACAAAAGATATTTTCAATCAACTTATAATTTTGTACAACTCCGTCCTGAATGTTTTCCCGCAGGGGAAGTTCATAATGGCCATAACACCTGGCCATTTGTCGAGCTTTCGGGCCTGATGATCCCGCGTACCCTCAATCACGCAAGGGAAGTTCATAATGGTCGCATCACCTGACCATAAAGAGCTTTTGGGCCTGATGATCCCACGTACCCTGAATCACATATCATTTGGGAGGAGACAGTTCAGAGAAGCCGATTGTGGGAATAGGCTTATCTGTTGTCTCTTTGATCTCCCACTTAAATTCCTACCCACGTGTTTGCCGTGCGTGGAGACCCGTAACGCCGGAGAAGAGGGTCCTGGTCGGTTGAGGGAAACTGCTGCCCGCGGACAGTACGATCCCAACACGCCTTCTTTGGCCTCGGATTCGGTAAAACGGGAGGCTGAGTCTGGTCAGCTCAGTCAATCGGCTGGTGTCACGGTTCATGAATAGAGTGGCTCCACTACTAGATCGTGGATGCCGGGGTAATGCCGTGCCACTAGACAAGTATTCGGGGGTCTGTGGGAGCGGATGCAGCTCGCCCGGTTCCAGAGTTGGCTACTACTGGTTCTCGAGCGGGTCGAGCAGCCCGTGACTACTTCCCCCGATGCTATATCATCCTGACATGCCTGGCGCAATGAGCCGGTTTGCGGCCAACGTCCCCTGTGTGGGGCTCCCTGGTGGGTGGGCATGGCAGGGTGATGAAACTTAGTATACGGGTATGGCGACTACCCGGAGGGATAATTTTTCTTTAAATTCCGCCAAAGTTGAGAGTAAACTCCGTAAAAAATCAAACAAGAGACCTCGTCGTGATGCTCAGTCATCCGATGAGGGATGTGCAAGGCCTTCTGCAAAGAAGGTTGACAGAACTGTGGAGTTTTGTGCGCCAGTGCCTCGTTTTCTTGTTGTGAAGGTGCAAGAAGAGGGAAAGTCTTTTAAAGAGATGTCCCCCTTCTTTGTTGCCCGAACGCTGGGAAAAACGTGTGCAACTGGTATAAGATCGGTGCGAAAACTGTCGGATGGTACATTGCTTATTGAATGCGAAACTGAGGCTTCTTCCACGCTTCAGAAATGTGAAAAGTTTGGTGAGTTTCGTATTTCAGTACAGCCACATAAGGCACTGAATACTTCCAAAGGCGTCGTAACGGATCGTGACCTTGCGTATGTTACGGAGGAAGAGTTTGTGCAGGAAATGGCATCGCAAGGTGTCGTGGAATGCAAGAAGCTCAACCCCCGGAACGGCAAGCCTTCGATCTCAATGGTGGTGTCCTTCGCTGGCACCAAGTGTCCAACATCGGTAAGGGTGGGGTACAACGTTTGTAACGGTCGCCCCTACTACCCAAACCCGATGCGATGCTACAAGTGCCAGCGTTACGGTCACACCTCTAGTCGTTGTGGCAAATCTTCTATATGTGCCAACTGCGGACAAGATCAACATGATGTTGAAACCTGTCCAAACGCGGCACACTGCGTAAATTGCAAAGGGGCACATGCCTCTACTTCACGCCACTGCCCAACGTACTTAGAGGAGAAGGCTATCCAGGTCATCAAGACGCACGATAGGATACCGTATTTTGACGCCAAGAGGAAGTATAAAGAGACTGCGCCGGTCACTTTTGCGAAATCCTTCGCACAAGTGGCAGCAAAGAAGATTCAAGCGTCCAGACACAGACAGAATCAGTGCCTCGTCCGACAGTTAAAGCGGTAGGATTAGCTGCGAAGAATTCCGAAACAGAAAAGGTGGCGGAATCGGTCCAAGAGACCAGTATTCAGACCCCACAACCTGGGGGATCGGGTCTGAATAAATCCCCCTCGCCTAAAGGAGAACGCACTCAAGCTCAGTTCTCCCAACCACCTAAGGAGAAGACCCCACAGTCTTCTCCACAAACGAGAAGCGACCAGAGAATGGTCGCTTCTACAAAACCCGCATCAGTTACTCCTGAAAAGGAAACTGATAAGGGATCCGTTGGTTCTCACTGGATACCAGTGAGAGCCAAACAATCAAAAAAGGAGTCCAGTGTGTCCATCAAAACACCTGGACTACCAAATGAAAGTGTAGCCGAGAAAATGGCTGTAGACCCGCAACCTAAGGGTAAACCAAAAATCATTAGGTTGCGGGGTAACTCCCCTAAACAGAAATGAATGGTCCACTAATCCAGTGGAACTGTAACGGTGTATACCAGCGCTACGAAGAACTGCGACTTTTATTGTCAGATTTTGCGCCTTCGTGTGTTTGTCTGCAGGAAACAAACTTCAACGAAACCGACACATTCTCTCCTCGGGGATACTCCGTGTTTCGCACGGATTTCCTTACGGGGTTAAGAGCCTGTGACGGCGTGGCAATTCTCGTTAAAGACACATTGTACCACGATCCTGTAGACATTGACACTGAGTTGCAGGTCGTAGCAGTTCGTGTTGCACTTCCCCTCCAGGTGACGATTTGTTCTATCTACCTTCCCCCTGGTGTTCGAACTGACATCCGAGATGTCGTGAACATCATCGATCAACTCCCACCACCCTTCATACTATTAGGCGATTTTAACGCCTACAATGTGTGTTGGGGATCGGTTCGGAACGATCGACGGGGACGTCACCTGGAAAATATGTTGAACGAATTGAATTTGAGCTTTCTGAACGACGGCAGACCCACGCACTTTTGTGCAGCAACGGGTACATTTAGTGCTATAGATCTTAGCGTCATTTCAGGAGCCATCGCTCCGTTGTTCAAATGGGATGTGCATCACGACCTGTGTGGTAGTGATCACTTTCCAATCCTCTTAAAGCCTCTGTTTAATACTGTTACCGAATCCCGCTGGCCACAGTGGGTTCTTCGGAAAGCAGATTGGACCAAGTTTGCGGAATCATTCTCGCATGAGGATATTCCGAGCTTGACCGTAGACGAAGAGGTGAATCTTTTCACGGACTCCATCACAAGCGCGGCTAAAAACAGCATACCGCTGTCATCCACTCAGCCCCGTAGAGTTCCCGTTCCCTGGTGGAACGAGGAATGCGACTTGGCGCTACGTGAAAGGAGACACCTCTTCAATACATTCCGTCGTTGTCCAACAGAGGCAAACATGATAGCCTTCCAACGAGCGAAAGCTCGTGCTAAGAGGATTGTGAAAGAAAGCAAGCGCGAATCATGGCGCAAATACGTATGCACCGTTACAGTTGCCACTCCAGTGGCCAAAGTTTGGGAGAAGGTCCGGAAAATCTCCGGTCTAAATACAGCTACAGCCATTGCTGGTCTATCGGTAAATGGTAACGTAGTTACCTCAGCGGTCGAAATTGCTAACACTTTGGCATCTAATTTTGCGTTCAATTCTAGCTCTGAACATTATCCACCCGAGTTTCTAACTCGTAAAGCAGGCCTCGAATCTATACCTCTAAATTTCTTTTCTAGGAATGACGAGGTATACAACCTGCTTTTCTCTCGTGAAGAGCTAGATAGCGCGATGTCAAAGTGTAAGGATAGCTCTCCTGGTCCAGATGCGATACATTATCGTATGATCCGAAATCTTCCAGAATCATCTAAGTCTAGGCTTTTGAATGTCTATAATAGGATATGGACTGAGGGCAAGTGCCCGACCAAGTGGAAGGAATCTCATATAATTCCTATCCCCAAAGTCGGGAAAGATAAACAATTGCCCTCTAGCTATAGACCAATATCACTGACCAGTTGTCTCTGCAAGCTTATGGAGCGAATGATCAGCAAGCGTCTGATTTGGTTTTTAGAATCAAACGACTTGCTGGCCAACACACAGTGCGGCTTTCGCCGTCACCGCTCAACAGCAGATCATCTGGTCAGACTAGAGACAGCTATCAGGAATGCTTTAGTTGAAAACAAACACCTGGTAGCTGTGTTTTTCGATATTGAGAACGCCTATGACACTGCATGGATTTATGGGATTCTCCGTACTCTGCATTCCTGGGGTCTCCGGGGACGCTTGATGTTCTTTATAAAAGACTTCGTGTCGAACCGGCGCTTCAGGGTGCGGATCGGAAATACCCTGTCACAAATGTTCGCACTGGACAATGGGGTCCCACAGGGCTCCATACTGAGCGTTACGCTATTTTTGATCGCCATTAACGGTGCAGCTTCATGTATTCGATTGCCTGTACAGAGTTCGATATTTGTCGACGACATTGGTATCTTTGTCGCCGGACAAAAGACTAGTACAATCGAACGTCAGCTCCAGCTGACCATCAATCGTCTCGATACATGGGCAACCGAAAATGGCTTCAAATTCTCGACCAGCAAAACTGTGTGTGTCCATTTTTGTAGGAAAAGGGGTGTCCATCCCAACCCTACAATCACGCTAAATGGAGCACAGTTACCATTTACCGATACTGCCAGATTTCTGGGTCTGGTTTTTGACAGTCGTCTAACTTGGCGGGCACATTTTTTGTCCGTCAAGAAAAAATGCCAAAAGTCGCTCAATTTGTTGCGGGTCCTCAGTCACAAGACATGGGGTGCAGACCGCACTGTCATGTTGCGTTTATATCGTTCTTTAGTGCGCTCTAAGCTGGACTATGGATGTCTAGCTTATGGGTCAGCTAAACACCAAGAGATACGAATTCTTGACACTGTACATCACACTGGGGTTAGATTGGCCACTGGTGCATTTCGCACCAGCCCAATACTAAGCCTGCTGTGTGAAGCAGGCGAACCGTCACTGTACAATCGTCGTAAAATTCTATCTCTGCGATATATGGCTGCACTTAGTGCCAAGCCAGATCATCCCGCGTATGACCCTATTCTACAAAATAGGCATACAGAGATTTATGACAGAAAACCAAGAGCCAATAGGCCTTTTGGTCTGAGGACTTTCGACATTTTAGGCGATATTGATTTTAATATGCCTGAAATGGCAAGTTTCGTTTTGTGTGCTGTTCCACCATGGACGCTACCACGTCCACTTGTGAACCTCACATTAACTAGGTTTGATAAAGATACTACGTTGCCTATCGAATACCAACATGAGTTACAAAGAACACTGGTCCCTAGGTTCGAGGATACTGTCATTTTTACTGACGGATCAAAATCCGGAACCAGGGTTGGGTGTGCGTTCGTTGTTTTGAATCCACGCCAACAGTTTCAGTACCGTCTGCACTCCATAACGAGTGTGTACACTGCTGAGCTGTACGCTATTTTCAAGGCCCTGTGTTTTGTTTCGTCAGAGCAAAGTCGGTCAAGTGTTATCTTGACGGACTCGCTGAGCGCTCTGAACAGTATTCAAGATCCAGATCCAGTGCATCTCCTTGTACTAAAGATCCGGTTGCTACTCTACAATCTGAATGCTCAGAATGTGAGGGTAGAGCTGTTTTGGATACCGGGACATGTTGGTATTAAAGGCAACGAAGCGGCAGATGCAGCTGCAAAAGCCGCCTCTCACAGACCTATGATTGATGTGAGTTTCGTTTTTCCAGATGACGCAAAGAGTCATCTGAAACATCTGGTTTTAGACATGTGGCAACATGAGTGGAGCCGCACACAGAACGTTAAGTTACGACAGATTAAGGAAGACGTTAAACCATGGGGTTCTTCCTGCAGGATTAACTGCAGGGAGGAAACCGCCATCACACGCCTCCGTATAGGTCACTGTTGGTGGACCCATGGGCACCTCCTTCGAGGTGAAGAGTCCCCTATCTGTGAGACGTGTAACACAGATTTGTCTGTGTTACACTTTTTAACTGAGTGTGCACAGTTCGAGGATGTCAGGGAGAGGTTAGGCCTGTGCTATGACCTGTCAGTTGCTTTAGGTGACGACAGGGTACTCATGGACAGGCTGATACTCTTCCTGAGAGAATCGAACTTATTGTTTTATGTGTGAAGTCTTGCACCTTATTTTAATGTGTTTCTAGTTATTGACTGTGATATTCGATGGCAATTGGCCCCTTTACAGCCTCTTACCATCACTCTGAGTCTGTTCATATTTTCGAACAGACTTTTTATATTATTTATTTGTGTTTGTCAGTGCAAGATTTCTTTTATTGAGTATGCGTATTTTTTAATGATTTTATCTATTTATTTATTGTCGAATATATTGTTTTTAATATTTGGTCTAGTCATTTAGATGGGCTGCGTTAGGCGCAAATAGCCTTTGTTGCTGTGCGCCAAAAATTTTAACTAACTAACTAACGTCCTGAATGTTTTGCAGGATGTCGAAAACTCGATCACATTTTGAAAGTTACAAACTCTGCATCCGAGTATTAAAAAAACTACCGATTTTTTTCATGAATTACAAAAAATTTCCAAATGTTACAAAGACCAATTACCTTTTGAATTAAATTATGAGAACATTTTAAACTTCGAATCTGTTATAAAAATTAACTGTAAATTAGAGTCAGAACAAATAATTTATTTTCTATCCATCCCAATAAATTTTAAAGAGAATTATGACCTTTATTACCTAAAATCAATTCCTACGATATACAAGTCAGAACATGTTACGATCGTTCCAAATACTAAATATTTACTTAAATTTGAAAACAAAAATTACACCTCTAAGAGATATTTGCATGAAGAGCGTAATTTTCCAATGTCCAAATCACCTCAAAAGCAGATACAATGCCAGCTGTGAAAAAGAGATCCTGCTCCATAGTAACCCCCGATCACTGCCAATATACAAGATTGAATATCGAAGACAACCAATTGAACTTCATTTTCGAAACCAATCAATACCTAGGAGTATTTCCGAAGAAAGAAAAAATAATTACAGAATGTGAAAGCCAAACCGAGACTCAACATTTGAATGGCATCTTCCTAATCAAAAATAATAACTGCAAATTAACAATCAATAACGAGGAGATAAATTACAACGCAAGAAGTTATGGAACGCCACTAATCATCAATGGCATCCAATTCAAAATTAAAGAATCGAAGCTGACGAATTTCACAGTCGATTTAAAAAATCTGAAATTAGAAGAAATCACAAATATGAACTTCAAAAGAATCCATTCAGATGCACTCCAACCAAAGGTCCAAATTCAACCAAGTTTGTGGACAATCATCATTTACGTTGTCGCAATAATCATCGCCGGGTTCCTGTTCGTTAGAAGCAGAAGATCCAGACAACCCAAAATCTCCGAGGAAGAAATGCAGGAAGTAAGTCCAACGAAAACACCGAGACTTCCGGAGGAAGCCTCATTCTAGGGGGGGGGGGGAATTACATGACCAATTCCAGCAGGCACTACACAAAATACATTCACACACAGAAACACAACACTCAAATAATAATAATAATAATAATAATAATAGTGCCAGATCCAGTGCCCGATCTGGCGTAATTTCCGCGGCTGCATATCGCCAGGGTTTGGGATGCAGTCGTGTGTATTTAGCTCCACTAGTCTCTAGTATGACGCGGCTCAAAAGGTTTCTGAAGTTTGAGATTAGTGGACGCTTGTCAAGACCTGACAAACCCCATAATAATAATAATAATAATAACTTTATTTACATTTTTTACATTGACCTATGTTATAAATGTAAATAAGAAAATTTATTTCCAAAACCTATTATAATTTCTAAGACCTAATTTTTATACTTATTGACAATTTTATTTATATATACTATTTTTATCATTCTGTCCAGCATCACTAAGCTGAAGCTTGTCGCAATGTCTGGACAGAATAATGAACAAATTAACAGACTCAATGATAATAATTACATGTTATTATAGAGTAATATACATATATTGAATAAATAATGCAATGGTTTCACTAGGGCATGTGCACAGGCTTTGATTATATATTAGGAATAAGGTCTTCCCCTATAGAGGATCTTGGTTTTAGTGTGTTGATAGTACGACGAAAACTGGTTTGGGTTTGTGGAGATGTTGGACTCACATTCTTTTAGGTAATCTAGATGTCTTATTTTTATTTTGATGTTGACAGCGACCTGGTTTTTGGCACGCAATCATCAAGTATTGTATAAATTATGCAATAAATGTTGTCAACTCCTGCATCAGCATTTTCGGTATTGTGGTTTGTTAGTTCCGCATTCCAGTCAGTTGTAATAAGTGCCCTATATAATTTTTCAAAGTCAGCAATTTTGAAGTTGTATTTGTAATTGTTACGTGTTAGTTTTTCTTGTGAAATACTATACTTAATTTTGAAATGTAGGGCCGGATGAGACTTATCTTCACATATTAATGGGTCCAATGAGTGATGTGTCCGGGTTTCCAAATTCAATCCAATTAAAAATCAATTTTTTTCATTTCTGTTTCCAACTTCTTTTTATAAACTGAACACTCGGAGCTCCAGACGGGGTGGTTGACATCAAGTCTCATCTTTAATTTGTTAACTACATATACGCAGTTACTGCACTTTATTTCTGCATCTTCACAACGACAGTTGGACAATTCATGATTGCCAGTACACTTCGGGCATGATGTATCGCTTCTGCAAACCTGGGCTTTGTGTCCATACTTGTTACATTTAAAACATCTTTCAATATTTATTGCGCCATATACTCTGCATCTATCCCAGCCGATATTCACTCTTCCTTCTTCGGTCAGCCTGAAGTAAGATTCACCATCGACTTCCAAATACGCCATAAATTTATGATCGTTTCGGTTGTCTTTAGCGATATGAACAACCTTTACCGTAACTTTATTGTTCAAACAATCATTTTGAGCTAATATTTTATATTCTATGTCTTCAGGTTCTAGTTTCTCAGATAGGCCGAATATTTTAACCCTTGGAGCTTTCTTCTTTGGCACGGTTGCTACATAGTCTGTGCCTAACTTTTCGGTAACAGATTCTCTCAAGTTGTCTATTGCTTGTTGGTTCTTACATTCAATTGCTATCCCACCCTTGCTGATATTTCTTACACCTAGAACTGAGGCTGTTAGAGGGTCAATGTTTTTCCTAATGGCTTCTTTGGTAATATCACTTCTCTGGTCGGATTTTTTCGGTTTGATTACTAGAACAGGATCTGATTTAGCTTTAGATTTTAGTTTGTCAGCATATGACACAGCTTCACTTCGCATCTCGTTGTTTGCTTGAACATCTTCAGATATTTTTGCGATGAGTTTTTCCGTCGCTTCAGTTTTCCTATCCAAATTCTCCTCGGTCCGCTGTACTTTTCTATCCACAACTTTAAGAGCTTCTTCCTGTTGACATATCTTGTCGTGAATTGCTTCCAACAGGTTTTTCATGGACCGTCCGTTACGCTCGATGCAATCTCCGCAGAACCAGCCAATGCACGCATTCGTCGTTCTGAACTTCCATTCATTATCTGGAAGACTCGCGCACTTAGAATGAAATGTGCGTTCACATATCCCAGAACAAATCACCAACTTATCAGTTCTCTTCACATCTGCTTTGCATTTTACACATGTCGCCATCGACATCTTAAATATTGTTGCACATGTATAATGCTATTATAATAATTGCATATTTGCCAACATAGCAATATTATCGCAGGTATTTCAACACGTCCGCACTCTACGAAGGTTCAAACGCTAATGAATACAATGAATGAAATGTAATACAAGATACACTAACAGATGAACACTTTTACACACTATAAAATATGTAATGTAATTAAACTCAGTAGTCAGTTATTATCATAGTCAGATATTCGTCAGTTGTCAGTCACTAGTTAATATCAGTTAAATTGTATTGTATTCTAAATAAATTGTTTTTAAAAACCGATTCAACGATTGAAGTTATATTTCTTCTATATATTTCTTTAACCATCGGTTTTGTTGAAATTTGAGTACACGGTGTATTTTCGTTATTTTCATTCCGAGTTGTAGACATTGTTGCAAATTTCGATAGTATTTAACATAATTTTTTTTATCGTACAAATTTGGAAATAATTTTGCAATCTTTGAGGTGGGACGTGGAAAATGTTCGGGGCATAAAGGCAGATCTTTATGCATTTTATTTAATTCTAAGGGATATTCTAAATCCACCTCGAAAATATAGCCGGTATCAGATTCACAGGATAAATGTAATAAATCGATTTCATAAAAGTCCATTTCTGTTACCCACTCAAATTGAGCAAATAGTAAATTCATTCACATAGTTGCACCATACAAATTGTTAACATCGAAATACATTAGGTGAGATTCGGGCTCGTTGGGATTGTAATATTCACCCATAATTATTATTGGCTATCCCATATCTATTCGAACACTTTGACACACCACCCCGGATCCCTTTTTCCAAAAACAAAATTTTATCAACATCAATCAATAATTCAAGCTCAATTTCGGTACACTTTAACATTGCGTCAAAAGAAAGCCCGGGTGCTGTGTAATAATGCAACGCATCCAATTGGTACGTTTGTAAACAAGTACCCCGAAAAGCCTCAAAGACATCCGCTAATAATAATACATCCATCTTCAAGTAGAGGTCGTTGTTGTCACCCAATGTCTGGATGTTGACCGTATTCCAAACTTCTTGAGCATGCAAATAGTCTTCTTCACTTGTACTCTCATTTCCGAGGGAACTGAAGAATGCGGTTTGTGGTGGTAATTGTACTTCATCAAGTTTTTCCCATGAATCGATGTACTCGTACGGGAACACACCTTTTCTTGTTGATAATTTAAATTCAGTTGTGGATGTGCAATGGGATCTGGTAATGGGCATCTCCAGATCCTTCAGGTAGGATGATAATTTATCAAGACTGCTTGCCATGAAACGAAACGAATCAATAAATCTGAATTTCACTCCTGTATTAGACACAAATTTCGTGAAAGATATGTATCGTTCTTTATTTATCGGTAGTAATGAAACAGATCCCGGTATCCCTTTAGCTATATTTTTAATAATGTGGTGTGCATCGTATCGTGAAAAATTATGAAATACTACAGGTATCGTGTGATTGGTATGATACTTAGAGTTACATGATTGATGTGCCACACCTCGGTAATTAGACGTCAAATGGCAATGGTGTCTGACCTTAATATTGTTTACATGAAAATTTTGGCGGTATATATGACATATTGACCGTTCGTGAACTGGTTTTGTTCCTCACGTGTTCATTTCTTCGGTAAATCGTTGCGCATTATTTGATCAATTTGCGTGGCGATGTTATTAATTAATATTAATGATTAAATTGGTAACCGGATAAATGCCTCATCATAGGAGTATTTCATGTAATATCCTACGCTTGATGGAATATGTTTATGAGTGTTTATTGTGTTTTTCCCACTTTTGTCATCATCAATTTTTTCGAGAATGGCCTCAATGTCCAAGTACAAAACGAAAGGTACTTTCTCTTGATTGCTGTCATTTTTTTATTTTAAACTTTTATGCGCTTCGTCGGGTAGTTCAATTCGCGTGCACGGGTTCACTATACGGCAATTTAGTAAATGTTCTTGTAAAGAAGTCTCGGTTTTGAATTGATTCAAACATCTATCGCACAAATATGTTTGACTGTGTGATTTGGAAATCTGTGAGGACAGTAATCTTGATAAATTCTTAATCCACATAAAGTGGTAATTTCGTGATGCTCTAATAAGCTCAACAATATCCCCCTCTTCCATTTCGTCTTCTTCTTCTTCTTCTTTTTTTTTTAATTAGACAGTTACGTCCGTAAGATATAATATGATGAGGAAGTAAGGGGATTCGGACTGGTCAGAAATTAAAATTAATACAATATTTTAATTTCGCTAACGTTTCGATTTATTATGAAATCTTCATCAGAGCTAGAATAAAATGTAGCTATAATTTTTGATGCAGTTTGTTTTTACAATATAAAGTTAGTGAAGTTAATTTTACAAAATTTAATCAATATCGAACTTCAACTAAATGTGAAAAATATGGTAATATAAAAAAATGAAAATAAATAAATAAATAGATAAATAAATAAAATAATAATACAATAAACCACAAATTAAGATTTAACCTACTTAGGTTAAAAAGTCACAAAATAAAATAAAATAGTCAGATAAATAAAATGCAACGTCCGCATAATGTGAGAGGTCATTGAACTTAGAGAAAATAATCCGTGAGCTAATCAAGTTTGAATAGGAAAATAGTGATAGTTAAAATCATACAACTAGTGCAATCTACTAGAATAAAAGAAAAAAATAGTTAAAATTGTTTAAAAATATTGCAGTAGAGAGCGCTCATGTTGTCGCAATCAGTTTTAAAATTAACCACTTTATTATTTCTTTGTATATTAATACTTCTTCTAATAAGCTTCTTACTCAAATTGTAGACTGTCTCTAAAGTTTTTGTTTCTTCAAAATTTAAATTTATGTTCTGTTTGGAATGAATGGGTGCTAAGTGCTGTATTTTCCTTCTCATTTTTTAATTTTTCCTGACAACTATTTTTGTGTTGATATAAGCGTTGTTTGAGATATTGTTTGGTTTGCCCTATGTGACCTAAATCACACCCCTTACAAGGGATGTAATATACTACTGACGACATTTTTAACTTATCGGTATGGTTTTTAAGTCTGGAGTGAAGATCATTAACAGTCTTAAGATTATATAAAGCTATCTGTATGTTGAATGGTCTAAAAGGTTTAGCAATTTTAAAGGATTTGTTTTTAATGTTGGGGAATTTTAAGTATGAAAAGTTACTGTTGTTGTTAGAAAGAGTATTGTTAAGTGTGGCGTTACTGGGATTATTGTACAAGATTCTATTGATGATACTTCTGGAAAAATTATTAGTGAGTAACATGTTATTAGCTTTTTTAAAAATTTCCTTATGGAATTTAGGGTCGCTTAAATTTAATTTGTTATGTTTAAATGATTTTGTTGCGGGACGGACTCAGCCAGGGGATCGAACCCTGCGTGAGAGGCCACTACTACCGGCCGCGGCTAGCGTTGCGGCGAGTCTGAACTATGCGCGTCCGTTCTAGATGCCCCGAAAGATAAAACTTGGTTCCCCAGGGTTTGAAAAATAATAGTCGGACAGTTTGGATTTATGGTTTTTATTAACAAAGAAAAATAATATGGTAAATAATAACAATGAGAAAAAAACAAAGATAATGAATAATAATCAATAAGAGATAACAATAAACAGGAAAGGAAGAGAGAGAAGGGAAAAGACGGGTCTATGCGTTGGTCGGCGTTCGTCGCTCGGTAGTGTCGCTCGACACTGTGTTCACGGCAGCGATGAAGAGCCGAACAGCTCGAATAGGCGGCGCCGTAATTTCCTGTTCTTCCTAGTTATTCCTGGAGTAGCTGGTGTTTTTAGTAGTTCTGAAGAGCAGCCTGCTTTCGGTGGGGTGGCCACCGAAGTAGGAGTGGTGACCGACAAGACCGGTGTGGTGCCCGACAAGGGTGACAGCGGCACTAGCGGGCGAGCTGTCGCCTTGAGCGGTGATGGTGTCGGCGGTGGAAAACAGCGGGTCCTGGGGTCGTCTACCTCGTAGAGGGCCTTCCTCGCTGACTTCTTTAGGTCCTGGTACGGCCTAGAGGCTTCACAAGCCCGTAAGTTACGTCGGTAGTTCCACGCAGCGGCGTGGAGACGGCGCGACTCGGTACCTCTCTTCTTGGGGGCCAGCGTAAACGGCTGAACTGCCGTGTGAGTGCTAGGCCTCGGTGTTGATGACGTCTGAGTCGTAGCGGTCTGTAGCGGCGCTACAGAACAGGCGACGACGGAAATCGGCGTGGACGTTGGCTTCTTGGTGCGGCGTGGGGCCGTGCGTTCGTAACAGGGGGTACGAACGTGGCGGCGGCAGGCAAGACGGCTACGGACGTAGAACGGTGCCAACGTAGCGATAACTGATGTAGACTTGAAGCGAAGAGATGAGACGGTTGAAGATGTGAAGAAAACGGGCGTTGACGTGAAGCGAAGATGTGAAAATATATCGTGAAGCGGCAAAGTGAGAAAAGATCGTGGATACGTATCGACGAGGTCCGCTAAACCGTCAGCGAACGGGACACAGGCACGCCGAAGGCGATCAGCGCACTGTGTATACGTATGACAAGTACAGATAACAATCACAAGCACCGCTAAGGGGTGTCAGCGTTACTTGCAAAAGTTATTGTAGGTAAAAACAAAACAAAGAAATATATATGAAACAATAATATGTATAGCGTGTATAAATTCTTTCTTTATATTCGGTTAAACCGATAACTTCTTTTAACTCACTTGATAATAGATCGTAGGTGTTGACTGCTGGATAGCTTGCTGGATACCGTCTGATGGATACTGTCTGATGGATACTGTCTGATTCTCTAGTTGCTCGGGTTTTTATTCGGAGTCCGGTGTTTTACCCCCACTCCGAGCGGCTCTCCTATTGGCCGGGTTTGGTGACGGCTTAACTCGGATCCTGCGCTCTGATAGGCTCGGATTTTGAAGCGAGGAAATACCCAGTCGTAAATACTTAAGCTGCACGTGCAGGATTAGTGACGTCACGGAAAAAAACCTTTGTGTCAGGCACGTCCGTAGACTGCCTGGCGACAATTTGACTAGTGCACTTTTATTTTAATAAGGATGTTCCGATAGAAAATTTATAATGCGGCCTGAACTAGTGGGTTTGGAGTACCAATTAGTGGATAACGTACCATCTGTGTTACGAATTAATAAAATGTCAAGAAATGGAATGGTGTTATTATTTTCAGTTTCTATTGTAAATTGTAAATTGTTATCAAACGAGTTAAAAATGTCTAGAACAGTGTTTATTTGATCAGATGGTATAGCTAGTATAGTATCATCAACGTAATATTTAATAAAAAGTATATTAAAAGGTAATTTTTTAACAGCAGTATCTATGAGTTCGTTTACCACTAAGTTGGCTAAGACTGGTGATGATGGGGCACCCATAGCAGTACCAAATAACTGTTGGTAATATTTATTATTGTACACAAAATAGCCACTGTCAAACAGAAAATTTATAATAGTGATAAACGAATCCACAGATAGGTTAGTGTAGGTTGAAATGGTGTCCCATTCCTTGTATATGATAGAAGTAACTAGCTGTTGAGGGATATTAGTGAATAGTGATATTATATCTAAAGATATGAGTATGTAGCCATTAGGAAGGGTGATATTTTTAATAAAATTGATATGGACGGTCAGTCATAGTTGAAGGAGCGTTATCTTCTTCTCCAAACACATTTGCATCATAAGGCCAGAGTCCCGGTTTTTTAAATCCATTGCGTTCTGAACCGAAGCAGTTTTGGCGTACGCTCCCCCAAATAGTTTTTCCATGTCATATTGGTTTACAATTTTGCCTGGATGCATTTTTTGGAAGGTGTTTAACTCTTGTTCAAAATATTTTTTGAGAGGCCCATATAATGGCTGCATTCGGTCAGTTGTGTGCGGTGCGAATGACAAAAAGATGGTGTGGTTTTTTGTCGCAAATTCCAAAGCTGGGTAATATTTATGTGACTCGTGATTATCGAGCAACAGTAACAGTTTTCTGGTTTTACTTGGACGAGCCTTCTCAACAAATATTTGCAAACAATTCAAAAAAGCTTATCCATGTATCAAACCATTGTCAGTCACAGTGACTTGTAAGCCTGGTAGGGCATTGTCTAGTAGTCGTTCCTTCATACGTTTACGAGCAAATATGAAAAAGGGTGGAACAAAGTTTCCCGCTGCATTACAGCAGCATATGACAGTGGTTAGTTGACCTCTTTCTGCACTGCATATTACTTCGACTTGCCTTTTGCCTTTAATAGACAAAACCTTGGGCGGTTTAATTGTATTGCTTTTTCTGCCACTCTCGTCCATATTATTTATTGTAGTTGCATCGAAATTGTGTTTTTCTAAAAGGCTCTAATAATTAGCATAATATAGCTCCACCTGCTGCCTGTTGAAGTCTCTTGTTCTTGCCAAAGATGTTGGCTCCGGCGCTTTTAGTATAATTTCTGGGAGTTTACGCTTGAAACCAGAAAACCAGTCGTCTCTAGCGTTTTTAAATGGATGAGAAAACTTATTTCTTGCTGCATAATCAAAAGCTAGTTCAAAAAATCTGTCCGAGTTAGCCCAAAAAATAAGCTATCTAATTTTTTTAGATATGCACACAGCTCTTCTTCTTGTTCTGGACTGAAAACAGATTTTATTTTAATTTTCTTTATTTCAATTAACAGTTTTACATCAAGCTGACATAATTCAGTTATTCTATTATTTTGTACTAATACTTCTACGATTTTAACCCACTCGATCACAAGATTAACAAAAAAAAAAAAAAAAAACACCGATAGCGCCATTCTCACAATCTTCCTTTAATGGCGTTATAATAATATTTATTTTAAATGTTATTTTTTGAATTGAATTACTATTTTGAATATGGATAAACAATCTCGCTATTGTTTTGCTGAAGTCATACTAAACGAAAGATAAAAAAAAAATTATTTAGTTTATTTTTTGTATCTTTTTTTTTATGTATGTGTTTTATAGTGAAACGTAAATTTTTTATTTTTCAGTATAAAACGCGAATAATTTTCTCAACATTTTCGGGCCCTCATTGCTTGGGGCCCCCAGCTTTGAGGGGTCTGACGGTATGATAGTTCCGCTACTGAACATATATAAAAAATGGTGAGTACTTTTATGGGGGGGGGGGCACTGCATTCGTAGGAAGTTGGTAGCATTAATAATTTGTCATCTCAGCATAAAGGCGCCTTGTAAGAATGTCTGCTCCAGGCGCCAAAATATCACCGCATGGCCCTGATCAGCCAATCACAGCCCACAAGTCTCCAACAATAAAATTTTAGAGAAACAATACGATTTGTAAAAACTATTGTTGTAAAAAATTGAAGTAAAATGTATTTACGATAAAAATGTAAATGTATTTTTTATAAGTAATTAATAAAAATGATCTAGAATAGAGGTTCTCAAACTTTTTTCTTCACGTACCACTTATGTGAATAACGGAACAATCGCGTACCATGGACCGGTCTAGATCGAGAGTAAGTCACATTTTGACATGTTTTTGACATGTTGTCTAAAAAATAAATCGGTCATACATACTGGATTCGTACTTTTAGATTCTAGAACTAATTATATATCTACAAGGAAATGGGTTGATAAAAGACAATTTTAAATGTAAAACTAGATCGTGCAGAAAAGCTTTTAAATTAAGAAAAAAAAAAAAAAAAAAAAATAGGATTGAGCCACTAAGACATAGTTTTTATTGTGGAAAATGTCACAAGGATTACTCAATATTAATTGAAACATTTTTTCACAAATTAAAAACAGCAGTAAGAGATGTTTTGTTGATAATGTTTTATTGGGCGCGCGACATAAGAGTGGGATATACTGCAGGGAGTATGTAAAAAAAAAAAAAATACAAATGTATAGATATTTTCGTCACATAATCAGACCAATTCTGTTACTATGATCATAGTAACTAAATTTGTTACTATGAGCAAGGTCAGTTACTATCATGAATGAAAGTCATTATACTTTTTATAATATTTTATCCTGTAGTAACGTTACTACACAGTAACTTTTTACAGAATTGATCTGAATGTCTTGGAAAATAATAAATGAAGACAATTTATTTTTATTTGGTAATACATCATTTTAAAGCTAGTAGATATATTTTATTAGTATTATATTAATTATTATCATAGATGACATATACTTCTATAGATAGCCAACTCTCACTACCTCGAGGTATTTTTCCCCCGTCTCCCACCGCCTGCTATGTTAGTTCCACTACATATTCTAGTGGCGCTTCTGTTTCGAGTAGCGGGGTTTTTGAATATTTCTATTTCATTGCTATATAAAAAAATAATCTTCTCAATAATAATTCTATATCAATTAATTATTATACAGAACTTGAGCTATATTTAAAATTTTACGACTAACAATTGCAAATGTGTGTTTTGAAACATAAGTTATATAAATAAAAGGTTAATGAAATTAAAGACGAGATATATAATAAACCTTTTATTAATCTAATTTAAAAATTTTTTTTTTAATATTTTTGTTGTTTAATAGGAGCTTGTTTTTTAATTTCATCATCGATATTTTGGGTTTTAACACATTTCGGTCCGGGCCGTTCGGGAGCTTATCTACGCTTGTAGCCGGCAATTTTTAAGGATTTAAAACATAATAGAGTCTTTTGCAAGAACAGGCATAACTTTTAAAATAGTAAATATATTTTTATAAAATTTTAAATAAATACCTAACAAATAACAATTGCTTCTGTATATTAAACTTTTAAGTAATTACAACAATAAAAATTAACAACAATTATTTTTTGTTTTAAAATAGCAAGTCATAATGGTAATCTGAGAAATAGTGGTAATTTTACAATAAAAACAAACGTAATTTGTATGCTCACTATAATGAACAATCTTTACAAGTATAAACAAACATGGTATGCAAAGCATTTTCATTCTTTTTAGGAGGGCAGAAAGTTAAAAAAGCTGCAACGACATTATTTCATATTAGATTTTTTTTAAAAATCAGTAAAATTTCTAATAAAGTATTTTCAAAAATAAAAGAATGTCAATGAGATAGCAAACTAAATTTGTATATTATTGAATGCAGTCGAAGTAAAAATATGTTACCGGTCCGTGTTACACAGAAATGATCTTACAGAAATATGGTATTATAGGAGGATTATCTATGATTAGAAAAATATTCACACAACATAGTAGTATATCATTTTATTTATTTATTTAATGCATTGAATTATGGGAATATTTATTACAAATTTAATATTTTTTAAGTGTATGGTACATAGTAAAACATTTATTCCTATGAAGGGGTACGTTGCACAGTTTGCAAATGTATACTGTGGTACTGCGTTTATTGTGCTTGGAGAAAACACGGCATTGTCTTTGCGGGTGGCGAATTTTACCAGTGCCTATTATTTTTTGTGGTATATGTTTCTTCATGTCCTGTGATAATCTTGTTGGTGGATCAATTTTTGGCGTAAGTTTTGTACCGGATGGTGCGGGTTCTTCTTCATTGTCGCTTATTTCTTCTACTTCATCGGTGATCCACATTCACGCGACCTCATGTAAAAAAAAATTATATCGCATCTTCTTCGTATTTAAAATATTATATACACGATACGCATTAAAGAGTGCACAGTTTAACATGTATATAAACACCCTATTTGTCCATTTTCTCGTTTTTCTTGAAAGTACGAAATATATTGATCAGCCCTGTCTACCCCCTTTATATATTTATTATAATCGATTACTGCAACGGGTTTTATAATCTTTTCCTTTGTAGTCCAATCTGTATTTAGACTTTCTTCTTCTGTTGAAGTGGCACACTTCAAAGCCTCGTCAAACCGGGTCTTATTTTTTGCTTTGTCTAGGTCCAGTTTTCTTACTACACCAATCATCTACTCACTTGATATAACTTTCGTGCTTTCGGAGTGAGCTCAATCGCGGAAGAAACTCCCACTGATTTCAGTAGCAAGTAAAAATATTAACGACAAAACGCTGGATTTGGTATTGACAAATATGATTGTCAATGTCACCAGAGAGAGTGACCCATTAATAGTTGAGGACAAACTCCACCCTGCATTAAACTTAATAGTCAATGTCAATGTTGGTAAACGTGTAGATAATATTGCTTGCCTTGATGCTTATAATTTCAAACGTGCAAATTTTATACAACTGTACAGAGATTTAGCAGTAGTAGATTGGTCATTTCTGACTTATTACAAGGATGTTAACGAGGCAATGGATGCTTTTTACGAAGTATGTTATTATATATTAAATGCAAACGTTCCTAAAGTTAATAAAAATAAAAATAGCTATCCACTTTGGTTTACGTCAGAAATTATCATTGTATGTAAAAAAAAAATAGTATCATCTCAAAAAATTAAAATTAAAGCATGGTGATCATAATTATCCTAATATAATGTATAGAGAGGCACGTAAAAATCTTAAAGAGCTTATAAAAAAATAAATAAAAAAGAATATGTTCGAGACACAGAAATTAATATTTGCGATAATCCTAGCTCATTCTGGAGTTATGTAAGAGGTAAAAGAGCATCTCAGGACAGTACAACTTTTAGATCGGAAAGCAACAAGCTGCTAAATAAGCCTAAAGACATAGTAGAGGGTAGAGGGTAATTTTTTCCGGATTATTTTCGTTCCCGGGAAACAGGTAATTTAAAAAAATATTAAATTTGAGGTGGAAATTGTAAAAGTTTTACAGAAAAGTTAAATAAATGTTTTTGCAAAAAAATAAAATAAATTTAATTCATAAATAAAATAAATAAATAATAAAAACAAGATATAATATATAATCAATAAAATATAACATAAACATAATTATTTTTTTTACTTGTTTAGAAAATAACATTTTAGAAACGAGAGGCAATCAAGGGAAAAGTCGCTTAAAGATGATCTTCTCTTGGAACAAAAATTGGATGACACCGAGAATACCCTCTCACTTTCAATTGATGTGGGCTTTATAGTCAATTAAGCTTCCAATAATTTTTGCAGATTTGTAGTAATATTTCCAGTTGTTTCATACATGTTAAATTCTTTTTGTTAATTTGTTTTTGTTTCGATTTCCTTTTCTTTCTTTTTAAGTTCTGCACTTATATTATATTATATTATATTATTTTTTGACAAGTTAAACGAAATATTAAATTACCTGTTTAGTTATAAGAAAAAAAATCTAATCGGTGGCGATTTTAACATAGATATTTTAAACTATGACAAAAACTAAAAACGTTTTTTCAATATTTTACAATCATATGACTTACACACAACTATTTCAACACCTACCAGAATATTTAAAGATTCAAAATCGTGTATTGGCAATTTTATCATATCAAAAAATTTGGACTTCAAAAATGCAGTTGTCAAAGACTAACATATCAGACCATAGTTGTCAATTAATAACTATTTTCAACGACTCAATTAAACAGCCTATATATACCTACATCACAGATTTTTCTCTAAAAAACAAGTAACTTTTCCTTGACTTTTTAGAAACACAAGATTGGGAATTAGTATTTGCAGAAAAATGTCCGCAAAAGGCGTTTGAAATTTTCAATAATATTCTCAGTTACTACTTTAACATCTGTTTTCCCAAAAAACGCATTTTATCTAATAAAAACAATGATAATATATTACCATGGCTTACACGGGATGCTTGTGAACTGAGGAAAACTGTAAATGCATATCGTGAATTATCACAAAAATTTCCAAAATCTTCAAAAATGCTTATAAAATAATGAATAATAAATATAGCGTAATGTTACAAAAACTGAAAAAAATATATAATGATCATTTAATGTACAACTCTTCAAATAAAAACAAAACAATGTGGGATATAATTAATAAAACTAGAAACAATGTACACAATGACGTAGATTTCTATATTTTTGAAGAATCACTACCAAATTTAAGTGAAAGAAATGAAAATGTTGCTGATTTATTTAACAGCTATTTTTCTTCATATTTTATCACCCTTCCAGCATGGGTTTCTAAGAAATAAATCAGTTGATACAGCTTTGTTTCATTTTATCAACCAAATGTTGAATGTAGTAGACACAAGTCACATGGGTTTAGGTATATTCTTAGATTTGAGCAAGGCGTTTGATTGCGTAGATCACAGCATTCTTCTCATGAAGATGGAACGATGTGGAATCAGACGTCAACCACCTGTTTGGTTCATATCCTACCTCACGAATAGGTACCACTCTACTATTATTTCATCTAATGGGAGGAAATATAATTCAAGGAAGTTACCTGTAGAAGTAAGTGTTCCACAAGGAAGTGTATTTGGACCATTATTATTCTTCATATACGTTAACGACCTTCCTCACATTTTCAAAAACAATGATAATTTAACGTCAACGTCATTTGCGGATGATACTAGTCTCCTTCTCGAATGTAAAAACTGTGTTGAGCTAGAGAATTCTTTTAATAGTATCATGTCCAAAGTCCAAACTTGGACATTAAAAAACACGTTAACTCTAAATGTAGGAAAAACAACATGTCTATTTTTTAGATCAATATTTAATAAGACCATCCTGAATGCATCTCTAAATTTTCGTGGCGATGAAATTATGATCTCTAACGACAATAAATTATTAAGCTTTAAGCTAGATCCGAAGATTACCTGGTCCGAGCATATAGATTATCTTGCCCATAAATTAAGTTCATCTATATTTGCCCTAAGATCGCTAAAAATTAAATGTAGCGCACATATTTTAAAAACATTTTATTTTTCTTGCTTCCATTCACATTTGCAATTTAATATAATACATTGGGGTCAATGTAGTGAATAGAAGCGAATATTTATATTACAGAAATCAGTTGTGCGAATCTTGAATTCCCTCGGTCCTAGAGAGTCCTGTAAAGAGTCGTTTAAAAGGTTACAAATTCTGACGCTGCCATCTGTGTATGTATTTTTGCTATGTGTATTAACATACAAAAATAAACACCTGTTTCACTGTAAAGTCCATTCCCATAACACGAAATAAAACTCTTTTGGAACCTAAGGCACACAAAACGAGTAGCTACAAAAAAGGGGCATATTTTTATTGCTGCAAATTTTTTAATGCACTGCCTAGCACAATTAAATCAGCAAAATCAATTCTTATATTTAAAAAATTGTTAAAAAGCCATCTATTAGAAAAAACACTGTACGACATAAACGATCTTGTTATATAAATGTATTGTAATGTATTATTTTTATTGTATTTTCATTTTATTGAATTTTTCTTTTTTTGTTTGTTATATTCCATTTTTATTTATATTATATGACTGTATGACATACTATCATAAATGATTATTACATGTATTGATTTTATGATAATGAAACAATAAACTAAACTAAACTATAGCACCAGTTAATTTATCCTTTATATCAAGAACTTGATGATTATCTTCTTCAGACGAATCTTCAGTTTTAATTGTTATTTTATCCTCATCGTATTTGTCCAATAATAATCGAGTAAATATCTCGTTAGCATAACGAATTATTGCAGTCTTTGATGATGATGGGAAATCTTCTGTAGCAGTAGATTGTAAATCAAGTGTTTGCATGAATTTTACTAGAGATACAAGATCTTGGTTTCTTTGTTCTTTAATGCGAATTGCTAAAACCGCCAACAACTCTTGAAATATTGTCAGGGTTTTCACGTAAGGAATCAAATAAAAACTTCAAAATCGCATCAGCTGTAACAAGATTTACATCTCGGCTGCTTAACTCTTCAACAGCTAATTTAATAGTCTTGAAAGCATTGCAAATATTTCTTAATATTGGAATGTTACCATCATTCAATAATGTTATAGTTCCTAAGTCTTTTAATGCCAATAAAACGGAGTCAAAAAGTTTCAAAAATCTTTCGACCATGGTCACAATGCTGTTCTATCTAGTCTTGCAATCTAAAAGTAGACTTAGTTCTATCCCATGCTTTTCTTTGACATATTCCTGTAATATCGAGTTTCTTTTGGGAGAAATTAAAAATTTTTTTACAATTTTTCGTACCATTTGCAAAGCAGGTTTTATATCATCTACTTCACATAAATGGATTACATCATCATTTGGCCCATCCTCATCATCATTATCAGATTCGGAAAAGTCATCATTATATGAGCTAGATCCATTATCACTGGTATAGTGTTCGGTTTGGTTATTTTTCTTATAAATTACATCTACTATAGCTAAATGTATGCCGTGGCTATAACATAATTGGTGAATAAATTCACACAATCTTCCAAATTTTACCATAACAGCAGCAGCATCGGTAGTTGATGCAACTACATCTGATGAACTTATGTTAAAATCAGACAACTTTGAATTCACCAAATTAATTGTTTTATCGGCTGTACAGCTTCCTTCAATTTTTACTAATCCTAAGTTAATATATTTCTTATTAAAATGAATATTTATATTCAAATACCGGCGGTTCCGTAAACTAGTCCACTCATCTAATGTGAGACTGAATTTTCCACAAGAATTTTGATGAGATTTAATTCTACTTATTACTTCACATTTTGCAAACTTGTAATACTCATGAATTAATTTCATTACATTATTTTTGTTCTTTGGTAAATTATATTGTCTATCAGACAGCGCTTGACGAATGAATTCGCTTTTGCAAATTCCATGAATTGAAAATCCATCAACGGCTGCAAGTCTTGCTACTATTTCTGACATAGATTGCCTTTTAATAAAAGTTGATATTAGAGGTTGATTTCTTGATTTTGTGGAAAATTTTCCGGCATTGCTTGGACCAGTGCCTTGATCATCATTTGCATTTCGTTTTAATATATTTATTTTATGGACATGTTGCAAATGTCTTATTAGACCACTAGTTGACGATCCCTTACAACTTAAGTATTTATTTGCACACTTTAGGCATTTTGCTTTTTCGCCGTCTTTTTCTTTTGTGAAATATGTCCACAAAGAATTTGCCATGGCTACGTTTTCTTGTTAATTTTATTCTCTACAAGAAAACAAAAAAAAAAAATTAAATCACTAGCATAAAAATTAGAAATCTAATGTGAAATTAGTGTTGTACATAAACAGCTGATGTCATAAGTTATAATTAAAAAAATTTTGAGCCCTTTCTAAATTTTAAAACCAATTTGATTAAAAACTTTGTAGCGCAAATATCAGAAAATTGTGATTTTCAATGAGTAAAATTTAAATTTATAATATAATTTAGTAATTTCAGTGACTTATTATCACCACTGTAAGTTTGTATCTAAAGGTGCGTAATGACTTGAGCATTTGTACGCGCACGGATTTTCGTGCGCGCAAGGATTTTCGTGCGGGTAAAAAAATTTGCACACACAACTTTCTAATTTGTGCGCGTAAAATCTCGCTCCGCGTATTTCAGTTATATCCACGCACATATTTATTTAAAGTCAGTAGTGTCAACGATGGCGGAAAATAATGTTGCCTTAACAAGTGCAGCGTACGTAGTGATGCACTTACTTAGTAAAAAAAAGAAAAAACCAAACAAAACAAAACGGTGGTGGATTACCCAAATGTATAGAAGCAGGGAAATATACAGTGGTTCAAGTTTGCTAGCAGATATGCAAATGCAAGAAATTAGTGGACAATTTAAAAATTTCGTTCGAATGTCAGCTACAGATTTTGAACTACTCATTAATAAAATTGGTCACAAAATTTGGAAGAAAGACATAAGCTTTAGAAAGGCTGTTCCCGTTAAAGAACGATTAGCCATAACCCTACGTTTTCTTGCAACTGGGGATTCGTTTTCTAGCATGCAATATCTGTTTAAAGTTTCAAAACAACTGATATCAGCAATAATTCCTGAAGTTTGTCAGGCACTTATTGAATCTTTAAAGGAGTATGTAAAGGTAAGAATAATTTAGTCAGTATCGATTCCTTTATATTTTTATTTATTATGATTATTTAAACTTAACAATAAATTAACAATGAAAAAAATTATAAATTTTATTTTTACTTATAAGTTAAATTCTACTTCGGGATTTAAAATATTTCGGGGGGTAGGTGAGGGGGTAGCAGAAACTGGATAAGGGGAAGAAATGGAATTTGTGGGGGATAGAACATTTTGAGCACGGAATGGATAATGCATAGGAGCACTATTAAAAAACTGCGGACGTGGGTGTACAGGACGATCATATAATCCTTTGTCAGCGGTATACAAAATGTTGTTGATAGCATGTTCAACTTCCGTTTGAGTAGTTTTGCTATATGTTTTTAATTTATTCGCAATATGTTGGCCGTATGTCGCAAAAGGATCTGGCGGTGGAACCCTAAGCGATGCCTTCATTATTTGGTAGGCTTCCTCCAGCCTCGGGTCGGGAGCATTTCTTTTTTGTTTTTTTCTTGGAGGCGCGGGAGAATCAATCGGTTGGGTTTCAGTTGGCAACGAAACCGACTCTACATCAAGATATCCACGGCTTTCGTCATCTTGATTAGTTGGGAGGTTGTTGTCCGGTCCCAAATCATCCTCAGCTTCTTCCGTCCCCCTCTAAAGAAAATAAATACCGTTTAAGAAAATGCGTAATACTAAATCCTTCTAAACTTCAATTTATTATTATAGATGCCCTCATCCTCTGCAGATTGGTTGGCAGTATCGCATCGTTATGAGGAATTATAGAATTTCCATCACTGCGTAGGGGCAATAGATAGAAAACATGTGGTAGTACAAGCACCACTGAAATCTGGAAGCGAGTTTTACAACTACAAGTCAACTTTTAGTATTGTCTTGTTCGCTTTGGTTGACGCCGATTATAATTTTTTATATGCCGACGCAGGATGTCAAGGAAGAATTTCTGATGGTGGGGTTTTTAAACAATCTCAGTTGTATAAAAAAATTGAGAAAAATCAATTAAAATTGCCCACAGAAGTAGCACTGCCTGGAAAAACGAAGAAAACTCCGTATGTTTTTGTGGGGGACGAGGCATTTGCTTTGAGTGTGAACGTTATGAAGCCGTTTTCTGGAACATACTGCAAGGGTTCATCTCAAAGGATTTTTAATTATCGACTTAGCAGATGCAGGAGAATAATCGAGAACGTATTTGGAATTTCTTCTGCGGTATTTAGGGTTTTAAGAAAACCCATTCTGTTAGCACCAGAAAAAGCAGAGGTGGTTGTAATGACTGTTGTATATCTACATAATTTTTTAAGGAGAAATAAAGACTCTAGACAGTTATATTCTCCTCCTGGTACTTTAGACCATTATGTGGATGGAAATTTAACAGAAGGTACTTGGAGAACCTTAGTAGCTGATGAAGAACGAACGTCATTATTGCCTTTAAGAACTATACCTCGACGATCTCCTTTAAATGCAAAAGAAATTCGAGATGACTTCGCGGAATATTTTACTACCAATGGTCGGGTGCCCTGGCAAGATAATTATGCGTAATATTCTTTTTAAACCAGTGGCGGAACAAAGGACCTGCTCGCAGCTAACCTCTACACTAGCGTTTTTCAACCGGAAACCTACCGCGGACCAATAAAATATACTACTATGATTTTTTGAACTAAAAATAATAATGTAGGAAAATATTTTTGTAACAAAATATATTAAATATACTATTAAACAAATTTATTGCATACTGCGTGTTCGTTCAACAAGATTTCACCCTAAATATTTCTCATTCTTATCTGTTAATGAATTTTTATTTGTTAATGAATTTCTTGTCTGTCAATGAATTTCGTGTTTAGGTAATAAATTTTTGTGTTTGATTTTGTTTAAAGTTGTATGTACGAACAAGATACAAATATAAATTATATTTCTTCACACGACAACTTTGTTTTTAAAAAGATTTATTTTTTATATTACAAAGTATGTCTTATTTCTAAGGAAGCTGAATCTAGACTGATTTACAAAAGTACAAAATGTGAATATGTTACATTACAAAATTACCTACTCTAGCATATTATCTAATTACTTAATACTAAGAATGGTTAGGGGTGTCATGTTAACGTTTAGTCAGCGAGAATCGCTACGGTAACTCCTCCCCCCTTGGAACGAGGCTCCTCCTGGAAGTTCGATGTCTTCTTGACCTTGTTTTGGGCTTGACTCGGTTGTATGTCCTTGTGAATTTTGATTTTTGTTGGATTTTTCCTTGATTTTCTTTTTGATCCACTTCGTGATGATCGAACAGGTAATGATTAGGATTCCGATGTAAAGAATCAATGTCCATAGGCTCGGCATGTTGCGGATGATTTTGGAATTTTGGTGAATTGGTATGGCAGGATTCGATGGTAGTTCTTCCAATTTTAAAGTTTTTAGTTGAATGGTAAAGTTTGAGAATCTTGGTTTTTGTAGTTGGAGATTCACATTGTTTAAGATCAGTGGTGTCCCATAACTTTTGTTGTTATAAGTTATTTCTTGCTGATTTAGGAATAATTTACAGTGATCGTTTTTTATCAAAAATATTCCTTTTAGCGTTCTTGTTCCTGTTTAATGTAAACATTTTATGATGATGTTTTCTTCATTCGGGAATACTCCTAAATACTGATCTATTTTGGATATGTAGTCTAACTTGTTTTCTTCGATGGTTAATTTCGTATATTGGCAATACTTTGGGTCTCCTTGCAGCAATATTTGTTTTTCGCATTTATATTTGTAATTTGTCTGTAGATGACGGCGACATTGGAACACTTTATTGCCTTTAGTACATATTGTCACGGGGGGGAACCCTCGGAAAAGTTCCGCAGGTACACCCGCAGGAGGACGAGACAGTGGTAGTGCAAAACCGTCTCGGTGATGTCCTCACTCGTGCGCACTTTACCCTAACTAGCTCAGTCGCGGGTTCTTCCACTATGCGGCTCGGTGTGAAGCATGATCGAAGGTGTTGATGAAGATAAAATGCGTGTTGATGTTAGATGAGATTTATTACACAAATTAGAAAATAGAAAAATGAAATACAAATATGAACAATAGTGAAAAACATGAATAGCGAAGTATAAACAAAACAGACAATGAAATATGAAAAACAATAGAATATAACACAGGTGAATCGAACAATTAGAAAATGAGTCAGAAACTCAGACGTTTGCGGGACGTCTGAGGTAAAGACTGAAGATGAGGATTGAGAGGGGAAAAGGAGAAGTTGGAAGCCGGCGAGGCGATAGGCGTCGCCGCGTGTCTTCGCGTCTTCTTCCGTTTGGGCGTCTCGGCGCCGAACAGTTCTACGAAGAGCTGTTGGATCTTCCGTCGTGTAGATGTTGCGACGCTGGACGTTGTTGGTTGTGCGGCTCGTACAGAGGCCGACGAAAATGTTAGTTGGTACGGTGTTGACGGGGTTAGGCGGTACACCGTCCGACAAAGCGTAGGAGGCGTCCTCGGCGGTGAAAATAGTGATGGTGGCCGAATGGAAGTCTCTGGTGGTGGGTATTGGTCGGTGGCGACCCGTTCCCACGGTATCTTCACGAGGAGCTGATAATTTGGAGGTGCGACAAGCACTGGTTCGATCGGCGTCGCGACGGCGGGCGTCGGGACGTCGGGCGTCGATTTTACGTTAGATGTCGTTTTGGATTGACGACGGGCGTTTCTGTGGATGGACGGCAGGCGTCGCTGTGTTTGGACGGCGGGCGTCGGTTTGGTAGGCGTTACGCTGGGTAGCGTCGGGACGTCAGGCGTCGGACTGATAAGCGCCGGCTGGATGTATGGGAACAGCCGAGCCCTGGGGTCCGCACGCTGATAGAGGTACGCCTGTACCTTATCGCTGACGAACGCGTACGGTTTGACGACGTCTATCGTGTAGAGATGACGACGGTAGTAGCATCGCTCGACGTAGCGGCGGTGAGCCGCTCTGCCTCGATGTCGGATTGGTGCCAGCGTGGGTGGCGTCGGGACGGCGAGCGTCGTGTGGTTGAGCGTCGGAGCGGTAGACTTCTACGAAGCGTCGCGACGGCGGGTTTTGAAATGTTAAAGGATTCGAGGTAGGTTGAAAATGAAGTTAAAGTTTGCGTTGTCAATGTGCGTGTTGCGTGATTCTAAGTTGAAAAGTAATAAAATAACAAAAATGAGTTATTATATCTAAGTTATTTTATATTTTAGAAAAACGACAAACACATTTACAAAAACATACACAAAATAAATACAAGTCCCAGAATCGAGACACACTGACAGTTTTCGGCGTAAAGCTAGAGGCAAATAGCCTATTGTTGATTTCGGCGTAAAGCCAGAGGCAAATAGCCTATTGATGAGGTGAGCGTGTGAGAAACTGACGTTTGATCTCTCTCTATCTTATCCTGGCTCCACGTGTACCGGGCATTTTTCAGCCCTCCACACTTGTATCTGAAACAGAACACAAAATTAGTGCAAGAATGTATTTTGGACCGTCACTACCTGAGTGGTAGAGAGGGATTATTCATAAGGTGATTTGGAAAATTTTTGGGTATGGGTAATTTTCAAAATTGTTGAGGATTATAGCTTTACGGAATTAGCTATGGTAGGATTAGTGTTGTTCACTGGTGTAATGATGTGATTAGGGCGACTTTGGTAATTCCAAATGTCTTGGGATTATAGCTTTGGGAGATTAGCTATGGCTGGAATTGGATTATTGAACTATTAGGGTGCAATTAGGAAAGATTTTGGACGTGGATATTTCCAAATGTCTTCAGGATTATAGCTCTGGGAAATAGCTATGGTCGGATTAGGATGGTTCTCGGCTGAGAGAAGGAATTTTTCGGTTTGGACTTTGATAAGTTCTCGGATGGTAGGAATGTTGTGATCTTTGCGAATGTCCGAGTTTCTTACGAACCAAGGCGCATTCACTGCTTGACGGAGGATGATGTTTTGAAGTGTTTGAAGCTTCGTGAAATGACCTGGGCTGGAGTAGGCCCATATTGGAGCGGCATAGGTGATGATAGGACGGATGACGGATTTGTAAATTGTTAGTTTGTTCTGAATGTTTAGTTTGCTCTTGCGGTTTATGAGTGGGTATAACATGCGTTTAGCTGTTCGGACTGTTTGAATGGTATGGTTGGTGTTGGTGACCCAACTGAGGCGTTTGTCGATGATAACACCGAGATATTTTGCGGATTCGGACCATGGGATCTGTTGATCGTATATTAGGACGTGATTTTTAGGTTGGGCGTGCCTTCTCGAGATGAGAACGGCTTGGCTTTTGGATGCGTTGATAAGGATTCTCCACTTGGTGAACCACTCTTCTAGTGCGTTCGCCGCGTTTTGAAGCTTATCTGTGATGTGCTGGGAGCTCCAGGATTTTGTTAGGATTGCCGTGTCATCGGCGTAGGAACATAGGATTGTTGAGTCGGTTTTAGGGATATCGTAGGTATATAGGATATAGAGGAAAGCTGCAAGTGGGGAACCTTGCGGGAGACCTGATTCCATCGTTCTCTGTCCAGACAGAGCAGCACCTGTTCTTACTCTGAATACCCTGTCCTGAAGGTACGACCATATCTGGCGGACCAGATATGGAGGTATCTTAGCCTTCTCGAGCTTGTAGATGAGGCCTTCGTGCCAGACTCGGTCGAATGCCTTGGCGACGTCTAGGAACACCGCCCCGGTGTTCATGTTGCGGTTGAAGCCGTCGGTTACGAACTCCGTTATCCTCAGGATTTGATGGCAGGTACTGTGTCGGGCTCTGAATCCACATTGTTCGTCTGGAATTAAGTTGAGATCATCTGCAGCGTCCTGGAGACGAGAGAGCACGATTTTTTCAAAGACTTTGCCGAGGTTGGAAAGTAGGCTTATAGGACGGTAGTTTTGCGGAAAGGATCGGTTTTGTGAAGGTTTGGGGATCATTACGACTGTGGCTTCCTTCCAGGTTGACGGGAAGTGGCTCATCTTCAGCGCGGCGTTGTAGATGGATGTTAGGGCTACTGTTGCCTTCCTTCCGAGATGTCGTAATGCTCTGTTCGGGATCTGGTCTGGGCCTGGAGCTTTCCTGAGTGAAACGTGGTCTAGGATGTTTTTAACCTCTGATGGTAGTATGAGGCTTTCAAACGGGATTTTAGGAATGGGATCAGTGTGAAGGTTTAGGATGTGTTCCTCGACTTGGTCGATGAAATCTTCGTCTGCGTTTAAGACGTTTGGGCTGAACTGTGTCTCTAGCTGATCAGCGAAGGCTTCGCTCTTGCCTTCTTCGCTGTAGGTTACTCCTTGTAGTCCGTGGATAGGAGGTATTCTCTGCCGTTTGTTCTTGAGCGCTTTCGCTAGCTTCCACAGTGAGCCATTGTCGGGTGTCAGCAGTTCTAGCTTCTCTTCCCACAGTTTGTTGCGGTGATCTGAAAGAGCATGTTTTAGTTGTCTTGCAATGTTATTCATTACCGTTCTGTCCGCAGGGTCTCTCCATCTTTGTCATGTGCGTCTGGCTCTGTTGCGGTCTCGGATGAGGTCTAGTATGTGGTTAGGAAGTTCTTTACGCTTCTTGACAGGATTTACAGTGATGGATGCGGCTTTTAGTCCGCTGTGGATCAGGTTTGTGTAGTCGGAAACTGCTTGTTCTAGTTGATCATCGGTTTCAATTAGACGTCTGCAATTGATGTTGTTCTCTACGTGATTCTGAAAAGAAGGCCAGTGAATTTTAGTTATTTGTTCTGAAGGTTCGTTATCTGCGGGTCCATTGATATATAGGATAACAGGATTGTGGTCTGAGTCTAGGTCGTTAATGGAGTATAGTTCTGTCGTGAAAGGAAGGTTTGAGATTACACAAATGTCTAATACGTCAGGAGCTGTGGGTAAGGTGCGATGGAAGAATGTGGGTTCTGTCGGTCCTATTACGGCCACATTTGATGTCTCAGCGTATTCGCGCAGTATTTTTCCGCTTGGATGGTGACAGTGCTGTTTCAGGATGGGTCTTTGCAGTTGAAATCACCAGCCAGGATCACCGCTCCAGGAAAGTTTAGTAGAGCGTCCAGATCTTTTGTGTTCAATTTCTTCTTGGGCTGTCTGTAGATGGTAGTTAGCCTGAGTTGTCCATGTGCCGTGTTTAGTGAAACTGTGTCTGCCTCTAGACTGGTCGTGTCTGGTGTCGGTGCTATGTAGTGGTCTATGCAGTTTCGGACGTAAATTGCAACACCTCCGCATTTGCTTACTGTTCTGTCCTTGCGGTAGAAAGCGTAGTTCTTGATTTGCGGGTCTCTGTCGCCTGCTGAGAGATGCGTCTCTGATATCAGAGCTACGTCTATGCTGTGTTCTCTGAGAAAGCGATCTAAGTCGTTTCTCTTCGGCCATAGGCTTTCGGCGTTCCATAACACCACATTCAGTTGAGTTGGACGGATTTTTTTGGTGTGAATCCATGATTTAAGGAGTGAAGATTGCGGAGATGGATTGCCATACCATCATGAGTGCTTCTGTCGGCGATGAAGCCGTGAGAAGTCTTGTGATAAACAGGATTCCTCTTTGGACTATGCTATGCCAGTCCATTGAGAAAAGGGTATTTAGGAGATTGGGTTCTGTTGCGGGCTCAGAGGATGATGGGGGTTCCGTCTGTTTTGCTTGTCTGGGAGCTTGTGTGGTACTAGGTTTAGGTTCATTTGATACATTTGATACTACCTGACTGTAGGATCTAGATGTCGATGGCTGCGGAGTGCTATCTGATGTGGCCGTCTTCCTGGAGAGGTTTGGGAAGTCTCTGGCTGCTGTGCGGGTATTCCGTGCTGCTGTTTGCGGTCTTTCTACGCTGCGTTCGACCTGTCTCTGTGCTGGTCTGCATGGACACTGTCGGAAGCTTGCTGCATGGTCTGCTGGGTGTCCCCGTGTTGCACAGTTGAAACACTTTGGTGTGGCTGCTGCTGGTTTTTTGCAGTTGGCTGAGGCGTGGTTACCTGCGCATTTCACGCACTTTGGTGCCGCAAAGCATCCGCTTTGTGTATGGCCGTAGAGCTGACAGTTGAAACACTGCTTGATTATGCCTCTCAGCCTTCTCTTGCTCTCTACTTTCACTGTCAGGTGAAAGAGCGCTTTTAGTTGGTAGACTTTCCTTCCATTCTCTGATTTTTCTACCTGTGCGTAGATCATTGGCAGCGGATCTTTTCCCTCAGGGCCTGTCATCAGTCGTGTCACTTTCAGCACTGGTACTTGCAGTCTGTTAAGTTCAGCTGTCACTTGATCGTCCGTAAAACATTGCGGCACGCCTCGAATTACTACTCTCAGCGGCTTGTCTTCCCTGAGCGGGTATAAAAAGTGTTCGTACTCTTTGGACGAATCAAGTAGCTTTTTGAGTGCGCGCCAGTCTTCTACTGTGGGCACTTGGATTGCTATTCCTTCTTTCTTGCTCGTTGCTCGGGTGAACCTTATCTTCCTGTTGTCCATGGTTCTCTGTAACTGTGGCCATTTGCTGGTTGACGTGAGGGTGATCTCGGGGATCGTGGTTTTTGTCCGTGGTTTCTCTGCTTCGGTTGTGTTGTTTGGAGTTGTCTCTCCTTCTTTTTCATTTTCGCTTTCTGAGTTGCTAAGGACCCCAAATCTATTACTAATAATAGTTGGAGATGTTAGCTTACCTGATTGTGGTGAAGAATTCCTGATCTTCTTCGATTTGGGCTGCTGGTGAAATTCATCCTCGCTGGAGTTTACGACTGACTCGTAGATTGATAGATCTCGCTTGCTTGTTATGGACGTGTTCGCCGACATGATGGATGAGGTGGACATTCCCGACTGGCTGGTGTCCCTTGCTGGTTTTGCGTCCGTGATGGTAATCGTAGCTCTTGGTCTTGGCCTTCGTTGTTCCTTTGGCTTGGAGCCGCCTGGCTTTGGGTCGCCCATACCCCTCAGTGGGTACGGCACCCGCTGCTGGATTGTTCCTCGCTGTCCGGAAGAATGTTGCGGTCTGTAATCAGAAAAACTGTTGCGACTGCGACCTGATCGTATAGATCTGGTGACGGTCGATCGGTGCGTTTCCCTCCTGGCAATAGGAGAGAACCGTTAGTTGGAGCAGTGCCGGGCTAAACTTAGAGGTTACCGCTGGTCGGGCCAATAAGTTATTACCGGGCGTTGAGCTCTTGTCTGGAAGGTAGATAGTGAGCGTGTAAATTCTCTTTTCTCAGTAGTCTGTCTGCACCGGAGTACTGACAGCCTATGACGGGCCAACTTGACGTTTGATTGAAAATCACTCGTCTTTTATACGATTTTGAGGATTTGGTATGGAAAGGGAAAGTTTTGCTATTGGTTACTGAGAATATGGTAGGGTAGCGGAATGCGCAGTTCAAAGTGCGCAATTCGTGGTATAGACCGCGAATTACGCGGAATAAAGTAGATCCGCGGGTCTCAATCGATGGCGCGAATCATGACGATTCCAACGATAGGTGATAGTGTGGGGTGGGAGGCACCCCACACGAGATATCGCGAGAAGCGCGAAATATCTCCTGCAACAATATGTCGTTTAGAGGTATTATGTTATTTTTATTTTTCAAAAGATATTTGATATCTGGTATAATAGTAACAAATTCTGACTCGTGTTTTGTAGGCACGGGTCGTAAATAATACAAATCATAATTTTGTTCAAAGTCTATTGGGAGTGATAGAAAGTATATTATCTGGTCGCTTTCAATTTTGCAATTAATTTTTATGATAGATTCGAAGTCTAATATATTTTCATAAGTTAGATCAAAAGGTAACTGGTTTTTATAAAATTTTGAAATTTTTTGTAACTCGTCAAAGAGTTCCGTAGTTTTTATGATGCTTGGGTGAAGGGTTTGCAATTTGCAAAAGGTTATAGAATTTTCTACATCTTGAAGAACATTCAAGATTGCGTTATAGAGAATTATTAACTGGTTATATAAGTCTTTTGTGAATAAAATGTCTGTCTGTTGTATTCTGTCATTGACTATGCTGTTTAATTGATTTATTCTTGTTTTTAACAATCTTTCGTTATGTTGAATATTCTGAACGGATGAGTTGAAATTTTCGATAATTTTTTCGTTAATACTGTATTGGAATTTAAGTTGTTCTTGTATGTTAGTTACTTTACCTTTTAATTGGTTTATAATTTTATCATATCTTTTGCCATCTTCGGCGTCTAAGTTACCGGATATAGATTTTACTATTGATCCCAATCCGTCAATAAATCCGCGTTTATTCCTAATTTTAGGATGTATTTTTATGTTGTTAATTTTTTACTGTGTGGATTTTTGTAAAAATTCAACAATTTTGCCGTAATTATCAATTTCTTTTCTCGTATAGAGAGTGCTGTTAAAAATTCCGTTTTTTAAATTTTGGTATTGTTCTTTTAAATTTTCATTTTCTTCGTATAATGGTTCTAGATTGAAGTAATGCACGAAAGTGTGTTCTGTTTTTTCTAGTTTAGCTGGGCCCAAATTTATAGGTAGAACTCCGAGATTATTAGAGATATCTTTTAAGATTGCTCCTTGTCCCAATGCGAACAGACTGGAAGATTTTTAAATTTGTAAGTTTTTTGTTTAGGTCTTTTTATGTTAGATAGGTGAATATTTTCAGATGTGTTACCGTGGCGAGTTTTAATTTTTGCCGTTTTTAGATTTTCATTTAAAGATTTTATTTTTTCGCGTTTGTATTTATTTTTCGTTTTAGCTTGTTTCTGTCTGTTTTTAACATACACGGTTCCTGGGATTTCCGGTAATATTTCGCGATTTTTATTGTGGTACTCTGTCGTCTTTGCTTTACTTTCCTGAAGTTTTTCGTTAACCTTTTGGAATAATAATTTCATTTTATTTTTGTGATTTTCTATGTAATTGTTCAATAGTTGTCTTTCTATTTCTATATTAAAAGGTGATTTTGTGTCTAAGGCTCCGGATATAATTTCAAATGGTTTTAATTTTGTTGTTGAATGTATAGAATCATTGTAGGCGATAAGAGCATAATTTACCTTCACGTCTATAGGTTCCTTTTTATATTCGGTTTGGTTATTAAGAAGCCGAATGTGCTCAATTAATGTCGAATGAAATCTTTCAATTGCGCCGTTGGATTCCGGGTGTTGTGAGGATATAAAGTGGATTTTGATTTTATGAAGTTCCAATAATTCTTTGACAAGGGAATTTTTAAATTCTAACCCGTTATCCGAAATGATTTGTTCTGGGGTACCGTGATGCGAGAAAAATCTCAATAGGTTATTGACAATTTCAATTCCTTGGGCTGAGTTTAATTTGTACGCCTGTGCGTATTTAGAAAAAGAATCTATTACGGTCAAGAATTTTGTGCTTTCCAAGGTAATGCTGTCTATATGTAATATCTGAAACGGTTTATTTGCTGTGGGCGTCACGTTATATTTTAATTTCAACGGGTTCCTGTCATATTTGGTTATCTGGCAGATCTCACATCTATTAATATACGTTTGGATGGATTCGCGTAATTTGGGCCAGTAGTATAATTCTTTTATTCGCGTTTCTGTGTCGTCGATGCCGCGGTGGTTCGTTTTACCCTCGTGATAATTTTTTATAATTTCAATGAGTTCTTCTTCCGTTTCTACGTCTGTTAGGAACTGAGTACATTTGACCATGTTAATTTCTGAATTTTTAAAATAATTTTGCAAAACAACGCTCATCAAGTTCATCTTTGAAATAAACGTAATATTTTACTTTTGGAGCGATGTAATCTTTTATAAATTTTATTATCTCCTTTTCATAGTCTGATTTTGAAAATTGAATAGAAATACGTTGTTTAAGATCGTGATGTTTAGTGATCTGTGGACTACTAGGGCTATGTGCAACTTGCGAAATTATAATTTGATTTTTTCCCATGTTTACAGGGCTGTCTACGACAGGAATTCCTACTATGGGGTGCTCTCTATTCGAATGTCCGGTTGCGCCACTATCTGAGTTACTATCGTCGATAATTTCGATTATATCGTCTGGTTCGACTATCATGGACTGGCTGGCATTATTTTTGAAATTTTTATTAAAATCGTCCATGTACGTGAAGAAGGCGTCAAATTCGTTAGACTCATTTGCATTCAATTCTAATCTAGGAAGTTTGAAAACGGTTATGATAATTTCTGAATTCCTAAACACGTACTGAATCATAAGTTTGACATCCGACCAATTTAAATTGTCTCTTCCACAACCTAATTTAGGTATACTCAGTTTTTTAATTTTATGCTTTAGACAGAAATTTCTAAGATTTAATAAGGAGTAAAACATGTCTTGACTTGTAGGTTTGTCGTTGTGATTAGATATCGTACACGATATAACGGTCTCTAAACTTTAAATATACTACATTAAAAAGTTTCGGATTTTGTTTATTTAGCGTTTCTACATTTTGAAATTTTTCTCTAAATAATTTTCCTAAACCGCGGGACATTTTTAAATCCTTGCTAACGCAATGGACTAAGCTGTCTTCAAGAGGAGCATTGAAAAGGTCCCCTTCAACTTCCAAAATTTTGTTTACATTGGAGTTGAGTAAATTGTTTTGTTTGTGCTCTAAGTAATTTTGATACTCGGCTAATGGGGTGTCATATGTTGCATTTTCTTTCAAAATTTGTAGAGGATTGTCACTTGTCAATGGGATGCGACTTAGTGCGTCGGCGTTAGTATTTAATTTGCCTTTTTTATACACGATTTCGAAATTGTATTCCTCTAATTTAAGACGCCAGCGAATTAGTTTTTGACTGCAATTTTTTAATGAAGTGAGCCACTGTAATGGTCTATGATCTGTGTAGATCTTGAATTTACGCCCAAATAAATATGGCCTGAAATATTGAGTCGCCCATACAATTGCTAGGAGCTCCTTTTCGATGGCAGAGTAATTAATTTCGGTTTCGTTAAGGGTCCTGCTAGCGTACGCGATAGGTAAATCATTTGGTGGGTGTCCTTGAGAGAGGACGGCCCCTAAGGATACGTTACTAGCATCGCATGTTAAGTTGAATTCTCTGGTAAAATCGGGGTACTGCAGTAACGGTTCATTTGTGAGTAAATTTTTACATATTTGGAAACATTTTACGTATTCGGAAATATTAATGTTAATAATCGCGTCTTTTTTCAAACATTTTGTAAGGGGTTTAGTAATACGGGCAAAATCTTTTATAAATTTACGGTAATACCCCAAAAGTCCAAGAAAACCTTTTATTTGCTTAGGAGTTTTGGGTATCGGATAGTTTAATATGGCGGAAATTTTATCAGGATTGGGTTTTACGCCCTCAGGTGTGACGATGTGACCTAAGTAGGCTACTTCCTTCTTCAAAAATTCCGACTTGTCCAATTGTATTTTTAGGTTAGCTTTTCTAAGTCTGTCAAGTACAAATTTTAGATTTACAATGTGTTCTTCTAGGCTGGTTGAAAAAATGATAATATCGTCGAGGTATACTAAACAAATGGTTCCTACTAATCCTCTTAATATATTGTCCATTACTCTTTGGAAGGTAGCAGGTGCGTTTTTCAATCCAAAGGGCATGCGCAGAAATTCAAAGTGACCGTCTTCCGTGTTAAAAGCTGTTTTTTGAATATCGTTCTTTTCTAACTCGATTTGGTGAAAACCCGAAGCCAGATCGATTGTGGTAAAGTATAGGCAGCGTCCAAGTTTGTCTAGTAGGTCAGTAATGTTGGGAATGGGATATTTGTCGTCAATTGTCTTTTCATTTAGTTTCCTATAATCAATGACCACGCGCCATTTTCGTTTGCCGGAAGCGTCCAACTTTTTAGGGACAACCCAAATAGGAGAGGACCATGGGGAATTGGATGGTCTTATAATGTTTTGATTTAGCACTTTTTCTATTTGTTGTCGTACCTCTTGTTTATGTATCTCCGGATACCTGTATGATTTAGTATAAATGGGGATTTCGTCTTTTGTTTTAATTGCGTGTTTAATCTGATTAGTGAATGTAAGTTCATTATTTTCCAAGTGAAATACGTCCGAGTATTGTTTTAATAATTTAGTTATTGCCGATTTTTCTTCTGAATTCATGTGTTCTGTGCGAATAGAAGACATGTCAAATTTAGGTTTTTCGGTTTTTATTGAATTAAGATTTGGACTACTGTAAGTTTTGTAATCGTTCAAAGATTCTACGTTTAGAGGTTTTAATGTTTTAAAATGAATTTCGTTATCGCTAGTGTTCATGATGGTACAGTACGCGTAAAAGTTTTCCGCTACTGAGATACACTCCGGGACAATTAGATTGTTTGTTTTATAATTAGGTATTAAAATAGCACCGTTCTTTTTATCTACGCGGACTTTTATCACTCTTTCTGTTTTTGGTTCTAAAATTTGTTGGTTACTAAAGTTCGAAATATTATTAACGTTCGGTTTATTTTCTGTATTTTGACCATGAATTTTTATTTGTGTTTTAGGAGTAATGAGTAAATTTTTATTCGTGTCAATTATTATTTTGAGTAATTTTAAGTTGTCCATACCTAACAGTAGATCGAAAGTATCGTGAAAATTAAAAATGTGATATTTTAAATTTAGTCTCTGTTTTAAATTAAAAAATTTTGAGGCAGGAATAATGGAGCTGAATTTTTCTAAGGAAGATCCGTGAGCGGTTGTGACTTTAAAAGGATCTGAAATTACTGAATTTTTGAAATATTTTTCTACAATTTCTGGTTTAACAAATGATTTTGTACTACCTGTATCTATAAGGGCTTTTAGGTTATGCTCCGGTAAAATAATAAAAGGGAGTTTACTTGGGTTATTTGTTAAATTTAGTGATTCTATTCTAGGTACAGATCTTGAATCGAGGCATCTACCTCTAAAAAATGATTTTCAGAATTTTGGTCTTCAGAATCATAGGAGACATTTTCCGAATAGTCAGACGGATTTTCAAGAGTATTGACAGATTCCTCGAAATTAGGATCAATTGCATATTCGGTCGTATTTTCGTCAATGTTAAATAACTCTTCGGAAATAAAATCTTGTCTTACTGGTCTTTGTATTTGTCTGGATGGGCCAGGTCTTGGTTGGAAGGTTCTATTGGTTGTTATGCTCATCGGAGTGGGTTCTGGTTGACTGGGTTTGTTAAAGACTTGTGTTCTGTTATTTAGGTTAGGAGGGATAAATTTATTTGGTTGTGAATTTTGATAATTATTTTTGTATGCTGAGTTGTTGGGCGCAGAATACGGTTTATAAAAACTGTTTGAGGACTGCATAGGTTTTACTAAATTTGGTTTATTATTATTAAAGTTAGATCTATTACCGATTTTGGTTTGTATTAGAGGCTTGTTTGGTTTTGACCCAGACTCGAACTGGAAGTCATTTGTTAGCATGTTCAAGGCTGAATTCAAATCAAGCGGGTTCTTTGCACGCATCAGTTGACCAATGGGGTCCTTCAAACCCCTCAATAAAATTCTTAGTGCAAAGTTTCTAAAATATTGACACAGGTAAATTGCTTCTTGAGCATTAGCATGTGTCGTTATATGCGAAATTTGTAAATTTAACAAGTGTTGCAGCTTATTAAAGAAATCAAAGACAGACTCGTTATACGTTTGTTTTAATTCTGACATTTCAATATTTAACGTGTACATGTCTCTTTTGTCTGCGTATGTATTAAGTAACGCATCTTTAAGTGATGACCAATTGGTAATCACACAACTAGAAATATTGATTGCGGCTTCACCCTTAATTTTGGCTAAGATACTTGACATCAGATATTCGTTCTGAAAGTCATTAATATCAATTATAGAATTTTGTTACTAATTTTTCACTAATTTCTATGAACCTGGGTAAAAGCTCGCGTTCACCTTTGAACTCGGGAATCATGTTAATGTACTCCTTTTTCAAGATTGGGAAAAGGGGTACAACGTTCACGGGTGTTGAGGTATTCATTTTGCTAGTTTTATTTAAGTTTTTTCTTTTGAAAAATTTATCTTTGTTACTAATTTTTGTTATACGATCTTCACGATCGGAGTCAGAATCTGAACTATTAATTTCTCTAGGGCCTCTAAAAGACATAAGTTACTCACAGTGCAAATATCAGCGTGTAGAGTAGTCTTTTCTCCATGGACGGGATCCTGGTGAGCGGTTGACTGGAACTTGGTGCCGTTGTCTACGATGTACGCTCGGAGACGTCTTGGCTGTCGTCACAACTGGAGGGTTGTTCGTTTAACTTCACTTAGTCTTTCACTTAACGTTTCGCGATAAGTGTTCACACTTTAAAACTTGGAAACTGTAATTCGGTTGGTCAATAAATCGTTAAAACGAAACGATATTATGTTCGTTAATACCGTTGACCAAATCCTAGTCGACTGCGCCAATTATATTTCTTCACACGACAACTTTGTTTTTAAAAAGATTTATTTTTTATATTACAAAGTATGTCTTATTTCTAAGGAAGCTGAATCTAGACTGATTTACAAAAGTACAAAATGTGAATATGTTACATTACAAAATTACCTACTCTAGCATATTATCTAATTAATTACTTAATACTAAGAATGGTTAGGGGTGTCATGTTAACGTTTAGTCAGCGAGAATCGCTACGGTAACTTATATATGTTTCTATATGATGTGACAATTTTTGTTTGTATATATGTATGTAACCGTATATGGACACGATAAAAGACATTTATCTGTAGTGTAAAATAAATAACATTTAAATAAAATAAAATAAATAGGAAATAATATCAAAAAGATTTACAACAAAAATACTGCAACCCTGTAACTGCGCCTACTGAGTGGGGGCGATAAAACTTAAATAGCACTACGGGTAAAAATGTACCTTATTCTAAAGTGTGTTCTATTAAATTCTCTTTAAAACGGTGGGTTATTATTAAAATGACTTGTCATACAAGTAACACATGTTTTACGTTATTACTGATCACAGCTGCCCCCCTCAGAAATAAAATTGAATTATTTTTATTTTATTTTATATTTACACAGTAAACTTTGACTTTCTATGTTAATATAATTGTACGTATTTTTCATTTTTATTTTAATTTTCTCATTTATCTTTTATATGATTAAGTCTACTATTTGAACCCCAATATCACAAAAACTAATTGTGCGATTTTCAAAAACAAACCACCGTTCTAAATCAAATTTAAAAAACTTTCGAATAAGTACACTTTTACTTGTAGTGGGATTTAAGTTTATTGGACATCGCTGCCCCCGCTCAAGGAGCACAGTTATAGGACTGCGGTATACCGTAAAAAGTGTCTCCCGCGACACTAAGGTTGACGTATTTTTGCGTTTTCTTATTTCCATATTTACGAAAAAGTCATGGTGGATCATTTATAAATGAACTACTGGTATGTAGCCTCTACAATAAAATTCTCATTAATTAAAAATAATAAAAAATAACAAAAAATTACAAAAATTATAATTCATAAACCTTTCGCGGATCACTAAAATTTTTGGATCACGAACCACCGGTTGTGAAACACTGATTTAAATGACACTATTTTGTCGCCTGGTCTGTTTAGACAAACCTACTTGGGGACCAAATATAAATTTTCCGAAGAGGGGCCCAAAATATGAGGTTAACGCCACAAGCTTAATTTTAATTACTTACGTCAGTATGCATTGTAGTTCGTGGTTCGTCTTTGTCTAGCAAAAAAGCCATCCTTTTGAAAGCATACCATTTTGAAATATATATTTCGTGACTCCCTGTAAAAAAATTTTATTATTGTTTTATAACATTCGAATATCTACATGTTCCATGTATCATAATTGAAATATAAATAAATTACCTTTTCCTGTACCAATGCTTTTTCTTCCTTTTGCCTTTTCCCTTCGGAACGACCCCAGAAGGCTGTTTATTGTTTTAATTCAAAAACGTCAGTTTTCAAATTAAGGGCCATCGTTTCCCAAGCATCAACCTTTTTATTACGTGAAAAGTAATTTTCGTGCTTGGGATCCCATAATATAGGATACTTTTCGTATTCATCAATGAGTTGCAGGGCCGACTCATTACTCCATTCCATGTTGAATGTGTACTGGTGTTTACTTAAATTTGCGCGCACAATTATATTACTGAATAAACCCGTACACACTGAGCGTACAAGTTCTTTGATCTTATCGGTGGGACCGACAAGCTTCGGATAGCATTCATGGCAGGATTACTGTACGCGCACACAAATTGTACCTCGTACTCACCTGAGCATTTGTACCTGCACATAATCCGTGCGCATACAAATGCTCAAGTCAGTACGCACCTTAATATAAAAATTTATTTAGTATAAAATGCACTTATAGTTATCATAATAATAATAATCAATTAAAAACTACTTACTTTTTGATTAAAAGTCCTCAAGCATGGATCACTTGCACAGCCCGCACAGGTCGCAATCTCGCAATAGACTAATAATAATGAGTTTATTTTAAATGAAATGATACTTCCTCTGAACTGTTATAATAAAAAATAATAACTTACTAAAATTAAATATTTTAATTTAATATTCAATTGTGGTGGTATTTGTGCGTTTATTTGTTTACATTATTAAGTGGAAAACAGAATGCAACGAGTTTGACGGCGCGTTGACGCCGTTTGGACGGCGCAAACTATCAGCGCAAAGTTAAAATCAAGGCTGTACTACGCAAGTGCACAGAATGGGCAGCGTCTCTACGACGTTCTACGCCGTTGATATTCAATGTTCGTCAACTTTCTACTTTTTGACGCCGTTGAACGTTGACGTAGAAAACCTAACCTCAGTTTCGCTTAAAGTTTTTGTTATATTTTGTTATATTTTTGTTATATTTTGTTGTTATACATGTTTGTTTTATAGTGTTAATTTTCTTTAGTATTTAAAATGGATAATTTTAGTGAACATAGTAATAATAATAATAATAATTGTTTATTAATGTTCAGACATTACAGGAATGTTTCCATAGGTCATAGTTTACATACAATATATTGACATTAATGAAATGTTCTAATAATTGAATTAATACAAATATAATAGATATCAGTTGACATACAGTGTGAATACATATTATAGAACATCAATCTTAGGTTTAGCTACAAATTAATTTTTATTTCCAAAAATTTATCTCACTCAGAAAGACTTAATATTCAAGTATTCACAAATACTATAAAAATTATGCTTTTTTAATAAAATTTTTAATTCATATTTAAATTTAATACAAGATAATTTTTTGAAACTAGCAGGTAACTTATTATATAAAACAACACCCATGTAATTAGGATTAGATTTTTCTTTTTCCAGTCTAATTCTATTAACTAGTAACAGATCATTATGCCTGGTATTGTATTCATGGACATCTTTCATCTTATTGAATTTATTTATATTTTCTTTCACGTACAGAAGACAATAATAAATGTACAGGCATGGCAAGGTAAGTAGACCTAGTTTAATAAAAAGTGGTCGACAATGCGTTCTACTTTTGACATTACACATTATTCTTATCATTCTTTTTTGTATTAAGAACATATTTTTCGCACATGGTAATGGTCCCCATATTATTATCCCATAAATCAAGTGACTCTCAAATAATGAATGATATATCATCTTTACAATTTTGTCTGAAACATCAAGTCTAATTTTTCGTACTAGATATATTGTTTTTAATAATTTATTCCCAAGTTGTAACATGTGAGATTTGAAATTTAATTGATGGTCTAAATTTAGTCCTAAAAATTTTATTGATGTTGAACCAAAATCTACGTTGTTTTGCCTTAAAGAAAAAATTAGTTTATCGGTTTTAGTAAGATTTAATAGTAATTTATTACTATTAAACCAATTTTGTGCTTCTGTAATTATATTATTGTAGTCTAGTTCGGAATACGGATTCAAGAAATTTGTGTCGTCTGCAAAAATAATTTTTTCTTCACAATTTATGGAATCTGGAAGGTCATTTACATATATTATGAACAGAATTGGACCTAGGACTGAACCTTGTGGAATACCGTTTGATACAATTTTGCAGTTAGATAACTCATCTTTGTAGCTGACTTGCTGTTTTCTATTTTTTAAATAAGACACGAATAGTTGCAATGTTGTGCCCCGTATACCATAATGTTCTAATTTTTCAATTAACAGGTTAAAGTCTATAGTGTCAAAGGCTTTACTCAGATCACAAAATATACCCATAACCATTCCATTATTTTTTATGCATCGGAGCATATAATCATATGCTTTCATTAACGCAGTTTGTGTCGACCTGTTTCTTCTAAAACCATGTTGACAGTCTGTGAATAAATTAAATTTTTCAAAATAACTAACTAGCTGATTTTTTAAGACTATTTCAAAAACTTTTGAGAGAATGGGTAGTAGCGAAATAGGTCTGTAACAGTTAGGATCGTTTCTATCATCTTTCTTATGTATAGGAATAATTTTAGCTAATTTTAACACATTCGGGAAAATTCCTGCTTCGATACAATTATTAATTAATTTTGCTAAATAGTCTGATATTTCTAAATTGATCATTTTTAAAATTTTAACATTTAAACCATATATATCACAACTGTTTTTATTTTTAAGTGAGTTTATGATTGCTGCTACTTCATATTTATCAGTTGGTCGTATAAACATTGTTTTGCAGAATTTACCCGTTTTCTCCAAAAAGTCACTTGCTTTTATATCAGTGTGCGGTATTTCGCCTTTTATTTTTTCAGCTATGGCTATAAAGAAATTATTAAAATCATTACTGTTTAATTTAACTTTATTTTGAATTTGAACTGCGTTTTTATTAGCGTTTCGATTTATTAAATTCCACGCAGCTTTATTTTTATTGCTAGCTGTATGTATGTATAGATCATTTTTATTCTTTTTATAATTAATAATTACCCTTTTATATCTCTTTTTGTAAATTCTATATAAATTTATTAATTCCGGAGTTTTATAATGCAATTTTAGGTCATAAATTAACAACAGTTTTTCTTTCATGGCCGTTATTTCAGGTGACAGATTATAGTTATAATTATTGTTATTTTTGTTTGTCTTTAATTTTTTCTGAGGAAAACATTGACCAACTAATTTAGCTAAATTATTATTAAATATACAAAAGTCTACTTCAGGGTCTAAGGTTGTTTCCCAATCTTGATTTTGTATTTTGTTTATAAAATTTTTACAATTACTATATGTAAAGTCCCTTATAAATCTAACACTTTCTTGTAATATTTTAGTTTTAATATCTATAACCGCAAGAGTTGCGTAATAATCTGATGCATGTAAATTAATAACATCAGATTCATAGTTTAAGTTTTTATCAATACAAATATTGTCTATGCATGTTTTACTATTATTGGTAACTCTAGTGTACTTATTTATTATGAAATGCATATTATATGACGCAAAGAAATTTATCAAATCATCCCTGTGATTGTTATCTAAAGACAGAAAATCTATATTAATATCTCCAACTAAAGTAACATACTTTTTTTTATAGACACCATATTCAGGTAGTGTCGGACTCTCCACAAAGTGGCATACCGACTAAAAACCCTGCTTGCCTCAACCCTGCCACGGAACTGTCGTAGTTGACTATTCTTCATGGCAGGTTGGCTAGATCTTCTTGCCTTCTCTCTTGGGTCTTCCTGTACTTCCTCCTGTTCTTCCTGTGTTTTTCTTCCGGTATGTTCCCAACTGAGCACAAGGTCTGTCGAGTCCTCCCCGCCAAAACTCCCTTAGGGCCCGCTAACTTCAGGTGTCCAGCTGTAGGCGTCCGTCTCGTGTTTTCGGACTTTGATCTGTTTACCAAATTATCCGGTCCTAATACAAAGCGTACCCGTCAAGGACTCGCGTGGTTTTACGCACGGATCCCCGAGGCTTCGCTAGGTGACTAAATGGCGTACCCACACTCTCCGGATGCAGGTGTCTATAACCCGACCTTTGAGCTGCCGTGGCCTTCCGCAGGCAGCCCCGCCGGTGAAACGGCGGCTTGAAACTCCGACCTGTGTCTCAGATCCTGTTTCTTCCTACTCTGCATCTGTCTGATCATGTTCTTTCTTCTTGAGTCTGGACTCCCAGGTCTGAAGGGCCAGTTTCCGCTGCCATCTCCCCTCAAAAACGCCCGAGAAAGCATCGGGCTTAGGGCGTCTGTCTCGCGTTTCGGACCTCGACCTGTTTATAAGGTGAGCCGGTCCGAATACAGGGCGTCCCCGTCAGTAGCTCCCATGGTTTTAATCACGGACCACTGAGGCCTCGCCAGGTGACTGGAGGTTCGCCCTAACTCTCCGGATGCGAGTGTTTGTGACCCGACCTTTAAGTTGCCGCAATGCCCAATCAGGCGGTCCGTCTGGAGAGTAGGCCACGGGCTTGCCCTGCCCAGCTAGGTCGCTTCGACTCGACCCTGTCTCTCTCTTTCGTCCGCTTCCTTTACCTTCAAGATGTCAGTCATCATCCGCCTCACTGACTCCCAGTTCTCTCTGGACTTGGACATCACTTGCAGAAGATTGTCCGGTGTCAGGAACTCGTCCACGGCGACTGTCGCTCTTGTCCTTTCTCCGTCCCATCTTCCGCATGCGAAAAGCGTATGTTCTGCAGTGTCTACGGCTCCGCAGCATACGCAGGTGTCCTCTTGCTCCTTCCCGATCCGTTTAGTGAACACTCTAAAAGATCCATGTGCTGTAAGTGCCTGCGTAACATAGTAGTCGATGACCCTATGCTTACAGGCCAGCCATTCCTGGATGTTCGGAATTATCCTTTTGGTCCACTGCCCCTTCTCGGTGTTGCGTTGCCACTCGTCCTGCCATCTCTGGATCGAATGAGCTCTGGCCGCAACTCGAGCTTCCTTCCCGCCGCCTTCCTCGTATACTTCCGTTCTCTCCATCGCCTGGAGTCTTAACGGGAGTACACCGGTGACTACCTGCAGGGCCACGGTAGAAACGGTTCAATAGGCCGATGCCACCCCTAACAAGGCCCTGCGTTGGGACTTCTCCAGTATCCTGCTATACTTCTCATACTGAAGGATGGTACTCCATATCGGAGCTCCGTACAGGAGTGTGGAGTACACTGTCCCCAATAGCACTCTCCTCTTGGCCCAGTTAGGGCCACCAACGTTTGGCATCAGTCTTCTTAGACTGCCAGCTATCTTCTCAGCCTTAGCTGCAGAGCTTTTAACATGCTCCGCGAAAGAACCGTTTGCACCGAATGTCACCCCCAGGTATTTAATATGGGGCTTTGGTAAGATACTTCTGCCCGCCAACTTGAAGCTTACTCCATCCCTCTTGCGCTTTCCTTTCAGTATCACGGCCTCCATTTTTTCGGGGGCTAACTGAAGCTTGTGAGCGTCCATCCAAGCACTAATCCTCCAGAGGTTGACATTGACGCAATACGTCAACTCTTCCTCATTCTTCGCCTTCGTGATCAATGCCAGGTCGTCCGCAAATCCGATACACTTCGAATCCCCCAGTAGTTGGAGATTGAGCACTCCGTTGTATAGGATGTTCCACAGTGTAGGTCCAAGGACTGAACCCTGTGGGACTCCTGCTGTTGCCCTGAGTACTCTGGCGTCCTTACTCTTTGATGTAAGAACGTGCCTATCGCAGAGGTAGTCCGCCAGAATAGCCTGCAGATAGTGCGGAATCTCCATTTTCCTGATTTCTTCGAGAATCAGCGCCCAGCTTGCCGAATTGAAGGCATTCCTGACATCCAAAGTGACCAGGACATGCCATTCAGCTCTGCTGCTTAGAGGGGTGTCGTAAACCTCCCTAAGAGCCTGGATCGTCGACCTGTTCCGACGAAATCCGAACTGTTGATGACTCAGAAGCGCCCTGCCTTCAATTTCCTCTTCCAGTCTTTTTTGAAGAAGGGCTTCATACACCTTAGAGAGCGAGTTCAAAAGGCATATGGGCCGATATGACCCAGGCTCATCGGGGTTCTTCCCTGTCTTCTTAATCAAGACTGTTGAAGCAGTCTTCCAGGCCGCTGGAAATTCGAGCTTGCACAGTAGCTCGTTGAACATTCCCAGCAGCCATTCCCCTTGTTCCTCCAGGGCAATCTTGATTGCTTCCGTGGGTAATCCGTCCGCACCAGGAGCCTTCTTGTTTTTCCTGCTCTTAACAGCAGTCTCGAGTTCATCCATCGTGAAGGGTACTGCTGCTTCCGTTACTTCGGGGGGGTTCACCTGATCCTCTCTCCTCTGCGGGAACAGGTGGCTCAGGATTTCGAATTTTCTGTCCTCGGTTAACTCGACAGGCCTTAAACTTGTCAGCTCCGTCACCACCACTTGGTAGGCAGTATCCCAGACATCCTCGTCCACTCTCTGTATGAGCTCGTGCCAGTGCCTTCTCTTTGCCTCCACGATCGCCTTCTTGAGTGATCGAAAAAAGTAACATACTTAACTTTCTTCAAAATTAGCTTTAAGGTACAACTTAATATGTACAAAAAAGTGTCATAGTCAGCTTCAGGATTCTTATAACATGATACTATTGCCATACTGTTACTTACAATTTTTATTGCACAAATTTCGCAGACTTTTTCTTGAGAATGTGAAGATACTGGCAATACTTTGAAATCAATGTTATTTTTTATATAGATTAATACTCCACCTCCTCTTGAAAGTTGTCTGCAAAATTTATCAGCAATTTTATAATTATTGATATTGTACAGATTTATTTCGTTTTCATTCAGCCAATGTTCAGAGATACATATGATATCCGGATTAGCATTCCCTGTATTAACAAAAACTTCCAATACATTAAACTTATTTCGTAAGGACTGTGCGTTGAACCCTAAGACAGTTAATTTTTGGTATTCATCATTATTTGATATATCACATTCAACACGGTTTATGTCACTGTTACACTCCTTTTTATTATTTATTAATTGCTATATGCTACCATTAATGCGTGAACATATATTATTATAATGTCTGTCATAGTATTTGCAGTTTTTTATATCAAATGCTGAGTGCTTGGTGTCCAAATTCAAATTTAATTTAGTGTTTGTACGCAAGCAGTTCACACAGACAAGCGACTCTTTTTTTTCACATTCTCTACTGTTATGCTCTTCTGAGCAATACCCACATGCAGTTTTATTTCTACAAACATTTGCTACATGACCTAGACCCAGGCATTTATAGCATCTTATTATGGCCACATAATTATCAACTTTACAGATTCTCCATCCAATTTTAATTTTATTTACATTCATATAATAATCATGCAATTCCTTATCGACTTCAACTATAATATCAACACTATTATTATATCTAAAACTGGTTTTATTCTTATTTTCAATAATCCTGTCTAATTTAAATAGTCTTCCTTCTTCAATTTCATTCTGTTCTTTGATTTTATTTTCAAAATTTTGTTCATCAGTATCACTCTTATCTACTTGAAATATTTTTATTTTTAAATTTTTAGTTTTCGGTTGTTCAATTGCATAATTCTTACTTAGTTTCTCAGATAATTTTGATTGTATTTCGTCTCTCTTGCTCTTATTTTCACATCCAATTACTACACCTCCATTAGATATATTTTTCAATTTTGAGATTCCTGCCCTCATTCTGACTGGATCAATATTTTTCTTGACTTCTTCTTTAGTAGTTTTACAACTTTTTTCTGCCGTAATTGGCTTAACAACAATAATCGATTCCGTTTGCCTTTTAATCACATCACTAAAAGATTTTTTGGAACTATCCTCTTCATTCGCTTTGATATCTTTTTTAGATAATTTTTTATTTTCATCCAACATATGTTTCACATCATCAACACTTTTACTTATATCTTTCAACTGTACATCTTGTAGTTGAACTTGCATATCCATTTTATACACAAACTCTACCAAAATATTCATTTTACTGATTAGAAGTTGCATGGGGTCTTCCTCACATTTTTTACATACAAATTTTAACTGTCTACATGTTGATACAGATTCAAAAATAGTTTTTGTAAGTTTCAAGCACTTGCAGTGGTAATATTCGTTGCACGGTCCACCACACTGAATTTGGTCTTTTAAAATATCAGTTTCTTTTCCGCACTTTTTGCATATATTTGACGCCATATTGTGGCTCACTCCTTGGCCCCACCCATTAATCACGCCTATTAATAAGTTCTAATAAAACTAGTCTGACGTCACAGAGACTTGTTAAGTAGTGTTTCTGCGAGAAATATCCACTAAACTTTATATTATATTTATTTAACGTTATATAATAATCAGTTAAATGTTTAATAAAAGAAATTCATGAGAAACAAATAACACAGATTTGTAGATCTTCATAATCACAACAAGTACATATATAAATCAATTCACTATTCTTCGATTTAACCATTTAAATTTAGATTTGTAGCCGGAGCACTAATTAAAACACACTGTAGCAAAGAATAATCTTACACACAACTAATGACATAAAAACATTTAATAGAATACGTGAAAGAACACGAATTAATTTATAATAAATTTAGTAGTGGGTTTAAGAATATTGGGCCATGTTCATAATCTTTTACTAAATATTGCGATTAAGCGTAACTTGTTAAAATAAGCAAGTAGGATACTATCGTTAGTAGTGTTCATAATCACAATACTAAGATATTTTAAGTAATATCGATGTAAATTTGACAACGTTGCTGTTGGCATTAGAAAGAGATAGACATATGCACTATTCAACATGTTAAAAGAGATGGAAGGCGTGTTACTACACGGTAAAAAAGGTTTTGTTGGAATTACTAAAATTTTAGTTACCCCAGCAAATTTTTTTAGTGGTATTTTAGACAACAAATTTTTTTGTCTCGATAACATATTTTTCTAAGCACATAAATTTGCTTTGGGAACAAAATGTTTTTGCCAAAGATTTTGTTCTGGGAATTAATTTTTATTAGTTAGAATTAGCAATTTTTTATGGCAACAAAAAATTATTTGTCTCTCGAACTGATCATTTTTTGTCCGCGTAACCACCTTTGTTGGGGTAACTAATGAAATTAGTTAGATGTGTATTACTAATTTCATTTGTTGTGATTACAAATCAGAGATATTTTTATATTCGTTGACGAAAAAAAAGCTATTAAATGACACAAAATTGAACTGGAATTGACAAATTTTCCATTATCACTCATTATTTTTTAATGTTTGTTGCAAATTTAATTACTGTTATATTTTTTACGAAGGTTTATGGAAAACCTGAAATTGTTAGTCCAATTTTATGACATCTAATAGTTTTTATTTTCGCCAAGAAATTTTAACACATCTCTGCCTGTAATATATATATATATATATATATAGATATTTGGTTCTTGACGAGTATTATATGAAATAAAACGCAGGTTCTCTTTTATTCGTCAGTTTATTAAAATGTTCTTGTGAATTTATAAAATATGAAACGTTTCGTGCATGGGTAGTATGCACATCTTCAGTCTACAATAATTAAAAATGTATGAAATAAAATTACATTACATGAAAACATGATTGTAAAATATTTGTACTAAGTTTCATATTTTATAAATTCACAAGAACATTTTAATAAACTGACGAATAAAAGAGAACCTGCGTTTTATTTTATATATATATATATATATATATATATATATATATATATATATATATATATATATATATATATATATATATTATTATACATATAATTAATAGGACATATATTATAGTTAATTTTAAGTTTGTTTGTTTGGTATATTAGAAATCTTCCAGGTATATGCTAAGCAAAAATTCATGCAACACAGAGAAAACACAAAACACACTTGGTTAAAGTTCCACAAATTTTAAACAATTATTTAAAATTAAAATTAATTTAATTTTGTGGAACTTTAACCAAGTGTGTTTTGTGTTTTCTCTGTGTTATTCATCCATCAATATTATTAAAAATTCATGTCTATAAACTATACCCGATTTATGTCCTTATACTCCATTTACGTTAAGCTACGCAGGATTAACGTAAATGGACATAATAATAGTTTTCACTTTTACTGATAGAACCACATGGATTAAAGTTAGATACAGATTTTAATAAAATGCAAGATTTTTCATTTATATCTCTCTTAACGTAAAATGATTGTAAATGTAGTCAAAACAAATATTTTGCAACGGAAAATATATCATAAATATGTCTATGCTATTATTTAAAAAAATTTGATCAATTAACCCAAAACAAGGTAACAAATCTTTTGAATGTGTATTTAAAACTGTGCCAGATTTGTATTCTATTCCATTGATTTGAACCCATTTAACAAAAACAGATTGTTCATTTAAATTTAAAAAGGTAGTTTCCTTATACATATCGTTGCCTAATATTGATGGTCCAACCAATTTTTTTTGTATTAATCCCACATTACTAAGCAGTCTATAGTTTAGTTTTAATTGGTGTTTTAAAGCTAAAGTATATGTTATATTTTTTCGAGAACAAGATATGATGGCTGTTTTTTTCCTTCGCTATGTTTAGACTCGAAATGCATCGTCCACATTTGTCTTAAAGGTCCAACGATTTTCATTATTTCAGGATAATGTAAAAGTAAGTGGTGTTTAGGTTTTAAAGTATCTTTAAATAATTTTGAGTATAACTCATTATACTCCTCAACAAGAGTTTGAAGGTGAATACATATACCATTATTTACACAGTCCAGCATTGTAATATCTAAAATTTCTCTTAAAAGCATGTAGAGCTGCCATATTTTATTAGTTTTCGGAACTAAGTCGCCTATTATTAAGCCTAAATGTCGCAGAAAACACAACATTTCAGCAGCAGACATAGATAGTTTATTCTTTTTCCAAAATTTTTCTGATATTAACGGTGGTGTATTCTGTTTCTCAACAGAGCAAAAATTAAATGTTTTAATTCTAAAATTCAGGGTACTCAAACTAAAAAAATTTTCTTCTAAAATATAGTTCTTTAGTATGTGGATAATATCATAGTGGCAAATGCCCTCCAATACATCGTGCATAAGATCTACACAGTAATTTTCAGTAACGTGAAAACTGGGAATAGAATTAAATACACATTCTTCTTTAATACCTGTTAAAGTTACATCGTTAAGTGTAATATCTTCTTCATAATGTTTTTTCGTTCTTAAGTTATATTCCGCAACAATGTGAGGCACTTGAATTTGAAATTTAGGAGTTTTACAAAACCTACAGCTATATGTACTTGAAAAACTTTCACTAAAGCCTAACATTGAATTTAAACCCAAATTATCACCTATTACTAATGGAACTAAAAACGAAATGGATTTTTTTTCACCTAATTGCACCTAATTTGTAAATTCCTGCATGAGAGCCTAATGCATTACAAGTTTCATAATCATCACAATATAGAAATAAAGGTAATACCGTTTCATCTGCAAATTCACCAATTTTTTGTTTCCATAGTGTGCTTTGCATAATATTAACAAAGGATTCACTGTTTTGTAATGACTGTACATAATTAAATGTGGTATGAAAAAAATCTGACAATTCAAATATTTTTTTCAAAACTATTCTAAGTGGTATGACCTGCATAGTAACATCTGCCATATGTAATATTATTTCAGACTGTACTGATTTTTCTGCAATCTTTTTATCAATTATATATGTTCTTGGTTTTACAAACGAATCAGATTATTCAAAATATTTTAAACGTAAATATTCTGTAGAAAATTTATCAAAGGGATTAAACAGTATGTTAAATAAAGAATTTAACACATCAAGAAAATTGTTGTCTACGTTATACTCTACAAGTTTGTTTATAATGATACATTTTAATGTTTGCAAAAAACCTCCTTCAAGGAATTGTTTTACTGAATCTACAATATTTTGAACTAAACTTCTTGCTACAGAAGGCATACAGTAAAATTTTGCAATCAATGAAACAGTATTACTATGAAGTAAATTTTTGAAAGTTTCTATAATAATAATAATAATAATAATAATAATAATAATAATTTATTAAAACCAAAAATGTACATTTGCACAATGGATACGTCAAAATATCATATATAATACAAAAGAACAGAATAACAATAACAATAATGCAGGTAATAGAGGATTACATATTTATAATCATTTCCTGCATATATTGCAGAATTCTTCCATGTTATATATAACATGCTCAAGAAGTAAGTTTTTGAGATTATTTTTAAATTTTTTAATGTTTTCAGTGCATTTATATTTGTCAGGTAACATATTAAACAAATATAAACCAACAGAATTATATGCATTTTTTATAAACTCTAGTCTATGTCTAGGTGTACGAAACTTACTACGATTTCGAGTGTAGTACCCATGAACATCAGAATTAGTTTGCAAAGTATGTTTTGATTTGTATGTATAGCAGAGTACTTCTATTATGAACATACTGGGCAGTGTTAAGATCTTATATTCAGTAAAATAATCCCTACAGGAAGTTCTCGTATTTATTCCAGCAATGCATCGTATTATCCTTTTTTGAGCAATGAAGACGTCATTAGATAATTTTATTGAACCCCAAAAACAAATTCCATACAATAAAATGGGATGTACATGGCCAAAATAAAATGTTTTTAAGTAGTTGAAATTAACATGACTTTTTAAAGATCTGATTTGAAAGCATAATATATTTAATTTGCTGATGAGACTTTGACAGTGATAAGACCAATTCAAGTTCTCATCAATCGATAAACCTAGAAACTTTGTATTATTTACCTTAGTGATTTCTTTGGTACCAACATTTAATTTAATATCTGGTAAGTTTTTATTATTAATAATATGAAAATGTAAGAAGTTAGTTTTTTCGAAATTAAGATACAATTTATTAAATGCAAACCAATTATTCATATCATGTAGTAATTTGTTAGCTTTTTCTTGTATTTCTCCACTATTTTGTCCACATATCAGGGCCGAAGTATCGTCAGCGTACATAGTTACGAAAGAGTTTACAAAAAAGAACAAATCATTTACAAAAAGTAAAAATAAAATTGGACCTAACACCGATCCTTGAGGCACACCAATATTTATGGGTAAAAAATGAGATATAGCATTTTTCATTGTACCATTGCCTGATTTGTATGAAATTTTAACAAATTGCGATCTATTAGATAAGTATGAGGAGAACCAGTCACTGGCAACTCCACGAATTCCATAGCAATTAAGTTTTTTTATTAAAATTTCATGACTTACACAATCAAAGGCACGGCTTAAATCACAGAAAATCCCAACAGGTTTTTCTCCCTTGTCAAGCAAATCATAAACTTCATTTAAGAATTCACTAATAGCTGTTATTGTTGACCGTTCAGACATAAATCCGTGTTGACTATCATTTATAATATTGTGCTTTTCCAAATAATTTACCAACCTATTTAACATCGCATATTCAAAAATTTTTGCAAAGCTAGAAGAGAGAGATATTGGTCTATAGTTACAGACATTATTAGCACAGCCTTTTTTTTTGCATTGGAATAACACATGATGTTTTTAGAGAAGTAGGAAAAGTTCCTTTTTCAAAAGATAAATTTATTAAGTAAGTGAGAGGACTAACTAGATCAGTAGAAAGTAATTTCAAAATCTTACTTGGAACATCATCTGGACCTGCTGATGATTTATTATTTAATTTATTAAATAAACCAAGTACTTCATGTTCAGTGTAAGGAATAAGATAGAAACTGTTAACAACTGTAGGGAATTTATCATACATTATTCCAGAGGAAGTCCCACAAGATAATAAAGAAATGACTTCATATGGAGCATTTTGAAAATAATTATTAAATATATTAGCAATAGAATTAGGATCGCTAACTAAGTTTTCATTTACTGTTAATGAAATATTTTTATGTTCTGAAGTTTTTTTAGTAATTTCAGATATGATTTGCCAGACAGTTTTACATTTATTATTAGATGTTTCAATTCTAGTTTCATAGTACAATTTTTTACTTTGCACACAAAGTTTATGATGTTCTCTTTTTTTAGCTAGATATAAGTCCCTAAAGATAGGGAAATCACGTTGAATGTAATACCAATTATGAACTGCTTCACTAGAACGTTTGACATTTTCAGTAATCCATTTACTTTTATTACGGTTTTTGACAAATGTACGAGTAGCATATGGACATAATGAATTAAAATAATATAGAAAAGTATCATAAAAACGTGAGAAAGCTTCATTTAAATCATGAAAACTTGAAAGAACATCCCAATTTTCTTTTTGGAGAGCCTGATGGATCATAAATATGTTTTGTTCACTAAAATTTCGTTTAATTAAAGATTCTATATTTTGAGCTTCATTTTCAAAATTTAAAGTAAAATTAACATATCTGTGATCCGAAACAGAACATTCTTCGACATTACAGTATGCAACCTGTATATTTGTAAAAATATTGTCTAGAATAGCTTTGTTTCTAGTAGGCTTATCAACATAGTCAGTTAAGTTATATGACAGAAGTAAATTTTTCAAAGAAACTGAATTACCATCATTAATCTCAAAATGAACATTGAAATCCCCGCATAAGATAATATACACATTTGTTTTATAAAATTTATCAAGTAAATCAGATATTTTTTTGATGAAAATATTAAAATTTGCTGATGGTGATCTATAACAGTTAAATATGTACATTTTAACATTATTATTATGCCATAAAATGCCACATATTTCAAATTCCATTTCAACACAATATTCACTTAAATTTAAATCTATAATATTACCATTAATACGGGACCATAAACCTACCCCACCACGCTGCGACTGGGACCGACAAAAATGCGATACAAGTTTAAATGTCGGAAAATAAAAAGAATTCAGTTCAGCATGGGTATTTGTCCAAGTTTCCGAGATAAGAATGAAATCTATATTGTCTGTATTCAAAAAATCAATGACAATTTGATTAATTTTTCCATGAGATAATCCCTGAATATTTATATAGATTACACTAAAGTTTTTATTAGTAATTACTTTGTTTTTTGAAACATTGTTGTTTATATTAGAAACTTTTAATTTTTTTCCCTGTTGATCTACATCATTTTCACTAGCGTTGCTTCCACCAAATATAAAAGTGTTTTCTGTAGACGGTGATTCATTTCTATCCATAGCAGCCTTAGAATCTCTATTGCATTTACTTATATTATTGCTAAAACAATGTAATACATGCTTTTTCTTTAAGTGTTTGGTAAACGCATATGAATTTTAAAATGTACGAAAACAACGATTTTCACAACAAATAAATGAACTATTTTCTGTAAAACGATGAGTTATTTTTAAATGTAGTATTAAACCGGGTATAGTTTTTAGCACACTTTTACATACATAGCACTTAGGCATTTTAATTTTTATTATTTCATTAATCTACTAATGTCTGTTACTAATGATGAAACATTTACTAATTTTTTATCCTATATAGTATGTATATCATAGATGGTAATCTGTATTACCATCCATATTTGTTCAGCTTCAGGTGGATAATGTAAATGTAACGCGTGAAAACATTTGAAGCAAATGTCCACAGCTTTAAACAAATTATCTGTACTGTACAGCACTCCTTCTACATAGACATAATACTGAGTAATTTTGCTCAAAGACTCACCCACAACAATTATAAAAGGCTGTAGTTTTAGGTGAAATTTGGACAAAACTTCTAGTCTTCTATCAAGTGCTTCATCCAAATGCGAGATATCCTGTGTAAAAAAGTTCTAAATATTATAAAAATTCATTCAATAATTTATTAATCCTCACCTTTAAATGTAATATAAACGCATCCATACACTCCTGTCTGGATGGTTTCCACTGCCTATTAGCAACTTTTGCTATAATTACAGACGGACATAGACAAGCCAATAAATAAAATGATCGTATCTGTTTCTCTGCTTCATTTATGCTGTCATAAAATCCTTTTAAAGGTTTTACTAAATTGTGGTATTTGGAATTTAAGGCTTGATTTTACACTGCTTTTAAAAAAATTTCAATTTTTTGAAAGAAATTAAGGTGATGTGTTGGAAAAATCAACTCAAAATCTATTTCTAGCTGAAATTATAATTATGCATTAAAATTTTTAGTTAATTATTAAAATTATAAATTCTTACCAAACTATAGCCTTCATTTTCTTTCAGCGCTGGAAAAGTTTCAAAATAATTTTCTGTTTTACCAGTGAGTTTTCTTTTTCTTGACGAAAAAGTTTTTTTCCAGTAGTCCACTACCGTAGTCCAGGGATTACGGCTATTTTGTAACCAATATAGTAGTTCTTCATTCTCAGTAAAACCAGATTCTGTGTAATAACAAAAATTCCACATCTAAGTATTAGCATTAATACACTATTTATATTATTAAAACATTACCTGTTTCATTTATTGGACTATTTGTTCTTTCATTGAGTAGCCCAACTTTTTTAAATTGTCTCCTTAAATTGTAAAACTTTGAAAAAAGTTTACCTCTAGCAACTTTTTTTTTCATTTGAGCCTATTGTAACAAAATAAATTTCTTTGTTTTCAGTAGGGAATAACTGAATTATCTCATTGGATAATTCTTCAAACTGGGAAGAGCTGATACGTCTGTCTACATCCTCAGCCAATAAATTTTCTATAATAATGTCTGTTAACTTTTGCCTCGTGTCATGTTCTAAATAGTTGTATTTAGTATAATATGCAAGTACTAATTTTCCTTTGGCAGTCTTATTTAAAATTTCTTCCAATTTATTTCCCAATTTGGGAATCTTTTCAGGTGGCTCCACACTTTCAATATTTTTTTCTTAAATATAAATAATAATTTATTACTATATACTATATTATGTTTAAAAAAAAAAAACTTACCTATAATTCTTGATTCTGATAAATTGGAGTTTTTTAAAATATCTTCATTAGATATGGTCTTAAAATAAATAAAATAAAACTATTAGGAAATTACACTTACTCTAAAAAAAAAGAGAGAGTAAAAAGGCAGTAAATACTTACAACTATGTTAGAATCAAATGAAATATCGGAAGTATTAGTAGATTCATCATTATGTAATGCTACATATTGTTTATAATGATTTATAAATGTAATCGAGGGCCTATTTTAGTAAATATTTCTTTAATTATTTCCGGTGTAAGTAACAGAAAAGCCTGATCATCTATCTCCTGCTCTGTAACACAAAATGTTGACCTGTTAAAGGCGTATATCCGTTAGTCTAAGTTTTACAACCAGTGGTGCATGCCCGGGTAACCCCTATAGCTCGTTTGAACATACAGTTTTAGTTTGCGATTCTTTCACATGGCGCTGTAGTGACTTGGTCGCTGGCTTGGTCGGATGGGGAAGAACACGTTATTACCGACTGCAACATCGTTAGTTTACCGCCATTACGGAATTTTACGGAGTTCAAAATATTCTGAAAATATTAGTCTTATTATTTGTTTATTCGTGGAATTTAATTAATAATAAGTAACTTTATTGAAAATATAAATTATAAAGATAAATATACGATCTTTATATTTATTATTATTTATAAATCGACGTGTTCGTTTCCTAATTACGGAACATGGAGCCTATTGTACCTTTTCCAAGGAATATTAAAAAATGTTGTGTTCCGGGATGTTACGATATTACGTCAACTAGACATCGTTTTCCTTTATTTGAAGCCGATATTTTTAACGTGTGGGTGAATCGCATCAGGCATCCAAAATTTGAATCCTTACAACCAGAAGGAATCCATAAAAGTTATTATGTTTGTGGAAGACATTTTTCGGAAGAATGCAAAGTGCGAGGTTCAAAAAAGTTGGTGCGAAGAGTGGTTCCGACATTACATTTACCAGGTAAGTAATTTATTCAAATATAAACAATATTAATATTGTTTGTTTACAGAAATTTAATTAGATATTTTGTTTGCAGGTTTTACGGAAGAAGTACCTTAAAACATCCCGATGCCTAATACGGGAAAAAACGTAAAAGATGCCACTATCGTAAAAGCTGCTGCTTTGGAAATGCCATTCAAATCATATTTGCAAGAGTCATCTGCATCATGCTTGCAAGAACAATCTACATGCTTTTTGGAAGAGCCATCTGCATCTTTCCTGCAAGAACCACCTATATCTTTTTTGCAAGAGCAATTTCCATCCCTTTTGCAAGAGTCATCTGCATCCTTTTTTCAAGAGGCAGAAGTACCTGAGCCTACAGATATTTCGTGCAAGAGCCCTGAAGCAACAATTAGCCGTATGCAAAAACTGAAAGGTAGCTTTATTATATAAAAACTCTTATTAACATAAGAGTAAAGCAGTGGAGGCGCTAGCTCTTAAAATCTGGGGGGCCAAAAAATTTTTGAGTAAAATTTGGGGAGGCCAAGAAATATTTTTTTTATCGTTTACATATGAAAATACAAGTAATGGCCTAAAAAAAAGGTCCTCACTTCTAAAATATATTTTTTTTCAAGCAATTCTAGGGGGGGCAACTGGGGACCAGAGCAACTTTTAGGGGGGCCCGGGTCCCCCGGACAAAAAACCGGTTAAAACTAGATTTAAAACGCAAAAAATGCTTACAAATTGCTTGTTTTACAACTAGTTGTAAGAATTTTATCCTTGGGCAGGTGGTTCCCTGATAAGGGACGCGTCCATCGAGGTGCGGATGATGGAGTGCAGATATAAAATTATTATAATAATTATTTATGAATAAAAAGTCGTGGACAACAGAACATCATGTAAATTAGGATCTTCCCTTGGAAAAGGATGATCATCAAAAAAAGAATACTTGGCTGTATTATTAAATTTTACACATGGAACGTTAGAAGTACATTCAAATGTGAAAAAATCCATAACACCATACTCGAAAAGGAAATATTACAAATAGACATTTTAGACATAAATCCGTCTGTTAGTTAGTTAAAAATTTGGCGCACAGCAACGATGGCCATTTGGGCTTAAGTGATTACAATATATATATATTTTATAATTGGTTCTTAATTTTGTTTTCTTTACAGGAAAGAAAATGCGACACGAAATTCTGCGTGAATTAAAAGTGACGCACCAGACCCAGCTGACACCAAAAGCTAAAAAGCTTTACAATTTAATAAATAACTTACGGTCAAAACAAAGTTATTTAAGGAAAAAGTGTTTTTCCAGTAAAAAGAGGTTGGATTTTGTAGATAAATTTTCAAAATCACCCAACATGTTGTTTCTAGAGAAAAATGTGAATAAAGTCACTGCAAACTTTATTATGACGCAATTAAAAATGCAGCGTTATAAGCCAAAAGGACGACGCTTTTCATATGAGGACAAGTTGTTGGCTTTATCACTTTATCATGACCCGCAGGGGAAGTTCATAATGGCCATAACACCTGGCCATTTGTAGAGCTTTCGGGCCTGATGATCCCGCGTACCCTCAATCACGCAAGGGAAGTTCATAATGGTCGCATCACCTGACCATATAGAGCTTTAGGGCCTGATGATCCCACGTACCCTGAATCACATATCATTTGGGAGGAGACAGTTCAGAGAAGCCGATTGTAGGAATAGGCTTATCTGTTGTCTCTTTGATCTCCCACTTAAATTCCTACCCACGTGTTTGCCGTGCGTGGAGACCCGTAACGCCGGAGAAGAGGATCCTGGTCGGTTGAGGGAGACTGCTGCCCGCGGACAGTACGATCCCAACACGCCTTCTTTGGCCTCGGATTCGGTAAAACGGGAGGCTGAGTCTGGTCAGCTCAGTCAATCGGCTGGTGTCACGGTTCATGAATAGAGTGGCTCCACTACTGGATCGTGGATGCCGGGGTAATGCCGTGCCACTAGACAAGTATTCGGGGGTCTGTGGGAGCGGATGCAGCTCGCACGGTTCCAGAGTTGGCGACTACTGGTTCTCGAGCGGGTCGACCAGCCCGTGACTACTTCCTTCGATGCTATATCATCCTGACATGTCTGGCGCAATGAGCCGGTTTGCGGCCAACGTCCCCGGTGTGGGGCTCCCTGGTGGGTGGGCATGGCAGGGTGATGAAACCTATTATACGGGTATGGCGACTACCCGGAGGGATACAAATTTCTTAAATTCCGCCAAAGTTGAGAGTAAACTCCGTAAAAAATCAAACAAGAGACCTCGTCGTGATGCTCAGTCATCCGACGAGGGATGTGTTAGGCCAGCTGCCAAAAAGGCAGAAGGTAAAAAGAGTGTTGTGTATTGTGCACCAGTACCACGATTTCTCGTCGTGAAGGTTCAAGAAGAGGGTAAGTCTTTTAAGGAGATGTCCCCCTTCTTTGTTGCCCGAACGTTGAGAAATACGTGCTCTACTGGCATAAAGTCGGTGCGTAAGTTGTCGGACGGTACACTGCTAATAGAAGCAGATACTGAAGCGTCGTCAACACTACAGAAATGTGTGAAGTTTGCTGAGTTTGGCATTTCAGTACAGCCGCATAAGGCACTGAACTGCTCAAAAGGCGTCGTAACGGATCGTGACCTGGCGTACGTTACGGAGGAAGAGTTCGTGCAGGAAATGGCATCGCAAGGTGTCATTGAATGCAAGAAGCTCAACCCCCGGAACGGCAAGCCTTCGATCTCCATGGTGGTGTCCTTCGCTGGTACCAGGTGTCCAACATCGGTTAGGGTGGGGTATAACGTTTGTAACGTTCGCCCCTACTACCCAAACCCGATGCGATGCTACAAGTGTCAGCGTTATGGGCACACCTCAAGTCGTTGTGGTAAGCAGACCATCTGTGCCAACTGCGGACAGGATCAACATGAAGTTGAAACTTGTCCAAACGCGGCACACTGCGTGAACTGCAAAGGGGCGCATGCCTCTACTTCACGCCACTGCCCAACGTACTTGGAGGAGAAGGCAATACAGGTCATTAGAACGCAGGACAGGATACCGTATTTCGACGCCAAGAGGAAATACAAAGAAAGCGCGCCGGTTACTTTTGCGAGATCTTTCGCGCAAGTAGCTGCCAAGCGAACTGCAAGTGTGCAAACTCAGACAGAGATAGTGCCTCGTTCGACAACTGCAACACCTGTGACAGTTGCAACAAATACTAGTAGAGAAAAGGTGGTATTGGTCCCAGAGACCAAAATTCAGACCCCACAATCTGGGGGATCGGGTCTGAATAAATCCCCCTCCCCTAAAGGAGAACGCACTCAACCTCAGTTCTCCCAACCACCTAAGGAGAAGACCCCACAGTCTTCTCCACAAACGAGAAGCGATCAGAGAATGGTCGCTTCTACAAAGCCCTCATCAGTCACTCCTGAAAAGGAGACTGATAAGGGATCCGTTGGTTCTCACTGGATACCTGTGAGAACCAAACAATCAAAAAAGGAGTCCAGTGTGTCTATCAAAACACCTGGACTACCAAATGAAGGTGTAGCCGAGAAAATGGCTGTAGACCCGCAACCTAAGGGTAAACCAAAGATCATTAGGTTGCGGGGTAACTCCCCTAAACAGAAATGAATGGTCCACTAATCCAGTGGAACTGTAACGGTGTATACCAGCGCTACGAAGAACTGCGACTTTTATTGTCAGATTTTGCGCCTTCGTGTGTTTGCCTGCAGGAAACAAACTTCAACGAAACCGACACATTCTCTCCTCGGGGATACTCCGTGTTTCGCACGGATTTCCTTACGGGGTTAAGAGCATGTGACGGCGTGGCAATTCTCGTTAGAGACACATTGTACCACGATCCTGTAGACATTGACACTGAGTTGCAGGTCGTAGCAGTTCGTGTTGCACTTCCCCTCCAGGTGACGATTTGTTCTATCTACCTTCCCCCTGGTGTTCGAACTGACATCCGAGATGTCGTGAACATCATCGATCAGCTCCCACCACCCTTCATACTACTAGGCGATTTTAACGCCTACAATGTGTGTTGGGGATCGGTGCGGAACGATCGACGGGGACGTCACCTGGAAAATATGTTGAACGAATTGAATTTGAGCTTTCTGAACGACGGCAGACCCACGCACTTTTGTGCAGCAACGGGTACATTTAGTGCTATAGATCTTAGCATTGTTTCAGGAGCCATCGCTCCGTTGTTCACATGGGATGTGCATCACGACCTGTGCGGTAGTGATCACTTTCCAATCCTCTTAAAGCCTCTGTTTAATACTGTTACCGAATCCCGCTGGCCACAGTGGGTTCTTCGGAAAGCAGATTGGACCAAATTTGCGGAATCATTCTCGCATGAGGATATTCCGAGCTTGACCGTAGACGAAGAGGTGAATCATTTCACGGACTCCATCACAAGCGCGGCTAAAATCAGCATACCGCTGTCATCCACTCAGCCCCGTCGAGTTCCCGTTCCCTGGTGGAACGAGGAATGCGACTTAGCGCTACGTGAAAGGAGACACCTCTTCAATACATTCCGTCGTTGTCCAACAGAGGAAAACATGATAGCTTTCCAACGAGCGAAAGCTCGTGCTAAGAGGATTGTGAAAGAAAGCCAGCGCGAATCATGGCGCAAATACGTGTCCACCGTTACAGTTGCCACTCCAGTGGCCAAAGTTTGGGAGAAGGTCCGGAAAATATCCGGACTAAATACAGCTACAGCCATTGCTGGTCTATCGGTAAATGGTAACGTAGTTACCTCAGCGGTCGAAATTGCTAACACTTTGGCATCTAATTTTGCGTTCAATTCTAGCTCTGAACATTATTCACCCGAGTTTTTAACTCGTAAAGCAGGCCTCGAATCTATACCTCTAAATTTCTTTTCTAGGAATGACGAGGTATACAACCTGCTTTTCTCTCGCGAAGAGCTAGATAGCGCGATGTCAAAGTGTAAGGATAGCTCTCCTGGTCCAGATGCGATACATTATCGTATGATCCGAAATCTTCCGGTATCATCTAAGTCTAGGCTTTTGAATGTCTATAATAGGATATGGACTGAGGGCAAGTGCCCGACCAAGTGGAAGGAATCTCATATAATTCCTATCCCCAAAGTCGGGAAAGATAAACACTTGCCCTCTAGCTATAGACCAATATCACTGACCAGTTGTCTCTGCAAGCTCATGGAGCGAATGATCAGCAAGCGTCTGATTTGGTTTTTAGAATCAAACGACTTGCTGGCCAACACACAGTGCGGCTTTCGCCGTCACCGCTCAACAGTAGATCATCTGGTCAGACTAGAGACAGCTATCAGGAATGCTTTCGTTGAAAACAAACACCTGGTAGCTGTGTTTTTCGATATTGAGAAAGCCTATGACACTGCATGGATTTATGGTATTCTCCGTACTCTGCATTCCTGGGGTCTTCGGGGACGCTTGATGTTCTTTATAAAAGACTTCATGTCGAACCGGCGCTTCAGGGTGCGGATCGGAAATACCTTGTCACAAATGTTCGCACTGGACAATGGGGTCCCACAGGGCTCCATACTGAGCGTTACGCTATTTTTAATTGCCATTAACGGTGCAGCTTCATGTATTCGATTACCTGTACAGAGTTCGATATATGTCGATGACATTAGTATCTTTGTCGCCGGACAAAAGACTAGTACAATCGAACGCCAGCTTCAGCTGACTATCAATCGTCTCGATACATGGGCAACCGAAAATGGCTTTAAATTCTCGACCAGCAAAACTGTATGTGTCCATTTTAGTAGGAAAAGGGGTGTATATCCCAATCCTACACTCACACTAAATGGAGCACAGTTACCATTTGCCGATACTGCCAGATTTCTGGGTCTCGTGTTCGATAGTCGTCTAACTTGGCGGGCACATTTTTTGCCCGTCAAGAAAAAATGCCAAAAGTCGCTCAAATTGTTGCGGGTCCTCAGTCATAAGACATGGGGTGCAGACCGCACTGTCATGTTGCGTTTATATCGTTCTCTAGTGCGCTCTAAGCTGGACTATGGATGTCTAGCTTATGGGTCAGCTAAACACCAAGAGATAAAAATTCTTGACACTGTACATCACACTGGGGGGTCATTCCACGTCAAGTGGTCTAATTTTTGAGAGAGTCCCTGCTCGACCATCTCCAATTTTGCTGAAACTTTATGGGTGTATACATATATGTTTGAAATGATGATCTGTAAAGTTTTAGCTCCATATGTAGTATAGGTGGGGCACCAGGGGCTTGCCTATGGAACTCATTCGGCCGTGGTGTGGCTCGTTCGTCAATAATCGGCAAAGTTTCACATGCTGCTGTTGCACAACTAAAGCAGCTAGCACCATGAAATTGCACACTCTTGTTCAACTTTTTGTGTTGAACACAAAAACTGTAGTGTCAAAGCTTATTAATGTGTGTATTTGACACAATATGACCTGGAAGTGGCCGAAAAAATTCATCGTAATGAGTTTTTGCCATACTTTGACTTTCCATAACTTAATGAAAAAAGCTTTTGACAACTTTATCTCAAACCAGCTTATTATTCATATGAACATCAAAGCATTGCTTAAGTATTAGCTTCCATGTTCATTTGCTTGCTAAGATATTTGCCTGCAAAAATGCCACCGAAGTCAAAATGAGCAAATCTGACCTATTTTCAGAGCTAAATATCACAAAATGGGTCACCTTCGATTTTATTTTTTCTACCACCATTGGATAGAGCAGGTTTTTTGCTGCTAGAATAAGCTTTTTTCATTTTGGAGTCTTTCTGTTTAAGGTGCAAAAAATGACTTTAAACATGATGCTCATATTCGCGCAAAACGGAAAGTTCGGAAAATGTACATTTCACATGCCTTCATTATTAAGACCACTCTAACCAGCAGATAAAAATTTGGCAAACTAATTCAAATCTGGGGGGTCAAACACAAAAATAGTGTGTTAAGATAAAGCCATTCACCTGTCCCAGTGACATGTGAAACTGCAGAAGGAGCTTCATAACTGTAGAATCAAGCCCAACTTTTCTAAAACCACAATTTTAAAATAAAAGATCTTATATAATTAGTTGTCTGGCCAATTTTTGAGCCCTGTTGCATTTTTAAACTGTTTTAAGTTGAAACTCTTAGGCTTAGTTGCATAATGATACATTTTCAATTAAACTCTGTTTTAATATAATGTATCGTGCAAAATTATTTTGAATATAACAATTATTTGTTTTTCAGAATATTGGATATTTTATTGAATCATATATTGTTTTATTGCAATCTTTGTTTATGGAAGTACAAAATTGTGGAGACGATCTTGCTCCTTGCAGCATCGGCCGTGTGGAGAATTCCACTTGCCATTTAACATCCTATTCAAACAGATAAGAGTTGAAATTAATAAAAAAACTTTGAATTAAATGAGCAATTATTAATTAACCAGCGTTCTGTATTGAAGTTTGACGAAACATCAGAAATTTGTCTGCATCATGAAGCTTTGCTTTTGACAAAATTTGAATTTTTGCAAAGGTCATGTTGTAATCCTTTTGAAAAGAAGAATCACATCGTGAAGAAGGGTTTACGAGCAATTGATTTGTCAACTGCAAATCAGTTGAAGGACTTAACAAGGTGTGACATAAGGCCTGGTGAAAAACTATGTCCCTCCTGCCGAAAACAGTTTACAGAAAGTAAATCAACAGTAGCATCAGCTTCATCGGAATCAGACTGTTGTGAGGAACTGCAGGTTTCTGAAAAATTGAATGCCAGTTTAACGGCTATTGGTGTTTCTCCTCTAAAATTCTCCTCAAAATATAAACTGGTTGGTCAGGGTTGAAATTTATGATGCAAAAAAGCATGGCTTATGCTAATCACGGTGAAGTTTCCCGTCCAGTTTCACATTCAAATGTCACTGTGACAGATGAATGGCTCTGTAATCTTCCCACATATTTTTTGTGTTTGACCCCCCCAGATTTGAATTAGTTTGCCAAATTTTTATCTGCTGGTTAGAGTGGTCTTAATAATGAAGGCATGTGAAATGTACATTTTCCGAACTTTCCGTTTTGCGCGAATATGAGCATCATGTTTAAAGTCATTTTTTGCATCTTAAACAGAAAGACTCCAAAATGAAAAAAGCTTATTCTAGCAGCAAAAAACCTGCTCTATCCAATGGTGGTAGAAAAAATAAAATCGAAGGTGACCCATTTTGTGATATTTAGCTCTGAAAATAGGTCAGATTTGCTCATTTTGACTTTGGTGGCATTTTTGCAGGCAAATATCTTAGCAAGCAAATGAACATGGAAGCTAATACTTAAGCAATGCTTTGATGTTCATATGAATAATAAACTGGTTTGAAATAAAGCTGTCAAAAGCTTTTCTCATTAAGTTATGGAAAGTCAAAGTATGGCTTAAACTCATTACGATGAATTTTTTTGGCCACTTCCAGGTCATATTGTGTCAAGTACACACATTAATAAGCTTTGATACTATAGTTTTTGTGTTCAGCAGAAAAAGTTGAACAAGAGTATGCAATTTCAGAGTGCTAGCTGCTTTAGTTGTGCAACAGAAGCATGTGAAACTTTGCCGATTATTGACGATCGAGCCACACCGCGGCCGAATGACTTCCATAGGCAACCCCCTGGTGCCCCACCTATACTACATATGGAGCTAAAACTTTACAGATCATCATTTCAAACATATATGTATACACCCATAAAGTTTCAGCAAAATTGGAGATGGTCGAGCAGGGACCCCTAGACCAATTGACATGGAATGACCCTGGGGTAAGATTGGCCACTGGTGCATTTCGCACCAGTCCAATACTAAGCCTGCTGTGTGAAGCAGGCGAACCGTCACTGTACTATCGTCGTAAAATTCTATCCTTGCGGTATATGGCTGCACTCAGTGCCAAGCCAGATCATCCCGCGTATGACCCTATTCTACAAAATAGGCATACAGAGATTTATGACAGAAAACCAAGAGCCAATAGGCCTTTTGGTCTGAGGACTTTCGACATTTTGGGCGATATTGATTTTAATATGCCTGAAATGGCAAGTTTCGTTTTGTGTGCTGTTCCACCATGGACGCTACCGCGTCCACTTGTGAACCTCACATTAACTAGGTTTGATAAAGATACTACGTTGCCTATCGAATACCAACATGAGTTACAAAGAACACTGGTCCCTAGGTTCGAGGATACTGTCATTTTTACTGACGGATCAAAATCTGGAACCAGGGTTGGGTGTGCGTTCGTTGTTTTGAATCCACGCCAACAGTTTCAGTACCGTCTGCACTCCATAACGAGTGTGTACACTGCTGAGCTGTACGCTATTTTCAAGGCCCTGTGTTTTGTTTCGTCAGAGCAAAGTCGGTCAAGTGTTATCTTGACGGACTCGCTGAGCACTCTGAACAGTATCCAAGATCCAGATCCAGTGCATCTTCTTGTACTAAAGATCCGGTTGCTACTCCACAACCTGAATGCTCAGAATGTGAGGGTAGAGCTGTTTTGGATACCGGGACATGTTGGTATTAAAGGCAACGAAGCGGCAGATGCAGCTGCAAAAGCCGCCTCTCACAGACCTATGATTGATGTGAGTTTCGTTTTTCCAGATGACGCAAAGAGTCATCTGACACATCTGGTTTTAGACATGTGGCAACATGAGTGGAGCCGCACACAGAACGTTAAGTTACGACAGATTAAGGGAGACGTTAAACCATGGGGTTCTTCCTGCAGGATTAACCGCAGGGAGGAAACCGCCATCACACGCCTTCGTATAGGTCACTGTTGGTGGACCCATGGACACCTCCTTCGAGGTGAAGAGTCCCCTGTCTGTGAGACGTGTAACACAGATTTGTCTGTGTTACACATTTTAACCGAATGTGTACAGTTCGAGGATCTCAGGGAGAGGTTAGGCCTGTGCTATGACCTGTCAGTTGCCTTAGGTGACGACAGAGTACTCATGGACAGGCTGATACTCTTCCTGAGAGAATCGAACTTACTGTTTTATGTGTGAAGTCTTGCACCTTATTTTAATGTGTTTCTATTTATTGACTGTGATATTCGATGGTAATTGGCCCTTTTACAGCCTCTTACCATCACCCTGAGTCTGTTCAAATTTTCGAAGAGACTTTTTATATTATTTATTTGTGTTTGTCAGTGCAAGATTTCTTTTATTGAGTATGCGTATTTTTAATGATTTTATTTATTTATTTATTTATTGTCTAAATTTTTATTTTTAATATATAGTCTAGTCATTTAGATGGGCTGCGTTAGGCGCAAATACGGCGATTAGCCTCGTTGCAGAAATAAAGGCCGATGTAAAATAAATAAAAAAAAGTTAGGCGCAAATAGCCTTTGTTGCTGTGCGCCAAAAATTTCAACTAACTAACTAACTAACTAGCTTTATCACTTATGAAACACGGTGGTAAATGCTACCGTTTTCTTTCAACCTTTTTTGCTTTGCCAGCTAAGAAAACTCTAACAAATCTCCTTAAAAAAGTACCTTTTAGTGTTGGTATCAATGAACAATTATTTGAACATTTAGCAAAGAGGGTTAAAAAAATAAGTAATCCCAAGCATAAATGCTGTCTCTTATTGTTTGATGAAATTTATTTAGAGACCAGCCTAATGTATAAATCTTCCGAAGATTATATAGAAGGTGCCGTAGATTTTGGAGGAGATGACCGGAGATGTGAATTTGCCAGCCATGCTCTATTGTTTATGGTGCGGGGCATTTTTAAGAAATGGAAACAACCCGTAGCTTTTTTTTTCCCTGGGAGTACTACATCTTCTGATAAGCTTGTAAAACTCATCAAAGATGTAGTACGAGCAGTGAGGAATACAGGACTCAGGGTTCTTGGTACAGTTTGCGACCAAGGTTCAACTAATGTCACAGCCATTAGAAGGTTGATAAAGGAAACCCAAGAAGACTGTATAAGACAGGGCAAAGAAAATAAATACCATGGCTTTACGGTAGATGGTGAGGAAGTTGTTCATTTTTATGATCCACCTCATTTAATTTAAGGGATAAGAAACAACGTATTGACAAAACCTCTACATTTTAAACAAGATGGCACGGAAAAAATAGCAAAGTGGCAAGATATTGTCGATTTTTATATGTTGGATGAAGGTGATGATGATGCAAGAATGTGCCCGAAACTGACAGATGCCCATGTTCTGCCTGATAAAATAAAGAAAATGAAAGTGTCATACTGCACACAAGTTTTCAGCCAGCGAGTATCGGCAATAATGAGGAAGATAGCATCGTGGGGTGAGTTTTGTTTTATTTTATATTAAGTATAATAAAATATCATTAAGCAATATAATTCATAATATAATTATCTGCTATTATATCTGCTAAAAGTTATAAAATTAGATATTATAAAAAACAATTCACAATTGTAAAATAATGATTTTTTTTTAAATTTCATTTGTAGGTGCAGAACCAAATGGTCAAAGGAGACTGGAGCCATCAGCAGTCCATACAGCTGATCTACTACTTTTTATGGACAGATTATTTGATAGTGTAAATGGAAACACTGTGTACGCTTCCACAGGTAAGAATTTACGCAAGATGGTGAATGCCACATCGGAGCATTTTGCGTTTTGGCACGAAGCCTTAAACATCTTAGGCTCAATGCGCTACTTCTCGAATAAAACGAGAAGTTTTGTTTCCGTCCCTTCAGTCCAAAACTGGATTTATACGGTAAGAAGTTTTCTTTATATAAGAGATTTTTTTTCAAAGAAGGGATCAAAACATTTTGCCCCAAGAAAATTTAATCAGGACCCTATAGAAAACTTCTTCGGATCTATTAGGAGCCACGGAGTCCGGAACATAAATCCTACAACGTTGTCATTTTCTAGTTCCTGCAAAGCCCTTACTCTTAATAACTGCGTCTCTTCACACACGGTTGGATTCAACTGTGAGAAGGACGACGCCGAAGGAGCACTGGACGATCTTCGTCTTATAGTTCTAGAAAATGGCCCGGAAATAATACCTTTAAGCCCATGTTCCACCGTCGTTGAAGTGCCTAACTTCATTCCTACGATAAAAAAAAATAAAATATCGAGATGCACCAGAGCCTACATTACTGGTTTTTTGGGTAAAAAAATGAAAAAGTTGATTAAAGATTGTCCATGTTGCCTTACTAATTGGCAAAGTAATTCATGGAACCCATTGGACAGCCGAGATGCTGATTTCATCGATGCCAGGGAATATCGACCCCGTGCATTATTTCGCCCGAATACTTTTTTTTATTTTTATGCACTAGAGCTATAGAAATAATAAGATTCGTTTTGCCGAAAATATTCTTTTTAAAAAATGTTGGGCAAATCGTTAAAAATTCCATTTATTCTCATATGGATTTTACTCCAGTACGTTGTCCACAGCATCCCCAAGTTGTAACAACCTTTGTGAACAATATAGTTAAATTGTTTATATTTGCTTGGACTAAACACGTGAACCTAATATTGAAAGGAAGAGATGAGCGATATAAACAATTTTATAATAAGTATAGTAAAATACAAAACACTTACATGGATCCAGTTAAAGCAAAAGCCCATCAATTTTATATTAAACACAGAAAATATAAACTGTGTAAGAAAAATTAACTTCTATGATATAAACTAGTTTCTCCGCACGACTTCGCTAGGGGATAATTAGTTATTATTGTCTTACATTTTTGGAACTTACAACATACATACTCTAATTGTAACTAAAGATTTCAAGAAAATGCTAAAAATATATACATATACACATACGAGAATACAAATTTCCCAGTAACAATTTTTTAGTTACGACTTAAAAATTATTGAACCGATTTTTAATTTGTTTTTCATTTCTGGTTAGTGTATAAATCGTGCACCAAGTTTGCCATCGAAGAATTGTTGTCATATACAATTTCAACAAAATGCTAGAAATATAAAACAAAAATATGGATTTTGTGCTACGCTCGCGCACAAATATCATTAAATCTTTGAAACTACTGAACAAGATTTAAAAACGTCTTTCAAGTAAGTGTATAAAACGTGGATTTCGTTTTACCCACACTAATGTAATATGTAATAATATCAGTATAATTTTAGAACTGATATTACTGATATTAATAAAACACAGCCGAAAATCTGACCAGATGATATAGCTACAGATAGAAGAGAAAAAAAAAAAACGCATGAAAATAGGATCAGCCGTTTTAAGTGAAAAGCGCACATATGGAAAGACAGGTAAACAGGGAGAGAGAAGGAAAGAGAGAGAGAGAGAAGGAAAGAGAGAGAGAGAGAGAGAGAGAGAGAGACGTTGTATTTTATATATAGATAGAGATAGTGTCGCCAGGCAGTCTGCGTACGTGCCTGACACAAAGGTTTTTTTCCGTGACGTCACTAATCCTGCACGTGCAGCTTAAGTGTTTATGACTGGTATTTCCTCGCTCCAAAATCCGAGCCAATCAGAGCGCAGGATCCGAGTTAAGCCGTCACCGAACCCGGCCAATAGGAGAGCCGATCGGAGTGGGGGTAAAACACCGAACTCCGAATAAAAACCCGAGCAGCGAGAGAATTGGGACAGTATCCATCAGATCAGCAACCAGCAAACAGTCTACCAGAATATACCATCGAGAAAACTATCAAGTGAGTTGAAAGAAGTGATCGGTCTAACCGAAGATATAAAAAGAATTTATGCACGCTGCATACTATTGTTTTGTTCATATATATTTCTTTGTTTTGTTTTACAATAACTCTTGCAAGTAACGCTGACACCCCTTAGCGGTGCTTGTAATTGTTATCTGTACTTGTAAATACGTATGCACAGTGCGCTGATCGCCTCGGCGTGCCTGTGTCCCGTCCGCTGACGGTTTAGCGGACCTCGTCGATACGTATCCCCGATCTTTTCTTCTCGTTTGTCGCCTCACGTCAACGCCCGTTTTCTCTACGATATTCGCTTCACGTCAACGCCCGATTTCTTCACGTCTCCAACCGTCTCATCTCTTCAAGTCCACGTCCGCTATCGCTACGTTGGTAACGTTCTACGTCCGTAGTCGTCTTGCCTGCCGCCGCCACGTTCGTACCCCCTGTTACGAACGCACGGCCCCACGCCGCACCAAGAAGCCAACGTCCACGCCGATTTCCGTCGTCGCCCGCTCTGTAGCGCCGCTACAGACCGCTACGACTCAGACGTCATCAACACCGAGGCCTAGCACTCACACGGCAGTTCAGCCGTTTACGCTGGCCCCCAAGAAGAGAGGAACCGAGTCGCGCCGTCTCCACGCCGCTGCGTGGAACTACCGGCGGAATCTACGGGCTTGTGAAGCCTCCAGGCCCTACCAGGACCTAAAGAAGACAGTGAGGAAGGCCCTCTACGAAGTAAGCGACCCCAGGACCCGCTGCTTCCCACCGCCGACACCGTCACCGCTCAAGGCAACAGCTCGCCCGCTCGTGCCGCTGTCACCCTTGTCGGTCACCACTCCTACTTCAGTGGTCACTTCACCGATCACTCCAACTACCCCAGGAACAACGAAGAAGAATCGGAAACTACGGCGCCGCCTACTCGAGCTGTTCGGCTCTTCATCGCTGCCGTGAGCACAGTGTCGAGCGACACTATCCAGCGACGAACGCCGCTCATCGCATAGACCCGTCTTTTTCCTTCTCTCTCTTCCTTTCCTTTTTATTGTTAGATATTAATTACTATTCATTTTCATTGTTGTTATTACTGCTATACATATATTTATCTTCTGTTAATAAAAACCATATACCTAAAACTGTCCGACTATTATTTTTCAAACCCTGGGGAATCAAGTTTTATCTTTCAGGGCATCTAGAACGGACGCGCATAGTTCAGACTCACCGCAACGCTAGCCGCGGCCGGTAGTAGTGGCCTCTCACGCAGGGTTCGATCCCCTGGCTGAGTCCGTCCCGCAACAATAGTATATTATATAGTATACTATAGAGTGATAATCTATGGCCAGCCGAAACTTCTAGACCTGCATGGCGGAAGGGCCCATTAAGAAGGATTTTTTCAAAATACGACCCCTAAGTGGATGAAATGGGGTAAAATCTGTTTTTACGAATTCCTCAATATTTCTTAGGACCGATGATTTATCGACTTGCATGTTTCTTATTAAGGTTACCCACAAACATGTACATAAACATCAGGGCCGGCGTTAGGATTTGCGAGGTCATGTGCAAGAAGAGCAAAAAAAAGGTTCCCACCTCCCAGATCCAAGTAAAGAACAAACAAAAACAGGTCTTCACCTCCCAGATCCAAGTGAAGAGCAAAAAAAAAGGTCTTTACCTTCTAGATCGAAGTGAAAAGCAAAAAAAAAAAAACAAAGGTCCTCTCCTCTAAGTGAAAACCATGCGCGATGCCTATTGTTGAACCGCGGGGCCTGCTGTTGACTGCGGGGCCATGTGCCACTGCACATGCCTCGCGCCGGCCCTGATAAACATAATTCCGAACCCTTCGTATCTCCTCGTAACTGGCATATAGATGTCTTTTCAAATAATTTAGAAGTGGTTTGAACGTTGTTGTTAATTTTACTCCTGGAGGGAAATAGAAAACAATAAGAATTGTATAAGATTTTTCGAAATTTGACCCCAAGGGTGTGAAAATGGGTTAAATGATTTAAGTGATTACTCAGTATCTCTTAGACTCGATGACTTTTTGTCCATTTTTGCTTACTAAGGTTGACCATATACATGTACAAAAAATGTACTTCTTATATATAATATCTTCTGTGTTTTTTAAGTTATTCATATTTAACTATATTAAACATTCCTTTTTGGCATATAGATGTCTTTTTAAAATATTTAGAAAGTACTTTAAAAGTATTTTTAAATACATCCCTAATGGGTTAAACAGGAATTTTTTATAGACTGACAGATTTTTAAGTTATTATCTATATTAATAAAATTGGGGGCTATATATCGTGTCTGTAAAATCAATTCGTGTCTGTCCGTTTCTCAAAGATTCACACAAAAACGGCTGGACATATTTTATGATGATAAAGTAGAACCAGGGTTCGACCATTGGTTATATAGCATCTAAAATTTGCAGTCTAAGGGTTTGTTTCGAGGTTAAAACTGTTTACTAAAAAACTAAAAATATATATGACAAAAATTGTTTGTAATAAGAAAACACATCTTATTTGTGTGTGCATTTTTTCAATAAATGCATCTTTGGGGATTTACTGGGAGGATTCTAAAACCAATCATTTGAAATATCTCCGTTATTGTCGACTTAAGAGGAAAAACGTATATGACTAAAATTGTTTATAGTACGAAATTTTTTCTGTTCTATGTATTTTATCAGTTGGATTAATATTTAAGGAGTTACGGGGGAGAGGGGTTCTAATTTTGAAAAAAAGTTCTAGTTTTGAATTAATTTTTTATGTTCAATAAGATCATTATATAGGGAGCATGGGGAGCGCTACCTATACACTTCAAATATCTCATTTTTTATTTACTTAAAAGCAAAATATATATAATAAAAGTGGTTTAGAAGGTTCTTTACTGTTCAGTTTGTAATAAGATGAATATTGGGCGCTACCTATATATACATTTATTATGAAACCTCCTTTAATGACGTAATTAATAGCATCCACATGGGCAAATAAAAATAAATTAACCCTAAATATTGATAAGACATCCTGTGTAGTCTTCAAAACACCACAAAATTGATTCATTCCGCCTAAACAATTAAATTTTGAAAATCAAAAAGTAAAAATATCGGATACCTCACTCGTACTAGGACTAACTCTAGAAAAAAACATAAACTAGACAGACCACATCGATAAACTGTGTAGACGGTTGTGCTCATGTTTATTCCTCCTAAGGCCGTTGAAACTGAATTCTAGCATTAAAGTGTTAAAGAATGCATACTTTTCATGTTTCTACTCAATGGCCAATCGATTAATTCCAAACAAGTATTTCGTCTCCAAAAGTCAGCAATACGAGTCCTTCAATCGCTGAACTCCAGAGACTCGTGCAAGAAATACTTTACCCAACTTAATTTATTATTAACCCCACCAGCAGATTATATTCTGTCTCTTTATATGTTCGTCTACGAAAACACAAACATAAGGAACAAAGATGCACTAGTTCCAAGGCTATACGATTTAACCTGTTACCAAAGGGGTGCCCATTTCAATTGCTATAGATACTATAATGCGCTTCACGATGAAATAAAGTTGTCACAAAACTTTTTCCTCACTCATTTTCAAGACCAATGTTAATAAATACCCAACTGAAAGAGAATTGTACGACGTTACGGATTTTTTTAAATAATTTCCATATTTATTGTTTATTACTGTTTATATTATTTTTTTCACTGTCCATGTCTCTAATGTTTTAAATATTTTCTTATATTATTATGTATTGACTTTCTTTTCATGTAATAGTATTATTGTTGTACATTGTTATTATGTAATATTTATGTACATGAAAGACAAGACTAAACTAAACTAAACTATTTAAGTATCTTAATTATCATATCCACTCATCAACAGTCTATTTAATTGTGTATTATTATGTGTATAGTTATGTATTTAACAAAAACCATACAAAGTACCGGTACATCAGATAGTTTATATATATAGTATATATTCTTAATTAGTAATTTTAATGATTATCGTATTGTTTTCTTTATAGTCTCTTTTTTTTCTAAAATGACATCTTTTAGCTAATATATGTATAAAAATATAAATATAGACTTAATATATAAATTGTTTGTATTTTTGTTTATTTTATTTTGTAAAACATATACATCAATATAGTGATGTTAACAATCTTAAAAATGTATTTGAACTCTTCAATGTTATTCTAATAGAATTTGGAAAGCATTTAAGAATTAAATACATTTTTAAGATAGATAATATCAATTGTTAATTTTATTTTAAATAAAAGAAAATAGTGTAAATATTTAAATTTGCCACTCAAATTTTTTAGTTTGTGGATCCCTCACATGGCGCTTTTACTGCTGCGCTTGATCTCCGTTATCAGGTTTACTGAACGAACTCTTTGACAATTATTAGTAAGCGAGTTCCTCATCTAAAAAGAACTTTTTTCTATGCAGTGGTGTGTTGGAGCCGGCTCGCACCGCCTTGCGTGAGCCGGTTGTTAGTTGGAACCTGTATGCACCGACTCGCGCAAGCTTGTTGATACTCATTATTAAAAATTAAATTACATAAAAAAGTATCAAAATCAAACATATTGATTACTTTAAAAAAATTAATACGCAATAATTTACACTGAACCGTTATTTTAAAAAATAGCTATGAAATGTATGCATTAAATGAAACATAACCTGAATATCATTTTTGCGTGCCGATTGTTAACTATTTATCAACACACCTATTTTAGCTGCTTACAACCAAGGAAAAACTATTTTGAGCCCATATTATACGAAAGTTAAAATACCTAAAATACTAAAGCTCTGAATACTGTTTTTTTGTTAAACTTGCCAATAATCTAGTCTAACAAACCGAAATTTTGTTTCAATAACTTTTTTCAGTGGTAATTTGGTTAGGTTAAATCCGGCTTAATTACCGCTAGGTTTAGCGAAAAGCAGGTTTTAGTAATATAATATCAATATAGCAATCCATTTAATAGCTCCATAAACTGCACGCTTACTTAGGATAGTAATAAAGTAAAAATATCATTCCACAAAAAACTAATTACGCAGTTACAACATTACGCCACATGTTCGGTTATTATGAAACGAATTAAATATTTAAAAATATATTACTACTAACCTAGAAACGTGTCGACATATTCGTGAAATCCCCAAGATTCTAAAGTTTGAACATACTCCATTATTACATTTATTTTATGAACACTGAATTGCTTACACAACGTACAAACCATCAAATGTATACACACATCAAACAAGAGCACATTACGCCATATTGTTCCGGCTCAAAACGCATGTGCAAGGCAAATACGTCACATACCTGGCTGAGTAATATAATTTGTTAGTCGTACAAAACTATTTAGTATTGTAATACATTGATTTCATTTGGAGTAATATATTTATCGTAGCAACAAATTTAATTTGTAACCTTAACAAATAAGTATGCAACTAATTTTTCTTTGTTAAAATGACTTTAAGATCTGAGTAAGATCAACCAACGTAATTAAAAAATTATTATTAGGGACAAATTTTTTATGCTACTCTAGCAAAAATTCGGCCAAGTAAAATATTTTACTTGTTGGAACAATGTCATTTTTCTCCGTGTAGCTTGTATTATCGGTTATCTTACAATTTGCATCACAAATAACCTGTGAAAAAATATAATAAATTATCTTATTGTCATACATTTTGGAAATAAATTTACCTGTACATTTAATGAATGGAAACCTTTACGACATATATATGCATCACGATAAGGTCCACTTGGGTTTTTGATTTTTATGTGATTCCCATCAACAGCACCAACTATATTAGGCATTTGAGCAATGTCATAAAATTTTCGTTTTACAGTTTCTAGTTCTGCACGAAATAATATAAATTGTGGTCGATTTCTGGCTAAGGCAAAACTAACACATTTTATAATTCGCGACAGTTGGTCTGCTGACTCCATGTAAATCAGCTACAATAAGCATTGTTATGTTAAAAGAATTCTGAATAAAAACATAATGGTAACTAATTATTCATGTTATTAACTACTTACCTATATCTTAATATCTTTGAAATTATTTTGCAATGGTCCAATATTGTGAACATGCTTGGGAAAATGAACACTATTTCCAATGGAAAGATGCTAAACCCTTAATGTATGAGGAAAACAAGTTCAAGAGAAAATTGAAAGAGTCTGCTTTGATCGAAAACTCTGGAGATGCTGTCAGCCAAGCCAGCATAGAATTTCCTCAACTCTGGCTTTCCATTATTCAAAACAATCCTCTTAATCCTCAAGTCACTAATCCAGTAACAAACAACTCATTACCACACAATAATGTGACAAACAACCTTAATCCGGTCGTTAATCTTCAGCAGGTAGTCGCGTCCCTACCCATACCTGATCCCAACCACCCAACCAATAGCAACGCACCTATAACCTGCTCCCACTCTTACAATACTAGGTATAAAAACTCGAAGAAAACTGAAATGTTTATCACTTCTCGTGATCGCTGAAGACGGAAACAGATTGTTGAGCAGTTTCCGAAACGTCCGAATTTTTTATATTACTCTTGTAGTATTATATCTTTTTTGATACTAATACTCATTATATTGTACTATTCTAGCCTAGTACTATCAGCAATGGCAAACGTCCAAAATAAAGGTGTCTGCATTACCTATATCTTGTTGATATGAACCTTTCGCAAAATAACGTAAAGCAATACATATTTGGAGTTCGGTAGAAATACTTCCACCTTTTGAAGATACCGGTTTTATATCGTCATGTAAGATTTCAATTAATGTTCGAACTCTGTCTTTTGAAAATCTATAATTTTTTTTGAAATGTTCTTCACTTAATATTTCCAATACATTTTTTCTTTTACTATAAAATTTTCTTGGCAAGGGTGCCCGTAATTCACGAATTTCACGAACATCACGCAAATCTCTCATATTTATATATTATGAACACAATTGCTATTTTAATGTATTTAATACAGCCTCTCCGCACTTCTAAATCTGTACTACTAAATTACAATTTACTAAGCACTACTAAGTACTACTAACAATAATTCTGTATTATGAACACCCATTTTTAGTAACGCTTAGTATACTTGTCTTAGTAGTGCTACTAAGATTTAGTAAAACATTATGAACATGGCCCATTAAATTTAAAACTAAAATTTGGAATGATATTGCCATCAAATTGAATACGACTGGTAAGTATTTGTATTATACATTATAGTTTTATTAACCGCCTACCTTGTGGTAACTCGAATACCTTTTTTTTATGTTTAGTAACTAAGCACCGTTTTCGAAATCAATTTAAAATTTTTAGTTATTAAAGTTATTTAAAATTTTTAGTTATGTCATTAAAATAACATTGGATTAAATAAAGTGACGACTTGAAACTTGATTATGAAAACGGGCGTAAATGTAATTAAATATATTATAAAATTTTATGGATCTCAAAATTTATTATTTGTCAGAATTTTTCATTTTAATTGGAAAGGCAATCGGTTAAGAAAAATAATGTTTAGTTTATAAAATATGTAATTTGAAACTAAAACAAAATATGTTTAAGTATTAATTTGTTTTTATATAGTGGACGAATGCATTCGGAGGTGGAAGTCGCTGCGGGACCGATACACAAGGGAACTGCGAAAGCAGAAAATGCCTTCAGGCAGTGGGGCTCCATCTCATCGGATGTGGGACCTTTTTGAAACAATGAATTTCTTAAGAATTCATGTGACGCCTAAAAAGTAAGGATAATGAGTTACGAAACACTTTTACCCAAGAGTTTGTATTTTACTAGGGATAAAAAAATTAGATGTTGTAAAGACTCAAATAATTTGAAAAAGAAAACAAACCAGTGCTTCCTTAATATTTTTATAAAATTGTTTAATGTTCTCCCTGACAAAACTTAAAATAATCTTTTTAATTTCTCATGTAATTTGTTTAAAACAAATTTAAGAACTGGATACTCACTATATTCGTTGACAGTATTAATTAAATAGTTTAAAACCTCAGTTGGTTCATGATCATACTTTACAACATGTCCCTAAAATTCAATTCTTCCAAATTTTAAATTAAATTTTATTGCCAGTTTCAAAGTACTTTGTAACTTAATTTATATCTTAGAACACTACTTGGAATATTACCTAGCTTAACCTGGCTAACATCTGTTTGACAGGTAAACACGATCTTTGCGTATCCTATGACGTCATCAAATCATCTCACGGCGCTCTTCGAACTGGAAATACCCCCGCAGTAAATTTTATTATTTTGCAATTGGTTCATGACTATATTTTACAACATGTCCCTAAAATTAAATTTTCCCAAATTTTAAATTAAATTTTATTGCCAATTTCAAAGTACTTTGTAACTTAATTTACATCTTAGAACACTATCTGGAATATTACCTAGCTTAATACCTGTCTAACATCTGTTTAACATGTAAACACGACCTTTGCGTATTTACCTCTTCGAGCTGGAGATACCCCTCAGTAAATTTTATTATTTTGCAGTTGGTTCATGACCATATTTTACAACATGTCTAAAATTAAATTTTCCCGAATTTTAAATTAAATTTTATTGCCAATTTCAAAGTACTTTGTAACTTAATTTACATCTTAGAACACTACCTGGTTAATACCTAGCGATATTGGTGAGTAACGAATATAAATTGTTAATTTAAATTTTACCCAAATTACGTAAAGTTAAGTAAAAAAAAAATTCAGAACCAGAGGCAATATGGCATTTGTGGATATAGAAAACATTTCTTGCTATGAAGACAGTTCGTCTTCAGTTTTTGATGTGGATGAGACGCCGCAGCTTGAGACGCCCCACCTAACGACGCCGCAGCTAGAGACGCCTCACCTAGAGACGCCGCTTTTAGAGGCACTGGGCAGGCCATGTATGTCTCCTGAAACGCCAACAGTGAAGCGTAGGCGAAATAGTTCGATGAGCGAAGTGAACACGGCGTTTCTGGGAACGTTGTGTGCTTTTCAATCCTTTTTAGAAAAAAAGAATACCAATGGTATTCCATCCATTGCTCCTTCGGGCCCAAGCGATGATGAGAGGTTTTCTCAAACAATAGTAAATTTACTAAATACGCTGCCTGAAGGAGTAAAAGAAAGAGCGAAAGCAACAATAATAAAATATATTGCAGATTTAAATATGGAATATTTGTAATTTTAATAAATAAAATTTGGGTCATATCTGCTTCTTTTATTTTTTTCTCCTCATATTTTGTTTCTACAGGTTTTTTGTGATGACAAGAAAAAATCCATCTGTTTGTCAGAAATTCACACAAAAATGGCTCAATCTATGTAACGTAATGTGGTACGATGATAAAGTAAACCGGGATTCGAATACAGGCTACCTTTAAACTTAAAATATCACACTTATTATTTACTTAACGACAGAAATGTATGTATAGGGCACTCCAGAATGCTGTCACTTTAAGGCGGCTGGAGGAAAACAAAGATTTTGACATAAGTGTTTACGTGATAATTTGTGTGATGCGCTTATAAAGCGCATAGATAAATGCGCTTAGAAGAACTGATAATATAATAATAGGTAATATATTGTAATAAAAATGAAATATAACGGCTAAAAACTACTATATCACTTGTTACTGTTACGGCAACCAAACTTTTTACCCTCCAGAGACTAATCTGATCAGCTGTTTTGGAGTGCTTTATTGAAAAGTTGGTTAGAATGAAGGAACGATTTTTTTTAACCGTACGAAGTACGGGTTTCACGGTTAGTACTTTTAATAGAGAATAAATAAAAACAATTAATTTTTTTAATTATATTTAATTTTATCAAAAATAAATATGTTAAACAGAAGTATAATAATCACATCTTCAAAGTTTGATATAACATTTTTAATAAAATTTGAAGAGTAATGTCATTTACACATACTAAAACTATATTATTCGGAAAGAAATGAAAGACGATGACAACAATAAAATAATCAAATTGATATAAAATTAACTATATAATAATAAAAATAATTATACACGTTTTGTTATCTATATATAAATATATTATATCCTATCGTACTGGAAAGGAACTGCTCCTTCTGCTAAAAAGTAATCGGCTAATACATTCCGTAAACGGAAAGCGTTACGACTAGCATTATTTGGGCCGAATCGGCCTGGTCGAAGGGGCTCTACTTCGTTTCTCCAATCGCCAAGGTGGATAGTTCCCAATCCGTATAATTTCGAGGACAATATTTAGCTTGCTTGTTCGATAATATAAAATTATGCAAAGCAACGCATGCAAGTACTATTTTTTCACAATTTTCCGGATAACAATTGACCGTCGTTTTAAGGATTCTCCATCTTGCTACTAGTATCCCAAAACAGTGTTCAATCATCGGTCTAGCCCTAGGCAAACGGTAATTGAAAATTCTTTTCTTATTACAGAGCAGTCGTCCAGGAAAAGGTCTCATTATGTGTTCCTTGGACTGACCCATTGGTGAATGTTTAAAAACTCCTTTAAAAAAATTAAACCATTATAAGTTGATATCTATATAAATTTAATTGCATACTGTATTATACCTCCATCACTTTAACTACCATATGCACCTATGTCGACATGTGTAAATGCATAATTAGCATCACATACACCCAGTAGAACAATACTGAATGTTTTTTTATAATTGAAGTACATGGATCCAGATTTAGGGGGACATTGTATCTCAATGTGCTTTCCGTCAATAGCCCCTATACAATTTGGCATATTCCACTTGGACCAAAAATTTTTTACAATATCAATGTATTCTTCAATTTTCAATAAATTCCATTTATAAGTTAGTGCATGTGTTTAAATCAGCTCTACAAATTTAAACTTAATCAGTGAATAAAATTACATATAAATTTTATGTTGTGTACGTGATTATAGTGCAAAATTTTCTGCTAATTTTAAAGTAATTGTTTATAACGTGGACAAATATATAGGCAAGTTATTATAAATAACGAATAAAACATTTCTAGTGTTAAAAATATTTTTTCTTATTCTGCATGAACTTGTCTTATTTGGTCATCAACCTATATAGCAGTTTTTTCTTAATTAACAATTTAACTGTTTGCAACCAGTTTCGCTTATATGCACCACCAAGTGCATACCTTCTAGTGAAATAATTAGAACAGTGATAATATCTTCAAAATGTCTTGCGAAAAATGTGACACAAAAATAACTGATGTGGAATTCGCTAATTGCGCATTTTGTAAAAAAGTATATCATTTTCATTGTGCTAGCGTATCAGAAGCGTCCTATAAAAAACAAAACAAAACCAAGCCTACTTGGAAGTGTTCATTTTGTGCGATGTCTACTAGGAAAACATCACAGAGTACTGACATCACGATTATTCGAGATGCGAATCCTGATCATGCTGAACTTGTAGCATTGATAAGCAGTTTGAGAAATGATCTTCGAGCTGAAATTAGAGAACTCACTAAAACCAATCAAAATCTAAATGAAGAAGTGAGGGAACTTACCAAATCAATGGCCTACTTCAGCGCTGAATATGACAATTTAAAACAAAAAATTGACCAACAAGAAGAACTGATCAAAAACAATGCTAAGAAAATTGAAACTTTAGAAGAAATTAATATGAAAAAAGACCAAGTAATAGGTGATCTATCGGAAAGATTATTAAACATGGAGCAGTACTCAAGAAATAAAAATGTGGAAATTTTTGGAGTTAAAGAAATTCCTGAGGAAAACTGTGCAGAAATAGTTACGAAGATAGCCGCAGAACTTCAGCTCGATATGCGAAAAGAAGATGTCGATGTAGCTCACCGGCTCAATAATGCAAAAGGTACAACACCTCGTTCTATTGTTGTCCAATTTAAAGCTAGAGATATACGGGACGGCCTACTTAAAAAACGCTCTTTAGTTGTTACCAATAATAATATTACTGGTACGGGAATTGGATCAAAAATTTTTATAAATGAGCACCTCCACCCTCAGATCAAAGTGTTATTAATGAAAACAAAATCTAAAGCAAGGGAGCTTAATTATCAGTTTACTTGGTGTAGATATGGTAAAATCTTTGTTAAAAAATCCACTGAAAGCCCGATCATAATAATAAAAAACGAATCTGATATTGAAAAATTGGTATAACTCTCAGGTGAGTCGATTTTTCTTTAAACCAAACTTCTTTGTTAATATTTCATTTTCCAATATGTTATTAGAAAAATATTTTGAATCTCTAGAAAGAGAAGAATTTAAATTTGACACAATTGTAACAAATAATACTAAAACTTGTAACAACCTAATTCATAAATTCATTAATGCTAAAAATAGTTTAAATTTAGTTCATTTTAATATACGAAGTCTGAATAAAAATTTCGATGAACTTGAGGTTTACATCAATTTTTTCACTAGTGAATTTGATATAATTATCTTAACAGAAACATGGGATGCTGATCTAGACAATTTCAACTTAGATGAATACACAAATTTTAAAAACGATAGTAACCTCAATCAAAATGATGGAACCATCATTTATGTAAAAAATAAACTTAATTCTAATACTGAAATATTACAATATGATAATTTTAAATTTATGAGAACTACAATTAATTTGGCAGGTAAAAATTTGCAATCACTAGTTTATATAAATCTCCCAAATATGATAACAACATATTCACTGAGTTGCTAAATAAATATATTAAAAATCACTGCAACCTAGAAAATGAAATTATTGTCGGAGACATGAATATCGATATACTTAATTTAAAAGATATACAAGTACAAAATTATCTAAATGTACTCAATTATAATGGGTTCACCGCGCATATTAACAAACCCACACACATTGTTGGCACAACGAAAACCTGTATAGATCATATCTTTGTCAAAACTGAACTAAGTGAGCACCATTTTCAAAATATTGTATCATTAGCAAAGATAACAGACCATTTACCCATTTTCATGCAAATAAATATTAATAGTAGAGAGTCAAAAAATATAGGTACTGAGGTCCCAAGTCGCCCCCAAATAAGAAAAATAAACTATACTAAATTACGTACGACTCTGAAATCTCAAAATTGGGCAAGTATTTATAATGATGATGTAGACATGTGGTTGCAAAATTTTATAAAAACTTTAAAACATGAAACCAATAAAGCTTCTTACTATAAAAAAATTAATAATAAAAATTTTAAACGAAAACCATGGGCAACTAAAGGTATTATAACATCCATAAATATTAGAGAAAAACTTTATAAACAAACATTATTAAACAATGATAACGAAATACTAAAAAACAAATATAATTATTATAAACAAAAGATACCGCTCTTAATAAAAAAACTAAAAATAAATTATTATAAAGATAAGATTAATAACATAAAAAATAATTCTCAACAGCTATGGAACATAGCTCGAGAATCTCTCAGTAAACCAAAAAAGAGGCGTCCGGTGTCTACAAACATTGAGTCACCCGATATTTTTAATGACTTTTTTATAAAAATCGGAAACGAATTAGCTAACAAAATAATAATAAATAAAGATAAACAGAAACTAATGCTTAGAAATATTAAAAAAATTGAACCCACATGTTTTCTTATCCCAATTACCATGGAAGAAGTAGAAGAAACAATAATGACGCTAAAAAATAAAAAATCCTCAGGTCCTGATCAAATTTCAGCAGAAACGCTGAAAGAAATAAGTAGTCTTATTGTAAATCCTCTCTGTGAAATCTTTAACACTTGTTTGGAAAGAAGCTACTTTCCCAAAGCTCTTAAAATAGCAACAGTTAAACCCGTTTTTAAGAGTGGATGCCCTAACAATGTAAATAATTACAGGCCCATTTCGCTTATTTCTAATATTGCAAAAGTTTTTGAAAAATTAATCAATAAAAGAATATGCTCATTCACAAATAGCAACAATATTATCAACTTAAATCAATTCGGCTTTATGAAAGGAAAAAGCGCAAATGACGCTATAGCCCTCTTATCCAAAACCATTTATAGTTCTTTGGACAAGTCGAGGCCTTGTATGGCAATTTTTCTAGATCTACAAAAGGCCTTTGACACAGTGAACCATTCAATACTTTTAAAAAAATTAGAAATTTTAGGTTTCAGGGGCCATACTCTAAAATTTTTTGAAAGCTACCTTTCTCACCGTTCTCAGATGGTGGATTTAAACGACAAAAAAAGCTCTAGAAAAGTAGTTCAGTGTGGCGTCCCACAAGGGACAATTGTGGGGGTAACTTTCTTTCTGCTATATATAAATGACCTCCTTAATTTAAAATTGAACGGAAAATTAATATCCTACGCGGACGATACTGTTCTTTTTATAGAGGCTACAACATGGGAAGAAGTTAAAAAACTGGTAGAAACTGATATGACAGTAATTAATAACTGGCTTGATCAAAATATCTTAACCCTTAATATAAACCAAACCATGTTTGTACCTTTTAGCATACAAAAAAGAAGTCGCCCTAATTTTACTTCCATTAAAGTCCATGATCCTTACTGCGATCATTCAAATTGTATTTGTAATTCAATTATTTCGGCCGAAAAAGTAAAATATCTTGGAGTTATTTTCGACCAACATCTAAAATGGGATGAACATCTAATTATTTTAACAAAAAAAATGCGCAAAACATTATATATTTTTAAAAAATTAAGAGATATTCTTAAATTTAAGCAGCTTATGGTCTTCTACTATGGGCTTGTTGAGTCACTTATAAATTATGGCATAATTGCTTGGGGTGGAACGTATGAAAAATATCTAGAGTCTGTAGAAGTAACTCAAAAATTAATTATCAAAGTAATACTCAAGAAACCATTGTTATATCCTACAGAAACTTTATTTTCAGAAACTAAATTATTATCTGTCCGTAAACTTTATGTTCTCAATATAGTAAAATATTTAAAAAACAATTCACTGCCAAATACTGAAAATCACACCCACAGCACTCGCAATAGAGATAGACTCATACCTGCAAGAACCCATAAAAGAATTGGACAACTATGTTTTTCTTATCATTCTCCCAAAATATTTAATAAATTCCTTGAATTTACAGAAGGTCTCGAAAGAACCGTGACTAGCTCTAATTATAACACCATTGCCAAATTATTTGTACGTTCTCTTACAAATCAAGAATTGTCTGCCATTTTCTACCCGGTTATCTGATGCATTATATAAGCATTACTATTATCATTATTATTATTACTATGATCACACAGGCTTATTTGTATTTGTATAGTGTGATATATGTATATATGATTGTACCTACATTATTTATGGTTTATTAATTATTTGATAATTTATTAACTTACATGTTCATTGTGGTAAATAATTTACTTTTACAGTTAATTTTTATTAACTTTATGTAAAATATGTCAATTTAATATTGTTATACAATTTACAAAGAAATTAAATGATTTATAAACAGTATTCTTAATGAACTACGTAATATGTACTCTAAAGATCTGATTTTAACACATGTTCTTTCTGTCTGTAAACATACTTAAAATTTGATGCAAAACCACAAACAACTGTTTTTTTTTTACAGTTAAGTGGTGTCACAATTTATAATAAATAATTTATTAAGAAATAAACGTAAAGGAACCATGTAAAAATTTATGTACATATTATTTATTGTAAATAAATATTATTATTATTATTATTATTCTTCGGTGTTCGGAGCAGATACATATATTGGAGATGATACATCCACAGAACATCGCAGGTTTCTAAAATTATCTCTCGCACTGTTGACTTTCCCATATGGAAACTCCAGGCTAAAAACTGGTGCGAAACTTCTTGAGATAGGTATCTAAAAATGTAATATTATGCATTAGAGTTTAAGGCAAAGCACAGCAATTAAAAATATTTTTTTTGATACATTGATATTAGTTTGGTCACCTACCAAAACAAAAATTATGTTTTAATTTATATTTGTGCGAGAAATTATAATAAAAAAATTAAAAATTATATTTTTACAGCCTTTAAATAAAAAATTAAAAATGTAAAACAATTTTTTTATGTTTATATACAGAAAAATTTTACTCACGATAATGTCACTGCGAGCCTACACTCAAGATCAATCGGAATTCTAATGGACTTTTTTGTTAGATGATCTTTCATTATTGCTAATAAAAGATCATTTGTAGACCTCTCCATTATATTATGTTTAAAAAACTCTTCCGAATCTTTCTCCTTCATTTTTTAAACATTTTATTGAAATATCCATTTTCATCTCTATCTTTGTAAATATCTCTAACCCACCATCGTCTTTCATTTCTTTCCGAATAATAAAGTGTTTGTATGTATAAATAACTTGTATACAACATAAATAACATCACACCCAAGTCTACTTCATCCATTATAATTTTAATAAAAGAAAGCACACGTATAAACACAGATATAGGTTAAGTCACTTGTCACCACGGCCACAGTTCACTAACGTTTACGGAGTTAAAAATGATTGCATTGTGTGCAGGCGAAAATCTCAACGGCCCTAACGCAACGCCGTTGCAAATGACGGCGCGCTGACGGCGTACCGCGCAGTGCATTCGGTTCCAGGCTTTAGTATTTCGACTGTTTCAAAGAAAACAATTTTTTTCTTTTCTCATATTGTTTTTACATTAATAAAGAATTAATACCATACCATAGTAATAAAAAAAAAAATCCAAATTGGTAAATTTATGGATTTCTTTTAAACTTGTATATGTGTCCGAATATTTAATTGAGTAACTGTACCATCAGACCGAAAGAAATACATGTCAGCATTTTATAATTTTTCCACGTAAAATAAATAATCAATTTATTTTTGTCAAGCCATGTTTTGATTTATAAAGTGATGAATGCTGATTTGATAAGTGCGTTATATATAATATGTTGATTATGAAATTTTATATTTATTACGACTATTACAGTTAACTAAACAAAGATTTCGGTATCGGTATCGCAATCAGCATGAATAATAATTTTTTTCCCCGGGAAATGTTTCGTTTTTTCCCGGGAAACGGGAAATAAAAATTAAAGGATTTTCCCGGGAATTCCCGGGCAAGAATTCCAGGGAATAAACCTTTTTTCGTCAGTGTATAACAGTGCTGACAATAATAGCAACTCGCGTCCAAAGAATAATTTAACAAAATATTCTAGCAGTATCTTCTCTATCGATATCGAAGATGGGAAGAGTCGATAAAAAAATTACCCCCTAAAAAATCTTGCGGCCCTGATCTTATTCCTCCTAACGTAGTCAAAGGGCTGTGCTGGTGTATTAGCAACACCGTTTCAGATACTTTTTAATCTGTCCCTGGCTACAAAGATTTTTCCGGAAAAGTGGAAAGTTGCTCGGGTTTGTCCCATTTTTAAGTCGGAGGATAAACGCCTAATAGAAAATTATAGACCGATATCAATATTATCTACTCCAGCTAAAGTGTTCGAACAGATAATGTATAAATATGTTTACAATCAGGTTGCGTCTCTCATAACTCCATGCCAACATGGATTTGTTAAATCCAAGTCCACAGTTACTAATTTATTACATATAACTAATTTTATTGCTCGTAACATGGACTTGGGTAAACAGACCGACATCTTGTACTGGTATATGAGCAAAGCATTCGACAGAATTTTACAACGTGCAATCATTAAAGCATTGACTGATTGCGGTCTCTCCGACGTGATCTGCGAATGGTTTGTCTCATACCACGAGGAAAGGCAACAATATGTTGAACATAAAAATTGTAGATCTTCATCTTCTTCTCTGGTTTCTGGTGTTCCTCAAGGATCCAATTTTGAACCGCTACTCTCTTTACTAACTATTAATAATGTAACACAAATATTGGATGAATGTGATTGTTTATTATTTGCTGACGATATCAAATTGTTTAAAACGATACCATGTTTGGATGACTGTAAGACGTTAGAAAAGCAGTTAAACAACTTAAACAGTTGGATTCAATTACAGGGCCTCCATTTAAATTCTAGGAAATGCAAAATGATATCATTCAGCCGAAAAAGGGACATATTAATTCATCCATATAATTTGAATAGAGTATTAGTAGAAAGAGTGGAGATCATGAAAGATCTGGGTGTTTATTTTAACTCAAAACTAAGTTTTAAATATCATATTGAACATATTGTTGCGCAAGCTTTGAAGAATCTTGGTTTTGTTTTACAGACGGGATATGAATTTAAAAATACTATCACTTACATAACTCTGTTTAATGCATTTGTTAGACCAAAATTAAAGTACGCTTCAGTCATATGGTCGCCATTAAAAAAAAAAAATACGTACGCTGTATTGAAAAAACAAAATTTGTAAGATAATTAGAATTTAGAATGACGAATACTTATCCTAAATATGTATCTCGTGGGGTTTTATAAAATAAGTATGGAGTTATGTCACTTGAAAAACGTCGAAATCTACATAGCCTACTTTATTATATAAAAATTTAATAAAGTATCTTGTCCGGACATTTTGGCTGAGTTTGGCATTAAAGTTCCAACAAATGGTTTGAGATGTAAGAACTACTTGTTTAATGTAACCAAGTTCTCTACAAACTACAATAAAATGAGTCCCATCTCTAGAATGTCCCAACTACATAACACTCTTCTGATCAGTGACACAGACATGGACATTTTTAACATAAGCTATTCTGGTTTTAGAAGCGCTGGAACTGAAATATTGCCTTGAATTTTAAATTTTGTTCATTATCCTTTAAATTTTGTTCATTTGTCTTTATCCTTGTATTTTTTTTTTATTTTTATGTTATTTTTTGTTTGTAATATGAAATATTCAAAAACATATTTTATTATTGCTGTTATTAGTAAGAGTTAAGATAGCATTATAATAAATACAATAAAAGGCACATTTTGGACTTTGGTCTGTTATGGTGTCATTTCTAATAAATTAAATTAAATAAATTGAAAATTAAATTATTTATTTTATTTACTAATTTTTAATGTTAAATTTACGTTAAATATCTGTTTAATTATTGAACTACTGTAGATATCATACGGAGCGAGCTACCTACCTTCTAGTTGACAAAACACTATCTTAGCTTAGGTAAGTAATAGGTTTGGTTAGAAGAAGCCGAGCGAAGCGAGCTACCTACTTTCTAGATTAATGACAAAAACACTATTTTAGGTTCGGGTAGTTTAGTATAATGCAAGCGGAGCGAGCTATCTACCTTCTAGTTTAATGACAAAACATTATCTTAGGTTAGGAATGTATGAGGCTAGTAAAACCAAGCGGAGCGAGCTACATATCTTCTAGTTTAATGACAAAACACTATCCTAAGTTCGTAGGTTTGGTTAGGTTAGTAGAATGCGAGCGGAGCGAAGTAGAGCGAAGCGCGTTACCTAAAATAATAATAATAATAACTTTATTGATATACTTATAATTAACAGTTTTAGTTAAATATTACACAAAAAATAAAGTTAGGTATAAGTCACAGAAGATACGGAAGTATCTTGTGGTGACAAATAAAAATTCAATTAAATATTAATATTACTATTTAAATAAAAATGAACAGTGAATACAAGTAAATGCCGTAGTGGCGGGTTACTTTGTCCAAAAATATGCAGTATTTTTAAAAGTCAAACTATGGTTTCTTTTGTGCAGAGGCGAATTTAGCGGTGGGCGGACTGGGCGGCCGCCCTGGGCCCACTAACCCGGGGAGCTTACCGAAGCCTATATACAAATATTTCAATTCTATTTAAAATAATAGAGAGCCCATTTTAGTTTTACCGCCCAGGGTCCCCAAGCAACTTAATTAATTAGGGTTAAACTTTTTTAATATAAACTCAGGGGTATGTTTAACAAGTTATAATGTACAGCCGAAAAAAAAAATCTCTTTTTTTTATTTCAATTTAGGCCAATGTTGTCCATAGAAGAGGGAATCTTTAGCCAGTCATTTTTAATTTTTTTTTTTTTTCGTGAAAAATCATTTTTTAAATCATTTTGGTCTAATGTTATCGCTATAGCAGGTTCATATTTAAAACAAGAAGGATTTTATTCAATAAAAGAATTTGAGACATATGAAATTATAAAACTTTATTCATTATAAACTTATAAGGTAATCTTGCTTTTCTATTCCAGAAATGGATGCTTAGATTATTACCAACGTTTTTATTTTACTCTAAAGACTGTAATAATTAAAATAATAATAATTATTATAATTATTACAGTCTTATTAATGGAGAACCAACGTTTTTATTACAATAGCTTTGGTAATAATCTAAGCATCCATTTCTGGAATAGAAAAGCAAGATTACCTTATAAATTTAGGGATTTTTCTTTTGCAAACTACCTTATCCCAGGAGTAAAGCTGCTCGTCGTTGATTACTGGCAAGATCCAGAACATTTTTCCTTTTTTCATACAGGATACAAGGACTCTTTCTTCAGATGTTGACGACGACCTTGGTAGTTACGTGAATTCCATATTACTATAACAAAATCGTCAGTAACAACCTCTTTGAGTGAGCGTGTCTTAGTCGGAGAAACCCTCCGGGAATCAGGTAAGTTTGGATTCTTTTTGTTAATATCTGCATTTGGCAGGTTTTCTTTTTGAGAATCCAGTGAAGGCAGGTGAGCTTGCGACAACCTGTCTCAAATGACAGGTATGTTTAACGCTTCTTCCATTACTATTCTGAAAGCGCCGTTATGTGTGCAACAAACAAAGCTTCTTCTTCCTCTGTGAAAACTGTTAGTCTGCCAGGATTGCCAGTATATTTGTGATGTAATTTATTTTTTATAGTACTACGAGCTATCTGGAATTGTTCCAAAGCAGCTCGTTGTGTTAGCACTTTGGATCTCACTGCGGCTAAACATTCTTCTAATTGCTCCTTGTTGTAGTCAATATAGAAAATTATAAAACTAGATATTTCTCCAATAATTACATAATCTAATACAATTTGGTTACTTTAGCCCATGGGTCAAATTTACCCGAAAACGTGAGCTCAAGTATACCTACATATTGTTTCCTAAATTTTAGCAACTAGATTTGTGTAAAACCCTTTGAAATTATCATCAATACACATTCAAAGCGATGACTAACAACAACAAATATAGATATAATGGTAAACTTACCAAAAATCAAAGTTCTACAAGAAAGTTTGCAAACGTACTTGTACGCCGTTACACTATCAAAAACTTCGAGTGACACTGACAAGTTGATACATGAGCGCAAAGTCGGCTAACTACGTGCGTATACTGTCATCTATGATTCTCGGCTGGAACTATTACGGGCGCTTAAAGGCTCGGTCACACAGAAAGCGGTCGGTCGCGGCGGGAAGCGATCCAGCGGTCGTCGAGGCGGTTTGCGATATGGGGACATCACATGGGACGCGATACCTTTGTGTGAGCGGTCCAGTCTGTCTCTTTCTTCTAGAGAATTGAAGTGCTTTTTTATGTTCATTTCTTTTTATATTGTTAATGAGTATGAGCTCGGATGAAGAACTATTCCATTTGCTATTTGCTTTGCAAAAAACAAAGAAGAAAAGGCGATGTTGGGTGCATGAAATCAATAAAAAGAGAGAGAAATCAGGGGGATACCACCGCTTATGTATTGAACTGGAGTCACATGAAGATAGGTTTTTTAAGTATTTTCGTATATCGCGAGAATGTTTCGAGGAATTACATGATTTGATAAAATCCAGGATTGATAAGTGCACAACGAACTGGAGAAACCCAATTCAAACACGACAACGACTAGCCGTTGGTTTAAGGTAAGTTATGAAACATATTTTTAACAAATATTCTTATACAATAAATGTTTATTATACAAATAATGAAGTTGGAGTTCAAAAATCATTGTTAATTATTACTATCAAAATTTTGAAATACACCACGAGCAGAAAGAAATGTATTCTCACTATTTATATTCAAAGATGATCCCTTGCTAAGCTTGTCAAGCCCTGTGTCTGAAATCCACTTGAACTTGAACTAGTGTATACTGGTGATAGTATATGCTCCTGTTCCTTAAGCTCATTTAGTTCAGTTTCTGAGAAAAGAGTAGCAAGTTTCAGTTTTGATATTGATTGTGTCTTCGGCTGGAATGTTTTAAAAGTCCCAGCGTAACTCAGAAACAAGCGACGGGGTAGAGTCAATTTCTTTATTCTGCGATTTCTTGATTTGTAGAAAGTTAATCAGTTTGTCAACCTTTGAGTCTGAAGAGGTATCACTATGAGACTTCCCTTTCTTCTTCGGTGGACGTGGAATATCACTGTTCTTCGCCAGAGGCGACGTAACCTCAAATGAGAAGCTTTCATCATCAATTTCTATTGTCGCTTGTGTTATACTGCTGCTCTGGTGACGATATTGAAACGTCTCATCCAGAAATGACATTTGCCTACTCCATGGCCATTTGCAATTCTTTCTAGCCAGCCCTGTCTCACCTTTCGTAGTCCTCTTATACCTCATATACGAGTCACGTACATTTTTCCAAGTCGGTTTTGCCGTACCAACTGAAACAGATTTTAATTATTTAATATTTTGTAAACCGACTATAATATATGTAAAAATACAATAACTTTGTTAAGTTAACGAGGCATTGACTTTTTTTACGATATTTGGCTGCATGCGACACGTATCGAACAATTGCTTTCTCTTTTCGGTTGGGACATTCTACCGTCTCCAAAATTGTGAAGGAAGTATGTCGAGAAATTTGTTATATCTTACAGCCAAAATATTTAGCTAAACCTACGTTAGAGATGGGGAACAGAGCTGAGGAAGGATTCAGAGAACTTTGGGGATTTCCGAACTGCATTGGAAGCATAGACGGAAAACATGTAAAACTGAAATGCCCAGATAAGAGTGGGTCACAGTTTTTCTGTTACAGTTTTTTTTTTCACTCGTTCTTCTAACATTAGTCGACCCATACTACAAGTTCATGGTAGTTGATATAGGAAGTTATGGACGTCACAGCGACAGCGGCATTTTTGAAAATTCAGTTTTTCATCGAGAGTACATTGAGGGAAAAACTATTCTACCGCCATTCGAAGCCACTGCCGGGTACATATACCCCAGTTTCTCATGTTTCGGTCGGTGATGAAGGTTTTGCACTTCAAACTTATTTAAAGAGACCATACCCTAAAGATGGAGTAATTGACAATGCAAGAAAGAATAACTTTTGTTATTATAGGTTATTTCCTGTTGATTTAGGAATAATTTACATTGTTTTTTTTTTTATAAAGTTATTCCGTTTTCTGTTTTGTTTTGCCAATTTCTTACCGTTTTTTTCCACTCCGTTTTTAAGGGTTTGAAAACACTAATATCTGCAGGTTTCATCATATGAGTGGTATGCATATAATATTGTATCATTTTTAAAGCAAAAGGTACTTAATTCCATAGATAAGTGGAATTTGTGACCATCTATTAGTAAAAGCACTGGCTTTTTAATCAATTTCTCTGTTAGCCACACATTCACACTATTGACCATCCAACCTGTTTTTGATCTTCCCAAAAAACCAATTATAAATTATATCATATCTTTAGGGGGCATTACATAAGTAAAAACAACCATAGGAAACACAATGTCTCCAGCTGCTGTAAATACCAATAATACAGTAATAGTTTCCTTTTCACTTCCTTTCTGTACTTCATAAATATTTTTCCAACCTTTGGGAGCAATGACTTTTCCAGGTTTTTGGGCAAATACTAAAACTAGTTCCATCCTCATTTAAAATTCTTTTTGGGTCAAGTATGATATCATCGGCGCCAATTTCTTTCAAATAGTTTTCTAATTCTCTCCCTACTTTATAGGAGTTACAAACACAACAATTTTTTGTTGAGGCCCAGGGCCCATTTGGTGATTGAAGCTTAAACATAGTACATCCGCAAATACAAGACCCAAAAAATAACTAAGTAGATACATAGTAGCTTAAAAGTTAAACGTTAAACTAATATATTAATAATGCTCTTAAACAATTCCCTAATTTACTATTGTAAATTTACTGAACTTTTCATGGTCTTTTCCCCACTGTTTATGAATATTCCCAGAAAATTCTTTATACAACATGTTTTTTATCATATACACAATGGGTAGTAGAGTTCATCTTACAAACTTTCTCAAAATTTGACGCTGTTATTCGCATGCTTCTTCTTCCTTCCATTTACAGGTCGGATCATTCGACTGCAACTGAGTCTGAACCTGAATATTATCAATTTGCTTGGATGTAAGATGTAAACTTTCGAGAAATTTATGGGATCTTTTTTCATATTGGTCATAGGTTGCTCCTCATTTGCAGCTCCATAATCAGCATCTACTGGAGCGAGAGAGCAGCTTTTGCGTTTTTTAAATTTGTCATGTTTCTCTGCTTTATTTTTCTTCAACCATTCTTGTCTCTTTTATATATATATATTATATCTTTAAATATTATATCTTTATATATTATACCTTATTATACCTTTTTTAAAAAAATATATATTGCTTGGAATACTTTTTGGGCTTCTGTTGGTAATTGTTTTACACAAGCAATGTGAATACTGTCCATCACTAGTATTATAGGAGACTAAGGCTGCATAACATCTCATTTCATAAGATCCACGGCTAGCGAAATTTATCCTCTTGTCACCGGTGAATATCGCAACAGTAGAATTATATCTTTCTCCTGCATTATTATCCATGTTTAAAATTAAACTTCCAGCGTTTCGAGATAAACGTCCGATTTAAAGCCCTCCAAAATAATGTCCGATTCCATGGTCGTTGATGCTTTGTTCCAGTTTTTGAAGCAAACGTGTTCTTTGGGATCTTCATGTTTATTTTCGGCACGGGAACACACATAACAATATTTATTTGTAATCCCCAGTCCTTTTTTTCCAGTCCCTTTGGCATATGATAAAACCCTAACATGGAATAAAAAAGGTATATTACTACTACAAAATCTACATTAATACCGTTTACCACTCTAGATGAAGCATTATAATTTACTTTATATGAACGTTTGCACCATGTTCCATCTGCCACAACAGTTATATAAGGACTTTCATCGGTATCGATATGTCCTGCTTCGATTGCATGCTCTCTTTCTACTTTTCCTGCTGCTTCCATAATTTTATACGCAGCTGGTCTTATGAACGGGGTCAATTTTTCCTGACATTTGGAAAAAGAGTGTTCATTCATACAGGGTACATTTGAAAAAGAAAATATTTCTTGCAACTGAGCATAACCGCTTCCTGCAGAAATAGTCATCAAGTGTAAGGGCCTGATTTATATCCATTTCGTCCTCATTTTCATTATATGTATGGATTGTACGAGTTTTCAAACAGACTTTACACTTTAGAAAAAAATTGTTTTTGAAGCCCTTTTTCTGCTCGTTAACAATCTCAAGATCTTGTACACCGGGGGAAAATATGCCATATGTTCAAAGTTTTGTAGTTTCCCAAAGAATGTTCTAATATTTACAATACGGTTTCTAGTATGAATCGAAAATCAAATGGATCTAGTTGATTCTAATTCAAGACAACCAGACCAGGATTCATCATCAAAACGTAAATCATGATGGGATGAAGACTCATTATCATTGTCCTCACTGTTGTAAAAAAAAAAAAGAACAGAACAGAAATTTATTATACGGAAATGTATTGCGATGGTTCCGTCGTACCCTTGTACGTCCCGGACTTCGGCCGCAAATTACGCTTACCTGTACTCGTACTTTTGGTTATTCGGGCGCCAACCGATTGCTCGGGTTTCTCAGTGGAGCGAGGTCAGGGTCTCCACACAATACGCTCTCATGTAGGCACACACAAAATAAAACAGAATAAACTTTTAACCCGGATTTGATTTGGTATTTGACTCGTATACAAAAATAATAATATTACAAAAGTAGCAGCTGGTCTTCTGTCGAGGTGTCCTCGTTGGTCGAGGTCGGCTGGTGAAAAAAAAAAAAAAAAAGAGAAAAAACAATCCAATTCCCTCCCTCGACATATTCAGAAACGGAAGTTATAATAATATTAATAATAATAATTGTATTAAACAGCCTGAATGCCAAAATAATATATACATTTACATTTACATTTATTTAACGAAAATATCAAAAACAAAAGACAATTTTGAGTTCAATTTTAACAATTAAGAACCCAAACATTAGAGAATACATTTATAGTTTAAGTTAGTAGACATTTAATATATCAGCTGAACTGACCAACAAGCGTGAAACGTTGTGTCAAAGCGTAGACACTCCCGAATCAACATGTTATTAGATTTAAGTAATCTGCTACGTAAACTATAGACGTATTTTCTAAGTACAGGCATACAAGTATTAACTTCATTCATAACACTACAATATTTGTAAAATCCATTGATAACTCTAAATGCATTTTGTTGTAGCAAACTACTAATTTACGAATACCGGTTTTAGCGGTGTTAGCCCAAAGAGCAGATGTATACATACTGCCACAAAACGTGTTGAAGAGGTATTTACATGCAACAGTACTGCATCTAAAGAATCTATGGTTTAGCATATTTGCTTTAACACATACAGAGCGACATTGCCTATCAATGTCAGCTGTATCATTTAAATCATCACAGATTATATGACATACAGAAGGTACTCTCTTAACGCACTGAACATTGAGTGAAATGTCGGGCACTGTATATCTCTTATTCTTGGGCTGAAATACGATAAACTCAGTTTTATTAACATTATAAATTAGGCCATGCTCCAGAGCATTAGATTCACACAGTGCCAGCAAATTCTTCAATCCAGCCAAAGATGGTGCAAAGACCGATTATGATTTTTCTCTATAGCCTTACGGTGATGTGAACTGTTACGTCTGACTAGGCTGGAACAAAACTCTGCTTCGTTAGACCCAACGCTTCACAAAAAATAACAAATATTTCCAACAAAATAATATTATTATAGCACAATTTTAATATAACACGATAGTCTTACTTACTCTGAATTCACTTGGACTCGTAGCTCGTAACAGAGGTTCACAGACATCTGGTAGAAGTTCTCTTCCTTTAGAGCGAACCCTCGTTCCCGGCGTGGGATGCCGGTCGGCTAGCCGCTAGACCATGCCGGTCTCGGAAAATACAGTGGGTGATCGGTTAACGAACTTAATCTGTTCCAAGACTATGTTCGCTATCCGAATTGTTCGTTAACCGATCATCGATTTATCATAGATTTTTATGGGAATTTGATTAATTCGTTCTGGAGACCCTAAAAATTAAATTAAAAAAAAGGATGTATAATTTCTTAGTAAGTTTATTTATTTAAAAAAAATAATACATACATATAGTCTTGTATATTAATCAGTCCTTTTCATTTTTTTGTTTATGGGGCGTAAAAGAACATGTCCATTGTCGATAGCTTTTCTCTCTTCTTCAGGATTTTCCGGAAGTGATTAATAGCATTGTCGTTGTAGAGAGCCCCAACCCTACTGACATCAGCTTGGTTTGGGTGCCATTCTAAGACCGTTGCTCTGACATCCTCCCACTTCTTCAAAAGATCTTTAATGGCAGATGTCGGCATTGGTCCTCTCTCGTCTTCCCCTTGTTCAGAAGGAGACACATTTCGCTGTGTTTCTTGGTGTTCTTCATTCAAGATTTCTTCTATGTCATCCTCGTTCACCTCCAATTCGCAGTTGTCACAATTTCATCCATAATTTCAGGGGTGTCTCCCTGATCACCTCCGTCTCCTTGAACGAAGGATGGACATAGATTTCGCCGAAGCAGAAATCAACTGTCGTTGCGTGACTTCTGACCACGCCTTTTGAATGATACGAATAGCTTCAAGAATGTCAAAAGTTTCTTTCCAAAACCCCGCAGGGGAAGTTCAAAATGGCCATAACACCTGGCCATTTGTCGAGTTTTCGGGCCTGATGATCCCGCGTACCCTCAATCACACAAGGGAAGTTCATAATGGTCGCATCACCTGACCATATAGAGCTTTTGGGCCTGATGATCCCACGTACCCTGAATCACATATCATTTGGGAGGAGACAGTTCAGAGAAGCCGATTGTAGGAATAGGCTTATCTGTTGTCTCTTTGATCTCCCACTTAAATTCCTACCCACGTGTTTGCCGTGCGTGGAAACCCGTAACGCCGGAGAAGAGGGTCCTGGTCGGTTGAGGGAGACTGCTGCCCGCGGACAGTACGATCCCAACACGCCTTCTTTGGCCTCGGATTCGGTAAAACGGGAGGCTGAGTCTGGTCAGCTCAGTCAATCGGCTGGTGTCACGGTTCATGAATAGAGTAGCTCCACTACTGGATCGTGGATGCCGGGGTAATGCCGTGCCACTAGACAAGTATTCGGGGGTCTGCGGGAGCGGCTGCAGCTCGCAAGGTTCCAGAGTTGGCTACTACTGGTTCTCGAGCGGGTCGAGCAGCCCGTGACTACTTCCCCCGATGCTATATCATCCTGACATGTCTGGCGCAATGAGCCGGTTTGTGGCCAACGTCCCCTGTGTGGGGCTCCCTGGTGGGTGGGCATGGCAGGGTGATGAAACTTAGTATACGGGTATGGCGACAACCCGGAGGGATAAAAATTTCTTAAATTCCGTCACTTGTGAGAGTAAACTCCGTAAAAAATCAAACAAAAAACCTCGTCGTGATGCCCAGTCATCCGACGAGGGATGTGTTAGGCCAGCTGCCAAGAAGGCAGAAGGTAAAGAAAGGCAAGTTGAGTATTGTGCGCCAGTACCACGATTTCTCGTCGTGAAGGTACAAGAAGAGGGTAAGTCTTTTAAAGAGATGTCCCCCTTCCTTGTAGCCCGAACGAGAAATACGTGCTCTACTGGTATAAAGTCGGTGCGTAAGTTGTCGGACGGTGCACTGCTAGTAGAAGCAGAACCAGAAGCGTCATCAGCACTTCAGAAATGTGTTAAGTTTGGTGAGTTTGGCATTTCAGTTCAGCCGCACAAGGCACTGAATAGTTTTAAAGGCGTCGTGACGGATCGTGACCTTGCATATGTTACGGAGGAAGAATTCGTGCAGGAAATGGCATCGCAAGGTGTCATTGAATGCAGGAAGCTCAACCCCCGAAACGGCAAGCCTTCGATCTCCATGGTGGTGTCCTTCGCTGGTACCAGGTGTCCAACATCGGTAAGGGTGGGGTATAACGTTTGTAACGTTCGCCCCTACTACCCTAATCCGATGCGATGCTATAAATGCCAGCGTTACGGTCACACCTCAGTTCGTTGTGGCAAACAGTCCATCTGTGCCAACTGCGGACAGGACCAACATGAAGTTGAACCCTGTCCAAACGCGGCACACTGCGTGCACTGTAAAGGTGCTCATGCATCTACATCACGCCACTGCCCAACGTACTTGGAGGAGAAGGCAATGCAGGTTATTAAAACGCAGGACAGGATACCGTATTTCGACGCCAAGAGGAAATACAAAGAGAGTGCGCCGGTTACTTTCGCGAAATCTTTCGCGCAAGTAGCTGCAAAGCGAACTGCAAATGTCCAAACTCAGACAGAGCAGCAGTAACAGTCGCCACAAATACTGCGAAGGAAAAGGTAGTATTGGTCCCAGAGACCAAAATTCAGACCCCCACAACCTGGGGGATCGGGTCTGAATAAATCCCCCTCCCCTAAAGGAGAACGCACTCAACCCCAGTTCTCCCAACCACCTAAGGAGAAGACCCCACAGCCTTCTCCACAAACGAGAAGCGACCAGAGAATGGTCGCTTCTACTGAACCCTCATCAGTTACTCCTGAAAAGGAAACTGATAAGGGATCCGTTGGTTCTCACTGGATACCAGTGAGAGCCAAACAATCAAAAAAGGAGTCCAGTGTGTCCATCAAAACACCTGGACTACCAAATGAAAGTGTAGCCGAGAAAATGGCTGTAGACCCGCAACCTAAGGGTAAACCAAAAATCATTAGGTTGCGGGGCAACTCCCCTAAACAGAAATGAATGGTCCACTAATCCAGTGGAACTGTAACGGTGTTTATCAGCGCTACGAAGAACTGCGACTCTTATTGTCAGATTTTGCGCCTTCGTGTGTTTGTCTGCAGGAAACAAACTTCAACGAAACCGACACATTCTCTCCTCGGGGATACTCCGTGTTTCGCACGGATTTCCTTACGGGGGCAAGAGCATGTGACGGCGTGGCAATTCTCGTTAGAGACACATTGTACCACGATCCTGTAGACATTGACACTGAGTTGCAGGTCGTAGCAGTTCGTGTTGCACTTCCCCTCCAGGTGACGATTTGTTCTATCTACCTTCCCCCTGGTGTACGAACTGACATCCAGATGTCGTGAACATCATCGATCAACTCCCACCACCCTTCATACTACTAGGCGATTTTAACGCCTACAATGTATGTTGGGGATCGGTGCGGAACGATCGACGGGGACGTCACCTGGAGAATATGTTGAACGATTTGAGTTTGAGCTTTTTGAACGACGGCAGACCCACGCACTTCTGTGCAGCAACGGGTACATTCAGTGCCATAGATCTTAGCGTCGTTTCAGGAGCCATCGCTCCGTTGTTCAAATGGGACGTGCATCACGACCTGTGCGGTAGTGATCACTTTCCAATCCTCTTAAGGCCTCTGTTCAATACTATTACCGAATCCCGCTGGCCACAGTGGGTTCTTCGGAAAGCAGATTGGACCAAGTTCGCAGAATCATTCTCTCACGAGGATATACCGAACTTGAGCGTAGACGAGGAGGTGAATCATTTCACGGATTCCATCACGAGCGCGGCTGAAAGCAGCATACCGCAGTCATCCACTCTGCCCCGTCGAATTCCCGTTCCTTGGTGGAACGAGGAATGCGACTTGGCGCTACGTGAAAGGAGACACCTCTTCAATACATTCCGTCGTTGTCCAACAGAGGAAAACATGATAGCCTTCCAACGAGCGAAAGCTCGTGCTAAGAGGATTGTGAAAGAAAGCAAGCGCGAATCATGGCGCAAATACGTATGCACCGTTACAGTTGCCACTCCAGTGGCCAAAGTTTGGGAGAAGGTCCGGAAAATCTCCGGTCTAAATACAGCTACAACTATTGCTGGTCTATCGGTAAACGGTAACGTAGTTACCTCAGCGGTCGAAATTGCTAACACTTTGGCATCTAATTTTGCGTTCAATTCTAGCTCTGAACATTATCCACCCGACTTTCTAACTCGTAAAGCAGACCTCGAATCTATACCTCTAAATTTCTTTTCTAGGAATGACGAGGTATACAACCTGCTTTTCTCTCGTGAAGAGCTAGATAGCGCGATGTCAAAGTGTAAGGATAGCTCTCCTTAGAATTGGAAAATCAGGATTAGTTTCAGAATCGGAAGAATGATATTTTGCGTCATCATTTGAACCTCTTTTTTGTTTCTTAGAATTTGACCTGGCTTTACGGAGGCGTTTTCTCTTCTGAATTTTTATAAAACCGTCATTGTTCGAGTTATTGTCAGGCTTCTCATCACCAGTGAGAGTAGCATCTGACTGAGATTGAATTTTTTGGGAGGAGGGGGTGTTTTCCCTGACAGAATTTTGAACAGAAGAAGCAGATTGATCAGAATCGCTATCGATCTGTCTGTCTAGTTCTTCTTTTCCTAATCTCTCGATGATTTTAGGAATGTCATCGACAAAAGTTTCACGTAACTCCTTGGGGAGGTACGTAGTGTACATGGATAGGGTTTCCATTTTATTTGATGAGGGTTCTGTAAAATAAAATACCACTTACCTCTGAGGGCAGTTGCCGACTCGAGGCCAAATAATTGGATCCGGAGCCGCTTCTGGCCCACAAGGGCCGCACTTTATTTTGGGTCTCGCTCACTACAATTTTAAAACTGGGCACTGTTGCGTCTCTAGATAATTATAAAATACTTAAAATAAATTGAGTATTTCATAAATTACGAGTAGTCACCACACCATCACGATGAGATAGCACTTATGTTTAAAAGAATAAACATAATTATTTTTTATTTAGATCACAATAAATAGTTAATTGACAAAATTTTTGGTTATCTCAAAATTTGACAAATTAACTGTCAAGATGTTGACTGTACGGAGGTCCGTTGTCACTGTCCCATTTCTCTCGTTGTCCGAGTTTTTATCCGAAGTTCGGTGTTTTACCCCCACTCCGAGCGGCTCTCCTATTGGCCGAGTTCGGTGACGGCTTATCTCGGAAGCTGCGCTCTGATTGGTTCAAATTCCGAAGCGAGGAAATATCCAGTCGTAAAACCTTAAGCCGCACGTGCGGGATTTGTGACGTCACGGAAAATAGCTATTGTGTAAGGCACGTACGCAGACTGCCTGGCGACAAAGCCTCCCCGCGTGACGACACCAATCAAGCACGCCACTTCAGGTGGAGAGAAAAAGTGCAGGAAGGTAGGGATATACAAAAATTGGTAAATTTTGGAAAGAGAGAAACAAAAGAGACAATTGTAAATATAAGAAAAATGGTAAAACATATGCGGGCGAAAGTGGTGAACATACATGACGCCGGCATGAGTACACGAGCGGTACGAAAAACAATAGAACATTGATATACATATAAAAAAAACAAAACGAAATGAAATAAAATGTTCATAGTGTCTTTACGGCGCACTAGGTGGCACTTAGGGGACACACGCGGGCTATGGCTGCGGCATAGCAGGGACGCACTCGAAGTGTTCACGCGGGAATTTGTTCGCGCACTGGGGAAGCGTCTCTCGAACGGGGGCTCACAGTGGGGGCGTCGTCCTCGTTCAGGGGGGTTTCGGGGATGTTGTCTTCCTGATCGGAGGGGACGTCCTCGTGGAAGTCGAGGGGAGACCGAGGTTGGTCTTCTGGTGACAGCGGGCGGGGTGCCGGCTTCACATTATAAGCGGGGAGTCGTACGGGGGTCCCGTCGCGATCCACGGTGTAGACACGGCCGGAATGGAGTTCCCTTATAGCGTAGGGCCCCAACCATTTCGGGTGAAAACCACCGTGAATCCGGCGTTTGGCATCAGACTGCGGGTGTGCCCTTACCATTACGGTGTCTCCGACTTCGTGGGGTTCCGCAGCTTTTCCGCCGGCGTATCGGCGCTGGTACCGGAGAGTATGGCGGCGGATATCCTCCAGGCGTTCTTCTCGGTTGTCCTGGCTGTCGGGGGCGAGATCGGGCCTGTCCAGGCTGCGATCGCCCGGCAGCGGGAGCTCGTAGCCGAGAAGGGTCTTGCTTGGTGGTCGACCGGTGGAGGCGTTGCGGCGAGTGCGCAGATCGCGCAGTATAGCCGGTAAGAATTGGGCCCATCTCGTGTGCGGCTGGCCCTGCATGCGAACTCGCAGGATTTTCTTCAACTCTTGATTTCGCCTTTCCACGGGGTTGGCTCGGGGGTGGTATATGCCCGTGTAGTGAGCGGCTGCGCCCCAGTCACGGCAAGCCCGTTCTCAGCGCGCGCTGGTGAACTGGGGGCCGTTGTCGGAAAGTACGACTTTGGGGTACCCGTAGTGGTCGAACACGTTCTCTTGTGTGACGAGGCGCTGGTGGTAGACCATCGCTGGTATAGCGCGAGGCCTGTGGCTGCCGTGCTGGTGCAGCTCGTGACGTTTCGACCGGTCCGGCCTCGAGCAGGATGTCATCGAGGTCCGTGGCAAGGTCTATTAGCTCGTCAAAGCTCTCTACCCGTCGCTGTGTGATAGCGGCGCGGTAGTTCGTCCTCATAAGGCCTATGGTCGTCTCGAGCGTGCCGACTTCGGACGAGTGACACCGGTGCGCGAGAGCCATCTTCCTGGCCACAAAATCTCTGCCGGTTTCGCGGGGGCCTTGAGGATCCGTGAGCACGGAGACATATATTTGTTTCTTGACTTGTGTTCCGTCAAACTTGGCGATGAACCGCTTGCGGAACGTGTTCCATTGGGTGGGAACATTCAGGATGGGGTCTATCCATCGGCGGGCCTCCCCGGCGAGGTTTTCCCTCATGTGCTGAAAGAATTCCGGCTCTGTGTACCCCATATCCTAGAAGTACGTCTCCATCTGAGATATGAAGCGCACCGGATCTTCTTCCATCCTCCCGCTAAATGGAGCGGGGCGTGTTGGAGGTATTGTTGGGCGCCAGCGGGAATCTGGAGCGCCGGCCAGTCCTTCCCGCAAGACTTTGGCCAGTTCGGCGATTGGATCATACGCCGGTTGCTCTGTAGCATTGTTATGTGCTACCGGTGAGGTGCCATTGTACACCGGAGGAGCCATGTCCTCGCCTGCGACGAACGCCTCGTCGTATACCTAGGAGAACCGGGCTCGAGTTTTACGAGACGGCATAGTTCTCGTGGTTTTACTGGGCATTTGCAGCTTTGCAGGCCCCACGTTGGGCGCCACTTGTTGCGGGACGGACTCAGCCAGGGGGTCGAACCCTGGGTGAGAAGCCACTACTACCGGCCGCGGCTAGCGTTGCGGTGAGTCTGAACTATGCACGTCCGTTCTAGATGCCCTGAAAGGTAAAACTTGATTCCCCAGGGTTTGAAAAATAATAGTCGGACAGTTTAGGTTTATGGTTTTTATTAACAGGATATAAATATATAGAAACGATAACAACAACAACAATGATAAAGAATAGTAATTAAGAAATAACAATAAAGAGGAAAGGAAGAGAGAGAAGGAAAAAGACGGGTCTATATGTTGGTCGGCGTTCGTCGTTCGTGAGTGTCGCTCGACACTATGCTTGCGGTAGCGATGAAGAGCCGAACAGCTTGAATAGGCGGCGCCGTAATCTTCTGTCCCTCTTAGTGATTCCTGATGTGGTTGTGGTATAAAGTTGATTGGAAGAGCGGCCTGCCTTCGGAGGGGTGACCACAGAAGAAGAAGTAGTGACCGCAGAAGTAGGAGTGGTGACCGACAAGACCGGCGTGGTGACCGACAACGGTGACAGCGGCACGAGCGGGCGAGCTGTTGCCTTGAGCGGTGTCGGCGGTGGGAAGCAGCGGGTCCTGGGGTCGTCTACCTCGTAGAGGGCCTTCCTTGTAGACTTCTTTAGGCTTTGATACGGCCTAGAGGCTTCACAAGCCCGTAGGTTTCGCCGGTAGTTCCACGCAGCGGCGTGGAGACGGCGCGACTCGGAACCTCGCTTCTTGGGGGCCAGCGTAGACGTAAAAATATATCGTGAAGCGGCAAAGTGAGAAGAGATCGTGGATACGTATTGTCGAGGTCCGCTAATGCCGTCAGCGGACGGGACACAGACACTCCAAAGACGATCAGCGCACTGTGTATACGTATGAGAACAAGTACACATAACAATCACAAGTCCCGCTAAAGGGTGTCAGCGTTACTTGCGAAAGTTAGTGTAGATAAAACAAAGACAAAGAAATATATATGAAACAATAATAATATACAACGTGTATAAATTCTTTCTTTATGTTCGGTTAAACCGATAACTTCTTTAACTCACTTGATAATAGATTGTAGGTGTTGACTGCTGGATAGCTTGCTGGATACTGTCCCATTTCTCTCGTTGTCCGAGTTTTTATCCGAAGTTCGGTGTTTTACCCCCACTCCGAGCGGCTCTCCTATTGGCCGAGTTCGGTGACGGCTTATCTCGAATCCTGCGCTCTGATTGGTTCAAATTCCGAAGCGAGGAAATACCCAGTCGGAAAACCTTAAGCCGCACGTGCGGGATTTGTGACGTCACGGAAAATAGCTATTGTGTCAGGCACGTACGCTGACTGCCTGGCGACAACCTGTTTACATAAAAATTCCAAACTTGGTGGAAGCTTTGACGCACATCGATGTAAAGAGTGTGCAGAATATCTAACGAGTTGCAAATTTGGCGCTTTTTCTTTGAATATTGTGAAAACTGAATGATTGACACCAACTAAATTGCTAGCGCAATCAGTACCTAAACCAACCAGATTTTTTATTATTAAACCAAGCTTTAGTAATAATTGTTCAACACATTCTGCTAAAGCTGAGGCTGTTGCGCTCTTTGCGAACTTCTATCATTTGCAAATAATGCGTAACAATTTTTGTGTCTGTACAACTAAAATATTCCACACAGACATAAATATTTAAAACAGAAACATCTGTTGATTCGTCTATTATTAAAGAATATGGCATATAACCTACATCATTTAATAGATCTTCTTTAAAACTTTCTGCAATAACATTTTTAATAATCATTGTATATTTTGTACGGTGTAAATGTATTGGTGTCATATTTGCCAATGGTGTATTTTGGTTTTTATAAATTGTCATAATTGCTTGCATCGATGGCAATAAAAGAAGATAAGATTCATTCATTATAATTACATTCGTTCATTAAACACACACCCATTGTATTCAATGTCCGTTGTTTGAAATGTATTGGATTATTTTTTTAAATAATATTTTTATGTATATCTCTTATGCCCGGTTGCAAGAATGGAGATCAAGTCTCATATCAACTGATCTCGAATCACCGTTGATACCAGATTAAATTTTAACACCATTGTTTGAATGCAAGATCAGTTGATACTGTCTTTCTGAGTTAATCGTCCATTCGAAAATTTTTACTGGGTCAAGTAATTGTGAATGAACTATTCTAACCTAAAATTTTATTCGATCTGTTATATTGTTATAGCGACGTATACTTGCAATATTACACATAATTAGTTTGTTATTAGTTTAAATATTTGTTATTAGTTTAAAAATAAGTTTATTAGTTTAAATATTAGTTTAAAAATAAGTTTATTAGTTTAAATATTAGTTTATTTATTAGTTTTGTTACACTACAATAATTTAGTTTGTTTCTTTCCTTTTAGTTATTAATATTGTATTTTAGTTTATATAGATATAGTTCTTCATATTTTGTATTAGATTAGTATTGCCTGTTAGTTGCTTAATTAAAATTAAATTAGTTTTTTTCATTATTTTATAGATAAGTGTAGTTTAATAGATAGTTTATTCCATTACTTTATACTTAAATAGATAGCTAAGTTACGATTTTATATATATAAATAGGTTTTCTTCTCTTTATATTATTTTATTTTTATACATATTCTTACACATTATTTTACATTTTATACATTTTCTTATACATTATTTATACATAGTTTTATAGACAGTAATTTTAGAGAAATGGCAAAAGAAGTTTCATTTAAACGGGGGAAAAATTTTACTGAACGAGAGAAAAGCGACTTATTAAATATAGTTGACAAATATAAAGATATTGTCGAAAATAAAAAGACAGATGGGTCAACCAGATTAAAAAAAATGAATGCATGGGAAAAAATTACTCATGAATATAATGCTGTATCGGGTAATGAAAGAACAGTGGCACAAATTCAGCTTGTTTATAAAAATTTAAAGCAACGTGCAAGACAACAATTACATGATGACAAGGTATGATAAAATAATCATTTCTTTCTACTGATTTTATTTTTTTCAAAAATACAGGTTGAGCTGTATAAAACAGGTGGTGGGTCATTTACACCCAGTCTTTCCACCGTTGGAGAAAGAATAACGGGAATGTTGGGGCAACAATTTAAGCCCTTAAAAATATCTATGACAGTACAGCTGGTTACTCAGGTGATTACATCGAAACAAGTAAGTTATAAAGTCTTTAAATCTAAGGTTAAATTTTACTTAATTTTCCTGCATCCTGTTTTTAAACCCAGGGCCGTAACTAGCTCTTTTCGGGCCCTGGGTCAGATTTTATAATTGGACCCCCTAACATTATATATACTAGTAGGGGGCCCAAAATCTGCGGGTAGGCCTCAAAAATAAAGTTATGCCATTGAAAAGCGACCTTTTGTTTTTTACAGAACTTTTGTTGGCACCCCTTTGATCTGGGCCTGTGCCCCTGCCTAGTTACGGCACTGTCTAAACCTATATATATTTTTTTTACAGCCAACTATGAAATCGAATTTCCCGAAATAATTCAAGATCTTGTCCCAGAGATACCTGTCCCAGAGATTCCTGTTCCAGAGCTTCCTGTTCCAGAAGAAATTATCCCAGAAGAACTTATCCTAGATGATCCTGTAACACCGATCCCAGAACCTAGTGTGTACAATGCCACTGTCTCAAAGAGAAAAAGAGACAATAATTTAGACATAATAATTAAAAAACAAAAAATTGAATTAAATAATTTAGAAAGAGAACATAAAAAAAAATTGTATGCATTAGAACTAAAATACGCAGAACAAAAAAATGAATTGATAGCTTTAGCAATAGAATTAAAAAAGAAACAATTATCTGATGCTAATAAAATATAGTTGAAATATTATATAGAGTTACAGAATTCATTTTTACCACTCGATAATGTAATAAGATTGGTTAACATACGTTAGGCATCGATGGTCGAGACGTAGGTTGAAATAAAACAATACAGTGTTTTACGGCTACTAGTTTCGCTGTCTATTATCAACATCATCAGGCCTATAATATACATAAATATCATGTAGAAAAAATATAAACAAAGATAATGTATACTTAACGTACCTTGAAATTCATGAAATGATAAAAATCTAATATTTATAACCATTAGATTGTGTGGTATTCAGAATTACACAGTCAGGAGTTCATCTTGATACAATGAGTATAAAAATACCAAGTTTTTAGTTGGACGGCGACAAAACCACATGGTAGCTTGTAGGTTATGTTATTTAAATTCCTGTCAGGTACAGATGGTAGTCTAGCTATAACATATAAAACGAAATAGAATCACGCTAGAAGTGAAAAATATGAAATACGTACCACACTTCGTCAAAGCAACGAAGATGGATGGAAAAGTATAGCGACGAAAGACGAAGTGGACTAGACTCCATTTACGCCAGTATACAAAAAGGAAGAGCCGTATGACATGCGTGCCGGACAGCGCACAGAGCTGCACGCATGTCTTACGGCTCTTCCGTTTTGTATACTGGTAGTCCCAATTCGTACAAATGGAGTCTAGTCCACTTCGTCTTTCGTTGCTATACTTTTCCATCCCTCTTCGTTGCTTTGACGAAGTGTGGTACGTATTTCATATTTTTCACTTCTAGCGTGATTCTATTTCGTTTTATATGTTATAGCTAGACTACCATCTGTACCTGACAGGAATTTAAATAACATAACCTACAAGCTACCATGTGGTTTTGTCGCCGTCCAACTAAAAACTTGGTATTTTTATACTCATTGTATCAAGATGAACTCCTGACTGTGTAATTCTGAATACCACACAATCTAATGGTTATAAATATTAGATTTTTATCATTTCATGAATTTCAAGGTACGTTAAGTATACATTATCTTTGTTTATATTTTTTCTACATGATATTTATGTATATTATAGGCCTGATGATGTTGATAATAGACAGCGAAACTAGTAGCTGTAAAACACAGTATTGTTTCATTTCAACCTACGTCTCGACCACCGATGCTTAACGTATGTTAACCCATCTCATTGAAATATTATATCATGAGATTTTTCTTTATTTAGTAAAAACATCATTTATAAGAGCTGTTCTTGCAGATGTTTGACCCGTATTGCTGTTCACTGGAATCGTTACAGCATTCGGATTCACAGGGATATCTCCATTCATTTCCGGTTCGTTACGACTTCGAGCAATGTTTTGAAGCACAGCAGTAGCGATTATAATTGTCAAAGTATTTTCAACATTAGTGCGCATTCCATACATTAAAGCAGGAAATCTTCTCTTCCAGTTACCAAAACAGCGCTCTACCACATTCCGGGTCTGGATATGTGCTCTGTTATATTTGTTTTCAGCTGGAGTCTGTGGATTGAGCAATGGGGTTAATAAATATGAGCGACAGGGGTATGCACCATCGCCTAATAGTACACTATTCGGGAACTCGTTGTTTTCAAAACGTGCACGAAGAAAACAGCTGTTGAATATCGTGCTGTCATGCACAGATCCCTGATATCTGGCCACTATATCCATTATTTTTAAATGTGCATCGCACGTCACTTGCACATTTATTGAAAAATATCCTTTTCTATTTCTAAATAGCTCTGCGTCATTGCCTCCAGGTGATTGTATCTTTACATGCGTGCAGTCAATTGCTCCGCATACAGTTGGAAATCCTGATATTTTATAAAAGTCGTGTTTAATGGTATTAATATTAGCTGCAGTAGGCATATTTATAAATTGAGGTGCAAGTGATGCAATAGCATTTGATACGCAATGTATTGTTCGACAAACAGTCGACTTGTTAATATTAATATAATCGCCTAGCACAGATTGAAATGTTCCTGTTGCATAGAACCGCAAAGCTACTAATAACCTTAAGCGTGGCGATAGAGGCATACCTTGGTTGCTTTTCGGCTGAATTCTATGTTCTATCAATGATAAGATATAAATAACTGTAGTTAGAGAACCTAAATCTTAGACGGAAATTTTCTTCATCATATTTTTCAAATGGATCTACTCGCTGTTCTATTATCCTTCTTCGTGGTGTATGTACAATATCTAATTGTTCATCGTTAGAATCGCTTGAGCTTGAATCGGAACTGGCGTTAGAAGAGGACGAGGATGAGGACGTGAACTGGAATAAATATAAACGAATGATTTATGTTTTTATTTTATGCCTGTTATAAAAATATTTAATTAATAAATAATTAAATAAATTCTAAAACTGTTATTTTATTAGGTTAATTTTTGTAACTTGTAACTTTTTATTAACTAAAACAAAACTTACTCTGTCCATATCTCCAATAAATATTCTCAGTGCTTGTATTACCGTATAAAAATGATTGAAAAAGGGGTAAACGATAATAAAAATGTTTTAAAACGAAATCTGTCATACATCAAAATATTTAACATAAAATGGCGGTACGGCTTGATTCTCGGCTTGATCCGTGTATTTTTGGGTATCAATTTAATCCGTGATTTGTTCCGCGATCAAGAGGTAATTTGTATTCTTGCAATAGTTTGATACACGATTTGATCCAAATCAACGTTGATCGGATATCAAGCCATTTGATCCCAATTCTTGCAACCGGGCATTAGAGCATGAAATGAGGTATTCCATCACGTAACATGCTAGTGTTGGGCTAACGATATTATCCATTGCCGTACCATCTTTTTGGAGAATAACCTTGTCGTTATACAAGAAGTAGCTAGTATCGAAGATGTGCTCAATAATCTGCAGTAACTCATATCTGTCAAGTGTGGTGTACGCTGTCAATGAATGCTAATACTTGCGTAGTGCTTTGTGGACCAAACTTTTAGTGATATTGGTGAATAAACTTGTGTAATCAAGAGAACATAATACATAGTTATCAGGTATCTGTTGGTTTTTGCATTTATTAACAAATTCTTGGGATTTTTTAGGTTATAATGGAATGTTGTGGTTAGATCTTTAAGGGTATTGTGTAAAAACTTGGATATGTTCGATGATGGGCTATTGATACAGGATACCATGGGACGTAGGGGGCAATTTGGTTTGTGGATTTTGGGAAGGCCGTATATCTTCGGAGAAAGTGAGTTATGTCTCTTTATGCATTTACCTTCATGTTCCGTGATAATCTCTATCGATACAAGCTTTTCGATCAGTTTGTTGGATTTCTCTTGAAATTTCTTGGTGGGATCTTTCTTTATTTCCACGTAGGTGTCATCTTCTGAAAGTTTGGTCATTTTGTCGTTTTAGGCCTCTTTATCCATTATACATGTAGTATTTTCTTTGTCCGATCTTGTCACTAAAAGGTTGGGGTGTTCTTGAAGGAATTTCTTCGCTTCTTGGAAAAATTGGTTAAACTTCTCTGTATTTTTTGCTGTTTGTGATTTGTGTTGTATGGAATTCGGTAAGATGTTGTCGAATTTTTGTCTTGTAGTTTGTTGGTCTTCTACATTGGTGATAGATTGTGATATACAAAATTCGGCATTCTTTATTATAACTTTGATTGGGAGTTCTCTGTAACGGGGTTCAAGACTGTAGTTGGGACCTAGCGATAGAATGGATACTACATTTTCAGGGATCTGAGTGTCTGACAGATTTATTTACCATTTTTCCTCGGTGTTGATTGTATCTATCGTCTGTTCTTTAATAAGTTTGTTGAGTTTTGATATGTTTCGTTTTTTTTTAAATTATATTAAACTGTCGTTCAGTTACGGTTACAGTCTTTGGTTGAAGTAGCCTATGTAAAGGTATATTTATTTATTTAATTTTTATTATTTTTTGCAGAAAGCATATGCGGTTAACTAGATGACACATAACAAATAAAATGAATCCATTTGATATGCTTATTTCACATTTTAAACAAATGTTTAGATTAAATTCGTGTACAAAATTTAATTGTTTCTCTTCAAAATTTTGTTACACCTACTAGCATACCGGTTAATGTAAAAATTATGGCAACCCTAAATTTTCTTTCATTAGGATCCTATCAAAATTTAGTAGGATATAATCATTGGTTACCATTGAGTCAACCTTCAATGAGTATAATTATTACTGAAATATGTAGTTTGATGACGACACACTAACTACAAACTTGGATCAAATATCCTACTATCATTGGAGGATAAATCTGGTACTAAGCTAGGATTCTATGACAAGTGATGAGATACATCCTTCCTTTGTCTACATTAATAGAAAAGGGAAACTCTATTATTGTTAGGGTTATATCCGACAGCAATGCTAAAATTGTTGCATGTAATGCCCGATACCCTGGCTCTGTGCATGATGCAGCTATTTGGCAAGTTAGTAACATAAGGAGGTATTTAAGAAATCAATTTGAAAATGGAGACAGGACATCCCATTTAATTGGTGACAGTGGATATCCGTTAGAACCTTGGTTAGTCACTCCGATTGCAAACCCGGAGCCAGGTTCTCAAGAAGTTTTGTTCAATAGTGAATTGACATCGGTCAGAAATGTGATTAAGCGCACATATGGGATTTAAAAAGATCGATTTAGGTGTTTATCTAAACAACGTATGCTTACGTATCATCCTGCCAAGGCAGCCAATATTATTTATGTTTGTTGCATTCTCCATAATACGGTACTGGATGCCAATTTATTACTTCAAGAAAATGAAATAGAATATAGGGACCGTGAAGATGAGGATCAGTTAAATCCAAATTTCCAGTTAGGAAATGATATATTACAACAAGGAAGAGCAGTTAGAAATAATTATATTTTACAGAATTTCTAATAGTTATTAACTATTAAATATTTAATAGTTATTTTTTATTTAATATTTAAATTTAAAGTTAAGTTCGAACTTAAAGTTAAGTAATTTTAGAAATGTACTAGAAATAAAAATATGCGTTTGTCAACATATTTTTATTTATATATAACAAATTATATTGAAGAAACATAAATAAACAGAAACAAATTTTTGGAGAAATTATGCTTTTTAACATACTTATCGTAGGGAGTGTGTTTTGTTGTCATTCATAAAATACGTATAGTAATTTCGAGTCTTAAAAATTAGTTATTTTTTTAAATTCCCTTGTGTTTTTATTAGCGAAAGTGAGAACATCGGAAGTTAATAACTAAATCTGCAACGAGAAAATAAAATACCTGTGTTTATTGGATAATAAATGAAAATAAATTAAAAAGTGGGTTTATAGGTTAGACTAAAACTTTTACCTTAAATTTAGTGAATATTGTAGAAATAAATCGTAATATAAATAATAATAATAAGTTATATTAAATTAGTTAATAAGTGTCTTAAATAGTAGAGTTAAATAATTCATATATTAAAAATAAAAAAAATAAAAAGAAAGGTTATAATAAGAGCTCCCCCGCTCCCCCGCTCGTCTAGCAGTAATGAATGATAATAAAGGTAGCTGTAACTCCTGTAGCAGGCTCAGTGTTGCAAACTATAGCAAAAACTAAAAATCAGAAAGGAATTTTAATCAAGTTATTAATTAATTGAACTTGAATAAAAATCATCATGGATGAATTAAAAAATATGATTTCAATAATGAACGAAAATATGAATAGAAATTTTGAACATTTGAAAGAGGACTTATCTTGGGCAAGAAACAAAATTGAAAGTAATGAACGTCGAGTCAGTTTAGTAGAAAAGGAAGTAGTAAGGAGAAATTTAATTATTTTTGGAGTGGAAGAGAAGGAAAATAATTATTGGGAGCTGGAAGACATGATTATAAATATTTTTAAAAATATTGTACAAGAATTTTCGGCAAATGATATCGACTTTATATTTCGATTAGGAAAGAAAGGACAGAAAAATAGACCAATTAAAATAGGCCTCATGGCATGGAGAAAGAAATTAGAAGTTTTAAGGAATAGAGGGAAATTAAAGAACTCAAAGATATATTTAGAGGATGATTTGCCAAAAGAAGTTAGAGAGGAAAATAAAAAATTGATACCAAGAATGTTAGCAATGAGAGAAGAAGGGAAGTATGCGTTCATAAAAAATGGAAAGTTAATTGTGAAGGAAGAAGAGAGAAAGAACTATAAAGAAAATACGGGGGCAGTGAATAAATCAAGCGCTGTAAAGGAAAACAATAATTCTCAAGAGACTCATATAAATTCACAGGAGAGCAGACAAAAAAGGGGATGGTCACCAGGTGAGTACGAAAACGAATCAACAACAGTAGCACAAACAATAAGGAAATTCAAGGAAGATACAAAAAGAAGAACAAGAAAAGAGGGAGAATTCAGTGGAAAAGCGGCAGGAAGACCAATAGAAAATTATTTTAGACCTAAAAGCGCTTCAATTGGCTCAATAGAACAAAGAAATGAGGACAAGAATGGGAAAAAAGAAAAGGATGTGAACCAAACAAAAGATAAAATAGGATACAATGAGTAGCAATTATTGGATATAAGGAGTGCTTATATGGAGACGACTATGGCAATGAAATCGGACAAGAGATATGAAGACACAATTCCAATTGAAATAAAGGCAACAAATCACACAAGACAGAAAGCAATGGCCAGCTACTGTCTATTACATAGGCCTAGTAATATCATGGAACGCAATAATTATGCAAAATGCAAGAATAAAAACAAAAAACATTTATTTAAACTGGGAACATGGAATGTAAAAACTCTATATCAGGCAGGTAAGTTACAGAACGTTGTAGAAGAAATGGAAAAATTAAATGTAAGCATTCTCGGCATCAGTGAAACAAGATGGACAGGGTCAGGAAACATGAAAATCAACAATGGTAGAATTATATACTCAGGAGGGGAAAAGCATGCCAATGGAGTTGCGGTAATTATACGAAATAAATTTATGTAAAAAATTGGCGGATTTTACCCAATTTCTAATAGGGTTCTGTTGGTTAAATTTGATACAACCCCCAGAAAAATTTCTATAATTCAAGTATATGCACCCACAACGGACTATTCAGATGAGGAAGTCGAAAAATTCTACGAAGAAATTGATGAGGCAATGAAGCAATGTAAAAAACATGAAATTATATTTGTATTGGGAGATTTGAACGCTAAGGTAGGAAAAGGAAGGGAGGAAGATATCGTGGGAGACTTCGGAATCGGAAATAGAAACGACAGGAGAGACAACTGGGTTAACTGGTGCAAAAGAAATGAACAAATAATTACAAATACCTGGTTTGAACATCATCCTAGAAGATTATGGACGTGGATAAGCCCAACAGGCAGAACAAGAAATCAAATTGATTATATAACTATAAATAAGAGATGTAGGAATGCCCTTAGAAATACAGTGACTTATCCAAGCGCTGATTGCAAATCTGATCATAGACTACTTGTCAGTACTATAAATGTGAAGTTGAAGAAAATTGAATCTAAAAGAAACGTAAAAATCGGTTGGAATTATAATATAATACGAGACAATGAGGAGCTGCTGGATCGGATTAAAAAAACGGTACAATCATGCAAAAGAGATGTAGGAGAAAACGTTGACGATGTTTGGGAGAAAATAAAAAAATGCATTTTAACGACAATAGAAACACATATTCCAAGGAAGTCAGTACAAAAAGAGGAAAAAGAATGGGTTACAGAAGAAATAAAGCTTCTGTTCGAAGAGCGAAGAAAAAATAAGAACACATCCCAATACGCAGAAATACATGTAAAACTGCAAAGATGTATCAAACTAGCCAAAGAAAAATGGTTAAACGTTAAATGTAAATAAATTGATGAATTAAACAAGGTACACAGTCACGGAGTTTACAAAAAAATAGAAGAGTTATGTCAAAGAAAAAATGTTTATGCAACAGGATATCTGGAAAATAACACAGGCAAGAAATTATTTACAAAAGAAGAAAAGCTTAAGTGTTGGGAGGATTATATTTCGGAACTGTACGAGGATAATGAGAGAAATTTACAACAGGTCACTGGTGTAGTAGAGGAAGGTCCAGCAATAATGAAGGAGGAAATTGAGAAGGCAATCAAAAGTTTGGCAAGAAACAAGGCAGCAGGTCCAGACGACGTTACTGTTGACATGATAAGATGCCTCGGAGAAAAAGGAATAGACATGTTGACCAAATTTGCCAATTTAATTTATGATACAGGAAACATTCAAATAGAACTAACTAAATCACTATGTATACCACTCCCAAAAAAACAAAACGCCACAACATGCGATCAATTTAGGACGATTAGTTTGATGAGTCACACAATGAAAATCATACTAAAAGTATTACTGGAAAGAATAAGAAACAAAGTAAAATCGGAAATAACAGACACACAGACAGGGTTTATATCGGGCAAAGGTACAAGAAATGCATTATTCATGTTACGAACTCTAATTGATAGAAGCCTGGAAGTGAACAAGAACCTGCACATATGCTTCATCGATTATAGTAAGGCCTTTGATAATGTATTGCATGATAAATTAATAAAAATGCTACAAGATATAAAAATAGACAGCAAGGATTTAAGACTCATCAACAATCTTTATGAAATGCAAGCATCGGCCGTAAGAATTGAGAATTGTATTTCAGAATATAAACAAGTGAAAAAAGGAGTCAGACAAGGATGTATAATGTCACCAGACTTGTTTAATTGTTATAGCGAACAAATTTTCCAACATATTGAGAACATAGGAGGTGTAAATATTGGGGGAAGATGCTATAATAATATTAGATTTGCTGATGATGCACTGTTGATTGCGGAGAACGAAGAAGAGATGACTGAATTACTCACTAAAGTTCAAGAAACCAGTGAAGAATGGGGATTAAAATTAAACCTTAGCAAAACTGTGTACATGGTTATATCTAAAAAAGAGAACAACAATGCACCTCGTATTTTAGACATCAACGGTAATAAATTAGAAAGAATAAAAAGTTACAAATACCTTGGGAGCATTATAGCAGATAATGGAAGAGTAGATGCGGACATAAGAGCAAGGATAGGGTTAACTAAAAGTGCGTTCTCTAAATTAAGACCAGTACTCACAAACAGAAACATTAATGTGACAACTAAAAATAAAATAATAAACAGTTATTTGTGGAGTATTCTGACATTCGGTTGTGAAAGTTGGATTTTGAATAAAAATAATATTAACAAGATAAAGGCTTGTGAAATGTGGGTGTACCGAAAGTGCCTAAAGATTCCGTGGACCGCAAAAATGACCAACAGTGAAGTGTTGACAAAAATGAAAACTGGTGAAAAAAGACAAGTGGTCAGCAAAATAAAAAAATTGCAACTATCATTTTTCGGTCATATTACGAGACAGAGAAACATTGATTGGGATATGTGTAGTGCGCAGTGTGACAAAACGAGAGAACGTGGTAGGAGAAGAATGACTTTAATTGACAATATCATTAGTGACACTGACACAAAAAACTTTAAAAATTTAGTCAATATTGTGGAGAATAGAGACAATTGGCGTTCCATGATAGCCGAAGTCTGCATCAGATATGGCACTTGATGATGATGATCGTAGAACATAAAAAAGTAAATATAACAAAGTATAGTTTGTTTAATAATATAAATAAACACAAGGGGTTTACACCCTAAAAAAATCACAGTCGTGTGTAAGTTTGTGTGCTCATACAATGCTTAAGATTAATTTATTAATAATTAAGCAAAATTAAGTAAAAAGAAATTTCCTATTAGAAAAACAAATTTCAGAAGTTTAATGTTATATATCAAATATAAATTAATTTGATATATAGGTTCTTTAGAATTCCTTGATTTTAATTAAAATCTACTACCTACTTAAAAAACAAATCTGAAACATCATACGTACCCTTCATATCTAATACTAATATCGAACATATAGATACATAGAATTGAACATATAGATGGTGTGGGGCCGCGTAGTTGCTCAAGTTTCCAATTCTGTAATTTTATTTTATTTAAATGAAAGAACACAGTTTCTGTGTATTTATTTATGTTTTAGGCCAGCTAGGGCCATCTAGAAATTATTTATTGCATTTTTATGTAAAAATAATGCAATAGTTGACCGCATTCGACATGTCGCTAAATGTCAATTAATTAATCAACCTGTTCAAGAGATAACGTTTTTGAGCGCGAGAGAAAAGCACATGTTAGTTTAACCTAAAACCGGTGTTTTTTCTTCTCGGCTATTTTTTTCCAAGTTCTTTCGGATTTACGACCCGAATTTACAGTGTTATTTAAACTGTTGCGGGACGGACTCAGCTGGAGGGTCGAACCCTGGGTGAGAAGCCACTACTACCGGCCGCGGCTAGCGTTGCGGTGAGTCTGAACTATACACGTCCGTTCTAGATGCCCTGAAAGGTAAAACTTGATTCCCCAGGGTTTGAAAAAAATAATAGTCGGACAGTTTGGGTTTATGGTTTTTATTAAACAAGATATAAATATATGGAAATGATAACAACAACAACAATGATAATGAATAATAATTAAGAAATAACAATAAAGAGGAAAGGAAGAGAGAGAAGGAAAAAGACGGGTCTATACGTTGGTCGGCGTTTGTCGCTCGACACTATGTTTAAGGCAGCGATGAAGAGCCGAACAGCTCGAATAGGCGGCGCCGTAGTTTTCTGTTCTTCTTCGTGATTCCTGGAGTGATCGGTGTAGTAAGTTGGTTTGAAGAGCGGCCTGACTTCGGAGGGGTGACCACAGAAGTAGGAGTGGTGACCGACAAGACCGGAGTGGTGACCGACAAGACCGGCGTGGTGACCGACAAGGGTGACAGCGGCACGAGCGGGCGAGCTGTTGCCTTGAGCGGTAATGGTGTCGGCGGTGGGAGGCAGCGAATCCTGGGGTCGCCTGCCTCGTAGAGGGCCTTCCTCGCAGACTTCTCTAGGCTTTGATACGGCGGAGATACTTCGCAAGGCCGTAGGTTTCGCCGGTAGTTCCACGCAGCGGCGTGGAGACGGCGCGACTCGGAACCTCGTTTCTTGGGGGCCAGCGTAGACGGCTGAACTGCCGTGTGAGAGCTAGGCCTCGGTGGTGATGACGTCTGAGTCGTGGCGGCCTGTAGCAACGCTACAGAACGGGCGACGACGGAAATCGACGTGGACGTTGGCTTCTTGGTGCGGCGGGGGCCGTGCGTTCGTAACTGGGGTACGGACGTGACGGCGGCAGGCAAGACGGCTACGGACGTAGAACTGAGCCAACGTAGCGATAACAGACGTAGACGTGAAGCGAAGAGATGAGACGGTTGAAGACGTGATAAAAACGGGCGTTGACGTGAAGCGAAGATGTAAAATATATACTGAAGCGGCAAAGTGAGAAGAGAGCGTGGATACGTATTGACGAGGTCCGCTAAACCGTCAGCGGACGGGACACAGACACGCCAAAGGCGGTCAGCGCGCTGTGTATACGTATGTGCACAAATACAGATAACAATCACAAGCCCCGCTAAAGGTGTCAGCGTTACTTGTGAAAGTTAGTGTAGATAAAATAAAGAAATATATGACACAAAAATAACAGTAGAGATGCACAAGTGCATAAATTCTTTTGTATATATACGGCACTGCCGGTTTCGCTTCTTTAACTCACTTGATAATTCGCTTGTATGTAGTTAGTTGTACTCTGCTAGACTGCTTGCTGGATACTGTTCCATTTCTCTCGTTGTCTGAGTTTTTATACAAAGTTCGGTGTTTTACCCCCACTCCAAGCGGCTCTCCCATTGGCCGAGTTTGGTGACGGCTTATCTCGGATCCTGCGCTCTGATTGGTCCAAATCTCGAAGCGAGGAAATACCAGTCGTAAAATCTTAAGTCGCACGTGCAGGATTTGTGACGTCACGGAAAATAACTATTGTGTCAGACACGTACGCAGACTGACTGGCGACAAAACCACGTTTGTCAGCCTTACAACCTGACAAATAAATTCAGTGCAACTTATAATTTTGTGTTGCAACCAACCAGACCAGCTGATATCTTCAACCGAAGAGACATCCGTTTCCTCAGAAGATCCGAAATCCAGCTAAGTGTCAAACGCATTGTTTAATTCTGCAAACATTCCGTTTTGTAGTTTATGTTTTTTATGAGAATATTGTTTATTCTAGAGTAGGTTCATTCCGAACTTACTTCATTTCCAGGTTTCATCTTATTATTGTTGTTTAATTATTTAGTCTAGCCTTCTGCTAATATAATTTAGTAACAATAATTTTGCAGATTATTGTTAATTTACAAATATTACTGTTCTAACATTCAATTAATTGTAGTTACTATTACATGTGCCTTCAGCTGAATTTTTCTTTAATAGTTAGTGCAATAACCATTTATTTGTTCAACATAAACTAGTAGTTCTTCTTATTAATATTGCACTAAAGGTTGGTTTTCACTACAATTCTTTTTATATTAATATTTCTAGTGTTAATTATAAGATTTGTATTATAGATATTATTGTATTGTGTCCGACAAAGTACACTGGCCATTTTTACATCGCACCATATCTTGCCAGGTGTACTTTACTCCAGTGAGTTGAGTCCACGAATTTTTGTGTTAGCCTTACACCTTATTTGTGGGCCTGGATTTTACCCCTTCTTTCTCCAGCTAGGGCTAACTACTCCCAATGTGCTAGTCTCCTAGAACAGCCCCTAGGAGTAGAAGAGTTAACCCCCCCTTCTCTTCTTAAGGTCGAACCGCGTCTACCCAACTTACTGCACGTGCGTGCACTCGATACAATTTACCACTCTATTTACTGCGCGCTGCGCTACCAACACTTTAGGTCTGTTCGTTTGTCTTGTTCTAACTTGTCCTTAAAACAAGGTCGTGACGTCATCAGAACATTATTTCACAGGAAATAGATGATGGTACAAACGAACGTACTTTGAACAAGTTATTGCAGTATAACCTAACCAAATATGCAACTGTCATCTGTCGATCGCGACATACGTTGTTTTTGATTAAAATTAATAATAACTTCATTAATAATTGCTGATGATGATGCAGAAGAATTACTATTGTTAAGTAGTAGTAGTGATAGTAGCAGTGAGGATGAGGAAATTGTTGTTAAAATTACCAATGTAGTTTCTAAAACTTTAAAACGCAAAAGAGTTGCAATAAAAAATTATGAACAGGTAAGTACCTATATTACTTGATGTATTTCTATGAATGCAACATACAGAACACAAGTATATAGCTTATCTTTGTTTTTTAGGTTATTGCCTCATATCCAGATGAGCAATTTCACTCGCATTTCCGTGTGACAAGGCAATGTTTTCAACGCATAGTTAACATGTTTGAAGATCTGATGTGTTTACAACGTTATTTCGTTGTGGTAATTATTACATTGTATATTTATATCTATATTTTACTAATTTAAAATTTTTATTAGAACACTCCCGAGCAAATATAACAGCTGAGAAACATATTTTAATATTTCTTTGGTTTTCGGGGCATCACACTGCATCATATAGAGATATAGCAGCTCGTTTTGATGTGTCATTAAGCAGTTTGTTTGATGTAATCACTAGGGTTACTCAATTTTTATGTGATATAGCTCCAAGCATAATTAGATTTAGTACAATAGAGCAACAAGAAAAAACTAAAAATCATTAGTTAGTTAGTTAGTTAAAAAAAATTTGCGCACAGCAACAAAGGCTATTTGCGCCTAACGCAGCCCATCTAAATGACTACACTACATATTAAAAACAATAAATTAAACAATTAATAAATAGATAAAATCAATAAAATTACACATACTCAATAAAAGAAATCTTGCACTGACAAACACAAATAAATAATATAAAAAGTCTGTTCGAAAATTTGAACAGACTCAGGGTGATGGTAAGAGGCTGTAAAGGGACCAATTACCATCGAATATCACAGTCAATAACTAGAAACACATTAAAATAAGGTGCAAGATTGATTTATTTATTTTCTTTGTCATTGCATAATTAGTAGACATGCTTCTAGTATTGTAGCTGTGAGTAAGAAAATCGACTATGGATGGGTTTCTATAAATATGTATTAATATTTCTGCCACATATAGTTTATCTATAGACAGCAGCTGAGATTCAAGGAATAATAATTCAGAAGGATATCTACTCGGTTTATTATAGATTATTTTAATTATCCTTTTTTGTAAAACGGATAATACATTCCTAAAACTTTTGGCTGCTCCCCCCCAATTTAATATAGAATACTGGATTGTAGACTGTACTAATCCGAAATAAAATAACCGTAATATACTACTGGTCATAATTTTAGCCAATCTTTTAAAAATGTACAACATTCTACGTAAACCAGTAGCAATTTTTTCAATTTGATAATTCCATTTCAAATGCTGGTCTATGATAACTCCAAGATATTTTGTTTTATTAGTTTTATTTATCACTTGCGAACAGGTACAGACAGAGTGATTATTGTTGCATGTATGCAGTCTAAGAGTATTAAATTCTGGCTGGTTACGAGCAGTGCTAGTAAACGTAATAAAATTAGATTTTTTTACATTTAGTAATAGTTTGTTAAGATCCAACCAAGCTTTTACAGTTCGAAGATCCTTCTCAATATACCTCAATTTCAGACCAGGAGGGCTGTTTTAAAAGAGAACAGTGTCGTCGGCATATGATATGAGTTCAGAGTTAATTTTTAAGTTCATTAAGTCGTTAATATAAATTATGAACAATAATGGACCCAGTACGGTTCCTTGGGGAATTCCACAATCAACAATTTTCGGTTCACTCAGCACCCCATTTATAAATACTTGCTGCTCTCTGTCTTCTAGGTAGTTAGTGATCGTTAGATCAAGAGCGATACCTCTTATACCATAAATTTCCAACTTTTTGATTAATATTTTGTGGTTTACGGTGTCAAAGGCCTTGGCTAAATCTAGAAAAACTGCAATAGATGGGCAAGAATCATCAATAGCAATATTAATATTATTAGTTAATTTTTCTATTGCTTGATTAGTAGATTTGCCAGGCATGAATCCATATTGATTTGGGTGTAATAAAATAGACAAAAAAGAATGTAATCTCTTAAATATAATTTTTTCAAAAATTTTTCCAAATGAACTTATTACTGAAATGGGTCTATAATTATCAACCAAATCCTTATTGCCATCTTTGTGAATGGGTATAATTTTTGATTTTTTACAAAGTTTTGGAAAATATCCGGTAGATATACATTTATTAAATAAGTCACATAAGGTGGGAGTAATACATGGTGCAATAAGTTTTAAAGTTTTCATACTTATTTTATCAAATCCTGACGAACTTTTTGCCTTGAAATTATTTATAACGTCGGAAATTTCGACTTCAGTAGTTGGATTTAAAAAAATTGAATTATTATTTCGGTTAATTTTGGTTAAAGAGGCAACATGATCTACAAGATTAGAATCATTTATTTTGTTTTGCAAGGAAGCACCAATATTGGTAAAATGTTCAATGAAAGTATTAGAAATGTCTTTTAAACTAGTGATTGAGTTGCCATTGACAGATAACTTTTTAAGAGAACTATTATTATTATCAGAACAATCTGTTAAAAACATATTAGCAGTTTTCCATAAATGCTTAGAATCATTATTTTCATTTATTTTTTTTGAAAAGAAATTTTCTTTGGACTTCTTTCAGGCAAGAAATTATTTACAAAAGAAGAAAAGCTTAAGTGTTGGGAGGATTATATTTCGGAACTGTACGAGGATAATGAGAGAAATTTACAACAGGTCACTGGTGTAGTAGAGGAAGGTCCAGCAATAATGAAGGAGGAAATTGAGAAGGCAATCAAAAGTTTGGCAAGAAACAAGGCAGCAGGTCCAGACGACGTTACTGTTGACATGATAAGATGCCTCGGAGAAAAAGGAATAGACATGTTGACCAAATTTGCCAATTTAATTTATGATACAGGAAACATTCAAATAGAACTAACTAAATCACTATGTATACCACTCCCAAAAAAACAAAACGCCACAACATGCGATCAATTTAGGACGATTAGTTTGATGAGTCACACAATGAAAATCATACTAAAAGTATTACTGGAAAGAATAAGAAACAAAGTAAAATCGGAAATAACAGACACACAGACAGGGTTTATATCGGGCAAAGGTACAAGAAATGCATTATTCATGTTACGAACTCTAATTGATAGAAGCCTGGAAGTGAACAAGAACCTGCACATATGCTTCATCGATTATAGTAAGGCCTTTGATAATGTATTGCATGATAAATTAATAAAAATGCTACAAGATATAAAAATAGACAGCAAGGATTTAAGACTCATCAACAATCTTTATGAAATGCAAGCATCGGCCGTAAGAATTGAGAATTGTATTTCAGAATATAAACAAGTGAAAAAAGGAGTCAGACAAGGATGTATAATGTCACCAGACTTGTTTAATTGTTATAGCGAACAAATTTTCCAACATATTGAGAACATAGGAGGTGTAAATATTGGGGGAAGATGCTATAATAATATTAGATTTGCTGATGATGCACTGTTGATTGCGGAGAACGAAGAAGAGATGACTGAATTACTCACTAAAGTTCAAGAAACCAGTGAAGAATGGGGATTAAAATTAAACCTTAGCAAAACTGTGTACATGGTTATATCTAAAAAAGAGAACAACAATGCACCTCGTATTTTAGACATCAACGGTAATAAATTAGAAAGAATAAAAAGTTACAAATACCTTGGGAGCATTATAGCAGATAATGGAAGAGTAGATGCGGACATAAGAGCAAGGATAGGGTTAACTAAAAGTGCGTTCTCTAAATTAAGACCAGTACTCACAAACAGAAACATTAATGTGACAACTAAAAATAAAATAATAAACAGTTATTTGTGGAGTATTCTGACATTCGGTTGTGAAAGTTGGATTTTGAATAAAAATAATATTAACAAGATAAAGGCTTGTGAAATGTGGGTGTACCGAAAGTGCCTAAAGATTCCGTGGACCGCAAAAATGACCAACAGTGAAGTGTTGACAAAAATGAAAACTGGTGAAAAAAGACAAGTGGTCAGCAAAATAAAAAAATTGCAACTATCATTTTTCGGTCATATTACGAGACAGAGAAACATTGATTGGGATATGTGTAGTGCGCAGTGTGACAAAACGAGAGAACGTGGTAGGAGAAGAATGACTTTAATTGACAATATCATTAGTGACACTGACACAAAAAACTTTAAAAATTTAGTCAATATTGTGGAGAATAGAGACAATTGGCGTTCCATGATAGCCGAAGTCTGCATCAGATATGGCACTTGATGATGATGATCGTAGAACATAAAAAAGTAAATATAACAAAGTATAGTTTGTTTAATAATATAAATAAACACAAGGGGTTTACACCCTAAAAAAATCACAGTCGTGTGTAAGTTTGTGTGCTCATACAATGCTTAAGATTAATTTATTAATAATTAAGCAAAATTAAGTAAAAAGAAATTTCCTATTAGAAAAACAAATTTCAGAAGTTTAATGTTATATATCAAATATAAATTAATTTGATATATAGGTTCTTTAGAATTCCTTGATTTTAATTAAAATCTACTACCTACTTAAAAAACAAATCTGAAACATCATACGTACCCTTCATATCTAATACTAATATCGAACATATAGATACATAGAATTGAACATATAGATGGTGTGGGGCCGCGTAGTTGCTCAAGTTTCCAATTCTGTAATTTTATTTTATTTAAATGAAAGAACACAGTTTCTGTGTATTTATTTATGTTTTAGGCCAGCTAGGGCCATCTAGAAATTATTTATTGCATTTTTATGTAAAAATAATGCAATAGTTGACCGCATTCGACATGTCGCTAAATGTCAATTAATTAATCAACCTGTTCAAGAGATAACGTTTTTGAGCGCGAGAGAAAAGCACATGTTAGTTTAACCTAAAACCGGTGTTTTTTCTTCTCGGCTATTTTTTTCCAAGTTCTTTCGGATTTACGACCCGAATTTACAGTGTTATTTAAACTGTTGCGGGACGGACTCAGCTGGAGGGTCGAACCCTGGGTGAGAAGCCACTACTACCGGCCGCGGCTAGCGTTGCGGTGAGTCTGAACTATACACGTCCGTTCTAGATGCCCTGAAAGGTAAAACTTGATTCCCCAGGGTTTGAAAAAAATAATAGTCGGACAGTTTGGGTTTATGGTTTTTATTAAACAAGATATAAATATATGGAAATGATAACAACAACAACAATGATAATGAATAATAATTAAGAAATAACAATAAAGAGGAAAGGAAGAGAGAGAAGGAAAAAGACGGGTCTATACGTTGGTCGGCGTTTGTCGCTCGACACTATGTTTAAGGCAGCGATGAAGAGCCGAACAGCTCGAATAGGCGGCGCCGTAGTTTTCTGTTCTTCTTCGTGATTCCTGGAGTGATCGGTGTAGTAAGTTGGTTTGAAGAGCGGCCTGACTTCGGAGGGGTGACCACAGAAGTAGGAGTGGTGACCGACAAGACCGGAGTGGTGACCGACAAGACCGGCGTGGTGACCGACAAGGGTGACAGCGGCACGAGCGGGCGAGCTGTTGCCTTGAGCGGTAATGGTGTCGGCGGTGGGAGGCAGCGAATCCTGGGGTCGCCTGCCTCGTAGAGGGCCTTCCTCGCAGACTTCTCTAGGCTTTGATACGGCGGAGATACTTCGCAAGGCCGTAGGTTTCGCCGGTAGTTCCACGCAGCGGCGTGGAGACGGCGCGACTCGGAACCTCGTTTCTTGGGGGCCAGCGTAGACGGCTGAACTGCCGTGTGAGAGCTAGGCCTCGGTGGTGATGACGTCTGAGTCGTGGCGGCCTGTAGCAACGCTACAGAACGGGCGACGACGGAAATCGACGTGGACGTTGGCTTCTTGGTGCGGCGGGGGCCGTGCGTTCGTAACTGGGGTACGGACGTGACGGCGGCAGGCAAGACGGCTACGGACGTAGAACTGAGCCAACGTAGCGATAACAGACGTAGACGTGAAGCGAAGAGATGAGACGGTTGAAGACGTGATAAAAACGGGCGTTGACGTGAAGCGAAGATGTAAAATATATACTGAAGCGGCAAAGTGAGAAGAGAGCGTGGATACGTATTGACGAGGTCCGCTAAACCGTCAGCGGACGGGACACAGACACGCCAAAGGCGGTCAGCGCGCTGTGTATACGTATGTGCACAAATACAGATAACAATCACAAGCCCCGCTAAAGGTGTCAGCGTTACTTGTGAAAGTTAGTGTAGATAAAATAAAGAAATATATGACACAAAAATAACAGTAGAGATGCACAAGTGCATAAATTCTTTTGTATATATACGGCACTGCCGGTTTCGCTTCTTTAACTCACTTGATAATTCGCTTGTATGTAGTTAGTTGTACTCTGCTAGACTGCTTGCTGGATACTGTTCCATTTCTCTCGTTGTCTGAGTTTTTATACAAAGTTCGGTGTTTTACCCCCACTCCAAGCGGCTCTCCCATTGGCCGAGTTTGGTGACGGCTTATCTCGGATCCTGCGCTCTGATTGGTCCAAATCTCGAAGCGAGGAAATACCAGTCGTAAAATCTTAAGTCGCACGTGCAGGATTTGTGACGTCACGGAAAATAACTATTGTGTCAGACACGTACGCAGACTGACTGGCGACAAAACCACGTTTGTCAGCCTTACAACCTGACAAATAAATTCAGTGCAACTTATAATTTTGTGTTGCAACCAACCAGACCAGCTGATATCTTCAACCGAAGAGACATCCGTTTCCTCAGAAGATCCGAAATCCAGCTAAGTGTCAAACGCATTGTTTAATTCTGCAAACATTCCGTTTTGTAGTTTATGTTTTTTATGAGAATATTGTTTATTCTAGAGTAGGTTCATTCCGAACTTACTTCATTTCCAGGTTTCATCTTATTATTGTTGTTTAATTATTTAGTCTAGCCTTCTGCTAATATAATTTAGTAACAATAATTTTGCAGATTATTGTTAATTTACAAATATTACTGTTCTAACATTCAATTAATTGTAGTTACTATTACATGTGCCTTCAGCTGAATTTTTCTTTAATAGTTAGTGCAATAACCATTTATTTGTTCAACATAAACTAGTAGTTCTTCTTATTAATATTGCACTAAAGGTTGGTTTTCACTACAATTCTTTTTATATTAATATTTCTAGTGTTAATTATAAGATTTGTATTATAGATATTATTGTATTGTGTCCGACAAAGTACACTGGCCATTTTTACATCGCACCATATCTTGCCAGGTGTACTTTACTCCAGTGAGTTGAGTCCACGAATTTTTGTGTTAGCCTTACACCTTATTTGTGGGCCTGGATTTTACCCCTTCTTTCTCCAGCTAGGGCTAACTACTCCCAATGTGCTAGTCTCCTAGAACAGCCCCTAGGAGTAGAAGAGTTAACCCCCCCTTCTCTTCTTAAGGTCGAACCGCGTCTACCCAACTTACTGCACGTGCGTGCACTCGATACAATTTACCACTCTATTTACTGCGCGCTGCGCTACCAACACTTTAGGTCTGTTCGTTTGTCTTGTTCTAACTTGTCCTTAAAACAAGGTCGTGACGTCATCAGAACATTATTTCACAGGAAATAGATGATGGTACAAACGAACGTACTTTGAACAAGTTATTGCAGTATAACCTAACCAAATATGCAACTGTCATCTGTCGATCGCGACATACGTTGTTTTTGATTAAAATTAATAATAACTTCATTAATAATTGCTGATGATGATGCAGAAGAATTACTATTGTTAAGTAGTAGTAGTGATAGTAGCAGTGAGGATGAGGAAATTGTTGTTAAAATTACCAATGTAGTTTCTAAAACTTTAAAACGCAAAAGAGTTGCAATAAAAAATTATGAACAGGTAAGTACCTATATTACTTGATGTATTTCTATGAATGCAACATACAGAACACAAGTATATAGCTTATCTTTGTTTTTTAGGTTATTGCCTCATATCCAGATGAGCAATTTCACTCGCATTTCCGTGTGACAAGGCAATGTTTTCAACGCATAGTTAACATGTTTGAAGATCTGATGTGTTTACAACGTTATTTCGTTGTGGTAATTATTACATTGTATATTTATATCTATATTTTACTAATTTAAAATTTTTATTAGAACACTCCCGAGCAAATATAACAGCTGAGAAACATATTTTAATATTTCTTTGGTTTTCGGGGCATCACACTGCATCATATAGAGATATAGCAGCTCGTTTTGATGTGTCATTAAGCAGTTTGTTTGATGTAATCACTAGGGTTACTCAATTTTTATGTGATATAGCTCCAAGCATAATTAGATTTAGTACAATAGAGCAACAAGAAAAAACTAAAAATCATTAGTTAGTTAGTTAGTTAAAAAAAATTTGCGCACAGCAACAAAGGCTATTTGCGCCTAACGCAGCCCATCTAAATGACTACACTACATATTAAAAACAATAAATTAAACAATTAATAAATAGATAAAATCAATAAAATTACACATACTCAATAAAAGAAATCTTGCACTGACAAACACAAATAAATAATATAAAAAGTCTGTTCGAAAATTTGAACAGACTCAGGGTGATGGTAAGAGGCTGTAAAGGGACCAATTACCATCGAATATCACAGTCAATAACTAGAAACACATTAAAATAAGGTGCAAGATTGATTTATTTATTTTCTTTGTCATTGCATAATTAGTAGACATGCTTCTAGTATTGTAGCTGTGAGTAAGAAAATCGACTATGGATGGGTTTCTATAAATATGTATTAATATTTCTGCCACATATAGTTTATCTATAGACAGCAGCTGAGATTCAAGGAATAATAATTCAGAAGGATATCTACTCGGTTTATTATAGATTATTTTAATTATCCTTTTTTGTAAAACGGATAATACATTCCTAAAACTTTTGGCTGCTCCCCCCCAATTTAATATAGAATACTGGATTGTAGACTGTACTAATCCGAAATAAAATAACCGTAATATACTACTGGTCATAATTTTAGCCAATCTTTTAAAAATGTACAACATTCTACGTAAACCAGTAGCAATTTTTTCAATTTGATAATTCCATTTCAAATGCTGGTCTATGATAACTCCAAGATATTTTGTTTTATTAGTTTTATTTATCACTTGCGAACAGGTACAGACAGAGTGATTATTGTTGCATGTATGCAGTCTAAGAGTATTAAATTCTGGCTGGTTACGAGCAGTGCTAGTAAACGTAATAAAATTAGATTTTTTTACATTTAGTAATAGTTTGTTAAGATCCAACCAAGCTTTTACAGTTCGAAGATCCTTCTCAATATACCTCAATTTCAGACCAGGAGGGCTGTTTTAAAAGAGAACAGTGTCGTCGGCATATGATATGAGTTCAGAGTTAATTTTTAAGTTCATTAAGTCGTTAATATAAATTATGAACAATAATGGACCCAGTACGGTTCCTTGGGGAATTCCACAATCAACAATTTTCGGTTCACTCAGCACCCCATTTATAAATACTTGCTGCTCTCTGTCTTCTAGGTAGTTAGTGATCGTTAGATCAAGAGCGATACCTCTTATACCATAAATTTCCAACTTTTTGATTAATATTTTGTGGTTTACGGTGTCAAAGGCCTTGGCTAAATCTAGAAAAACTGCAATAGATGGGCAAGAATCATCAATAGCAATATTAATATTATTAGTTAATTTTTCTATTGCTTGATTAGTAGATTTGCCAGGCATGAATCCATATTGATTTGGGTGTAATAAAATAGACAAAAAAGAATGTAATCTCTTAAATATAATTTTTTCAAAAATTTTTCCAAATGAACTTATTACTGAAATGGGTCTATAATTATCAACCAAATCCTTATTGCCATCTTTGTGAATGGGTATAATTTTTGATTTTTTACAAAGTTTTGGAAAATATCCGGTAGATATACATTTATTAAATAAGTCACATAAGGTGGGAGTAATACATGGTGCAATAAGTTTTAAAGTTTTCATACTTATTTTATCAAATCCTGACGAACTTTTTGCCTTGAAATTATTTATAACGTCGGAAATTTCGACTTCAGTAGTTGGATTTAAAAAAATTGAATTATTATTTCGGTTAATTTTGGTTAAAGAGGCCACATGATCTACAAGATTAGAATCATTTATTTTGTTTTGCAAGGAAGCACCAATATTGGTAAAATGTTCAATGAAAGTATTAGAAATGTCTTTTAAACTAGTGATTGAGTTGCCATTGACAGATAACTTTTTAAGAGAACTATTATTATTATCAGAACAATCTGTTAAAAACATATTAGCAGTTTTCCATAAATGCTTAGAATCATTATTTTCATTTATTTTTTTTGAAAAGAAATTTTCTTTGGACTTTTTTATTAGAGTTGAAATTCTAATCTTGTACGTATTGTATAATCTTTTTAATTGCAAGTTGGTTGGATCTTTCACACTGTGCTTGTAAAGTTTGTCTCTAATTGCAATAGATTTTATTATGCCTTATAGACCTTTTTCTCTCTTTGTTATTGCATTTTTGAACGAATGTTGCACTAGCTATTGAGGAATCTATGGAGGTCAAAACATTTTTAAAGTAGATATCTAGATCCTCATTTCTTGTAGAGTCCCAATTGGTTTTTTGCAAATTTTTTATCAATTTGCTATTATCAATTTTAGAAAATTTGTTAAGATCTGAATTTGTATTTATTTTTTCATTACTATTATTCCTCAATTTTTTTAATACTAAGGATAATATAATGGGCGAATGATCAGTAATTTTAGAATTTAAAATAACTGGGACAAAATTTATACTTTTTTCTTGAGATTTAACAAAAAAATGATCTAAACAACTACGGCTTTGTCCAACGATACGTGTGTATTTATTAATATAAGAGAGAAAACCTTGTTCGTACAGGAAGTTTAGATAATCATGCTTTACATTCGGTAAATCGCTTGAGATAGAAATGTCAATATTAATGTCACCAGTTATAATCTCAGTATTTTTGTTACAATAATTTCTAACGTAGTGTTTAAGATCATCAATAAAAACATCACAATCTATAGGAGGCGATTTATAAATTCCTGTTATAGCTAGCTCAACATTATCAAAGCAGCAGACAGTTCTAATAAAATTAAAATTGTTTATAGTATAAATATTTACTTCATGCTTAACAGATTTTAATACATACACTATCACTCCATCATTCCTGTTAAAATGTCCGTTGTTGAAATAAATATCATAATCATCTAATCTATACAATTCAGGAAATTCTATTAAGAATGTTTCAGAGCAGATAATAACATGAAATTTTTGATTTAGGGCTGATTGTAGGACTTTTAGCTCATCATAGTTTTTTTCCAGGCTACGTATATTAGTATGAAACACATTAAAGGCTTTGTGTGGGATAATATTATTGTTAAAAAAATTGTTACAATCAACTATATTTTACATATTTACACATACTACATTTTACATTTTTTTGTACTACATATTTTTGAGTCGATTTCTAAGGTCTCTAAAGAACGTATATAATCTATATCCATTATCAAAACAAAAAACTTTAGCTAAAGGTATAAAAATAAGCAGCAACTTATCTTAACAATTAGGTTTCCAAGACTTCTTTGTTTTTGTCGACTGCCTCGGATCTCTTAATTTTAAGTAAGTCTTTTCTATGGGCAATGATAATAGCCGTTCCTGAACCAAGTGTAGGCGAACTCCTCTTCCTGTGCTTTAACTCTGGCTTCAAATAGTAGTTGCCTGTTGTATGCAGAGAGATTTTCATTAATATATATTTTTTCTCCTATTTGTGTGCCTGGGATGTTTTTATTCAGAATAACAAGGTTTCTCTTAGTCAGCATCATGTCTCGTCTCTGTCTTTCCTTAAACTGCACAATAATATGTGATTTGCCCTTCTTCTTGTTGTGGATTCTATGTACAATGTCTATATCCGCTTTGCAAATATCTAAATTCATCTCGGCCGCAGTTTTTTGTACCAACAAGCCGCAATCTTCATCTGGCATCTCTTTAATTCCATGAATTTCCAGATTTTTGTTCCTTTGGTACTGCTCCAGTTGTGATATTTTGGATATTAATTCTTCTTTTTCATTTTCATTATTCTTTAAAACAGTGACGGCCCTATTAAGATCTTCTTCAAGTTTTTTTATTTTCTCTTCATTTTTTTCCGCAATTTCCGCATCTATAGTATATATTTTTTCTAATCCTTTTTTAAGGCCTCTAATTTCATCTGTTAAGTTTGCAATCATTTGCTTCATTTCCATTAAATCATTTTTAGCTGTTCCCTCCTCTGTATTTGGTCTGTTTCTGGTATTCACACCTTTTCTATCACTCATGATGTACTACGTCACTGCAGGCAGGTATTGTCCAAATGATGCACAACGTCATGCACTACGTCACTGCAGACAGGTATTGTCCAAATAATGCACTACGTCATGCACTACGTCACTGCAGACAGGTATGGTCCAAATACAACCAGATATAGATGTATGTTATTTTGATATTTAGATTCAGCAATATTTAGTATAAATTATTAGTATTGTATCAACAATTTGCGTTATTAATACAAATCGCAGAGAACCGCACTTCTTTTACGTATCTATTGATATACAATTCAATAAATAATTATCTTAGATACTTTAGTTTAACACTGGTTTTATGGAGAGGTAAAAAGACAAGTGCGTCAACTATCAACTCCGATAAGTGATTTTTAATTCCAATTGAAGGCGTATTACATTTAAACGCGTAAGTTTTTCATTTTCAAGATATAGCTCATGGTTAATACACAAAGCACATGGTTATATCAGTTGTTTCCGGTGATTTTTAGCGTTTTGGGACCGTTAGAATCGTTTGAAACTGTTATTGTACCCTGCTGAATACGTGAAAAGCATTTATAGAGCCGTTGTTCGTCTGGGAGACGAAACATTATTCCTTTGGAGTTATTTTGGGGCTAGCGGAGAGGAAGTTACTTCGCGTTGCATGTACAGCAGGGAATGTTTCACTGAAGCATCTGGAGGATTCGACCGTATTTATATTTTGTGTAAAATCGTTGTCTAGAAGACGACTTGTATGCAGATAAGTGTTTATTGAAAGTAATAAGCTCATTTGTACGTGGTTATAGAACTTGTGACACACGTTTTTGGCGTGTATTTGTGTTTATTTAGTGTAAACGGGTTAATTGATTATGTTTTTTGTTCGTTGCCACGTAAAATGATCTCAACTTTCTAAATAGATCTATGTAAGAGAGCTCTCAGGTTCTAATTTAAGTGTAATTAAGGTTGTTCTCTCCAAATACTGTCGTAGAACCATTTTGTCAGTGAAATTTGAGTTACATTTCGGTTCGTGTTTGGTACGATTTCGGTTTACTTGACATTTTGTTGTCCGTGGTTTAGAGTAGTGGGGATATATTATTGTTCATTTGGGGAAGGAGGTAGTCTGACGTTACTGTGTATCGTTCAGTTACGGGATATCGCATCCGTTCCCTCCCCAAGCGACCACTTTTATGTCAGGGATACATCCGAAAGGATAGTTTTTGATTTGCGAGCCGTACATTTGGGTTACGTGCTATTTTGATTTGACGTTTCGAATATTTGTTTTGATTTCGATTCGTAAACGTCTTGTTTTGACACAATCATGGATTGTTTGTTACGATTTGGTACCTACCATTGCAACCTGTGCGTTTCGCATCCCGGCGTGCGGTTAAATTAGCCGAGCGGCTAGGAAGCAACTAAAGGTCTCATTTATGAGCCTCCGTCGTAGATAATAGTACTTGTATGCTTTACGTTCCAGCATCACAGTTAAAACAGCCCATTGGTTAGGAATTGTACCATTTTACTTGTCGTGATGACAGTTAAACTTTGTTTGTTTTGTCTTTGGGTCGTTCGATATTTCGATTAGAATTTAAGTTCAGAATTGATCTGATGTAGTTTAGGTTAAGACTCCGGTCTTATTATTTGACAATTTTGTTACCACATTATTTAGATAGATCGAGACGTGGTCTCGAATTGTTTGACAATATTTATTAGTATTTATTGTATTATTTGTGAATTGATTCAGTATTTGTGTGTTTAGACTTTCCACTCTGGAGAGCCTAATCTGTTTAACTTCAATTTCATTTATTAAATCTCACATTTTCTTTATTTTTTTTAATGAAAATTTATGATGTACGATACTCTTTAATAAAGATTACTTTATATCATATTTGTCGAGTATTGCTTGTTAGTCCTATTGAGTCACAATGTATTAAGCTTGGCTTTGGGATAATTGGTAAGAATTACTTCTACTAGAAAAAGATTTAAGTTTATCTCCGGTTTAGTGACGTCAATCTTAACTTATGGCGCCCTTATAAATAAAATATAGACTGTTAAAATTTCATCTCCCAGTCCTTGAGAATAGAAATCTCTAACTTTATCGAGCTAGTCGCTAACCGGTCTAGTAAATGCGGTTTTGGTGTAACCTCATATTTTGGATAACGCTTTACTTGCCAGATCAACTAACATCTACTTGATCATTTTAGTTATTTTTGATTTTGATTGAATTTTATTACGTGTCATTTTTTTTAAAGATTAGTTTATGGTTACAAAAATGGCTTTTCTTATTTTTATCGTTACAAAAATGGTACCCAACATTCTAAAAATTGTTACAATTTTCACTCATTTTCTCAGTCCGCCGCATCACAGAATTTCGAGACAATTGCAGATCTTTAATTGCAGCAATAATATCAATATTGTTCTTAAAATCACTAAAAAGTGAATCTGACATTTCCAAGAAAGTTTCTTTTATAAATTCTCCGTCAGAAAATGGTTTTCATTTTTTTGCTAAACAATGGCTTACTTTGAATGATGCAATAGTCACTGCACGTGATTTCAACATGGGCTTTTAAAAAATATTTTGTTGGGCTCTTAATTGAGCTTTAAGATCCCTTATTTTACTTTTTCTCAAGTCACTATTTTGTGGATAATCTGTTAGATATTTGTTATGTGAAGTTAAAAAATGTCTTTCCAGATTACCCTTTTTGGTAACCTCTACGGAGGCATTGCATATTAAGCAACAACATTTATCATTCACCATGGTAAAAAAGTAATCAAGTTCCCATTCTTCATGAAAATAGTAAGTTTTCGATTTTTTTGGTTTACTACTCATTTTAAAGGGTACTAAAATGCAAAAGAACTATACAAGTAGACAATTTTAATTTAAAACATATGAAGAAAGTACTTACATTGTTGCACAACAGTAAATGTAACGAAAAATTTACAGTTTCTCTAGAAACGCTAATACAATGATGCCACTATGATGAATACAGCGAGCGGATGATAAGTGGCGTAGGACTCTGACACTCTCTCCCCCACTATCTCGACGACATGCGCGGAAGGCGAATTGTCAACGTTAACTATAATACTAAAGAAGCCACGACTCTATGACTGTTTGTTTCTATGGGTCACGACTAAGTTGCGATTACGTTTTGAAATCGTCTCCTGTCGGCTATGATCGACCACAAATCCTTTCGCGATCGACCGGTCGATCGCGATCGACTTGTTGGCCATCCCTGGTGTAGAGTGTCAATTGAACACGCATTTGGAGTATTGAAACAAAAATTTAGACAGCTGTACCATTTAAAACTAAAAGGTCCCAATCGAATATGCCATTTCATCAAAGCATGTTGTGTCCTACACAATCTCACTAGAAGTGATGGATTAACATTCCAAGATGAACAACCTGTTGAAGATATTCAACCAGAAACGATACCTGCTACATCTACTAATGAAAGGGGAAATACAATGAGAAATGAATTATGCAGACAATTAAATACAACTAACTAATAATTCAAAAAATACTGTTATTATATATAAAAATGTTTTATCTATATTAATATATCATTAATTAATAAACTAAATAGCTATTCTTGCTTATTAATACTATTGTATCACTTAACTAGCATAGGAACAATCTCTTTGGAACATGGGAATAATCACAATTCAATCACAACCAATTAATAACATCAATTCGAGAATTATCAACGACAAAAATTAGAAGTTTATAGTTTATTTATTTATAAAATAATTATCTTCTTTGCCAGTATTCTGTAGTTATTAATTTTACAAAAATAAATTTTTAATCATCTTTTGATTTGTTATTATTTTCAATTAACTTGGTTAGTAACTCATTTTTTATTTTAATTTGTTTTAAAACCTCTTCTCTATAAGCAGCTTTTTTTTCTTCTATTGCTTTTTTCTCTTCTTGTTTAAATATCATCATTTGTTTTATTTTTTTAAGTTCTTCAACAAGTTTGTCTTGAAGATTTCTTTTATCTGCTCTTCTTTTTTTCTCAGGCTCTGATTTTTGTGTACTCCTGTTCATAATTACAAAAAAATGATTGATAGAAAAAATAAACATGTATAAAAGAAAAACAAATAAACACTCACCCAGTTGAGCTACATTGTTGTGATGAATCAGAATTTGGTTCTGTCTCTTCAACTTCTAAGGTACATACTGGGTTTATTGAATGTCTTTGAGACAAAATTTCACTCAATTCTCTACAAAAAGAAATACCGCATTTATTTAAATTATCTACTACAAATGAACCAGTTACTCTTACTTTTCAAAAGGACATGTCTTTCGCCCTCTACCTGTTTTTTTTTTTTTATTTTCCATGGTTTTTTTGTATGCCCGTTCTAGACATATCCATTTGTTTTCGACTTGGGCTGAACTATAATTATACAGATACTTATCCTTCATTTCATTTTTTATTATATCCCACATTTTCCCACATTTTTATAATGTTTTTATTTTCCCCACTTCCACTTGTGGTTTTTTTAGTTTGTATAGTTCTATCAAAAGTTTGAAACTTTTGTCTGTCCAAGCAGAATCAGATATATCAGTTTTCGTATCTTCGATACTCATATCCAATGTTTCCGAATCATTTAAATTATCATTGCTTGCATTAATCATTTCAAATGTATTTTCATTTACATTTTCACTCTTTTCTGTATTATTTATTATCAATTGAACTAATCCAATATCTGTGTTCAATATTTGATTACTTCCATCAATTAGATTTTTATTTACTTTTATTAGACTATTTTCTATAAAAAATATATTAGTAAATAAAATAGTCAACATCATTGACTGAAAATCGTTGACTGAACATATGATTGTTTAATCAAGGATAAAATACATAATTTATAGGTTATAGTTGATTATAAATGTAATTATTATATTTACCACAAGAAAAAACATAACATTCATCCTCGATTAGGGCTTCACCTGTCGAACATTTCACTAAAAATGCTTTTTTCGACATTTTTTTTACTATTTTAGGTTAAACAAGACAAATAAAATAAAGTCAAAAAAAGTTAAAGAGTGACGTCACTAACTTATTCTAACTTGTCCGAACTTGTACTTCCTCTAGAGGTAGTACAGTTTAGACAACTTAGAACCTGTTCTGAACTGACAAACGAACAATAATTGGACAGTTCAGAACATACAAACGAACGCTTTTTTGGAATTTAGACAACTTAGAACAGTTTGGATAACACAAACGAACAGACCTTTTATCGGTCCTTCGAGTTATAATCGTCGACCTGTGTAGCTCTGTCGTGACCTACGGTTACGACCAATCGTAGGCGGGCGCTTCAGATAGTAATAAACTTATTAAGTAAGTCAACAAAAACAATATCAAATGAAAGAACATTAAATATTTTAAGAATAATAATATGACTATGTTTTAATAATAAAAGTTTGGGTGTTCAAATTTGTATTTTTCAATTACAAATTTAAAATTTTCTCTATTATTTTTCCTGTATTCATCAACGAATTATTTTAAGATATTATTTAATTCTTTGGAGTTTGAGCCTTTTTGAGATGCTTTGGACTTTTTCAGTTAGGAAAGATAACGGTTTTGGATTAATTTCAGTTTTTATTAGTAACTTCTGCGGTACCTGCTGAATTACCTAAAACTACTTCATTAATGTCTTCTACTTCTATTATAGCTTGTGGTTGGGAGCTATTTTCACTAATGTTATTACCACTTTCTTCAGCACTGGCCTGACCGTTATTTGAAGTGCTAGCTTCGACAAGCACACTGCATTCAAACCATCGTAATTCGTTATTGCTGGAGCCCCAGTTACCATAACCTTCCCCCAGGCGGATAATGCCCTTTTCTCTATATCTGTTAACTTGATTTCGCTAGGGGGTCCGGAACCTGTACGGCTACGGTGTTCCATCAATTTGCGGTAACGCATGCGAACAGCATTATTCCAAATATTTATATGTAAAATCAATGTTTATTGTAAATTTCAAGGTAATGGAGGTACACATTATATTGTTCATTTGCAATATTTTTAGTTCTTTCTCTTTTTCTTCGCCTTATATTCTTAATTTTCAACACTAAAAAATTTCAAGAAAAAGTGAGGTTACATATCTCTGGTTTTACGATAAAATATGTAAAAATATAAAAATGTCATCCTAAAATACCTCACATCTTACCTCATTTTAACAATAGAGGAAGTGGTGCAAATGTGGAAACCCTGTTTTAATTTTTGTTGTAACTAGTTTGTTTATCAATGGATTTTTTCTAAATTCTGGAAAAAACTTCACAAAAAGGTTATCAACAATAACCGCTTTTGGTTTTATGCAAAACATTACGTTTTTTAGATGGGCTATGTTAGGCGCAAATAGCCTTTGTTGCTGTGCGCCTTGCGGCGTTTAGGGTTTTAACTAGTACATTGTAAAAAATAATCATAATAATAATAAAATAATACATTTTATTATTTTCTTTCTTCTTCTTCAACATTCTTCCTCCGGTGTTCCTCTCTTTCTTCGTATTCTCTTTTCGGCTTCCGTCTCCGGTCTCCTTCTTTCTTGACTTCAGTTCTTCTTCCCCTCTTTCTTTGCTTCTGTTCCCTCTTTTTTTTCTCCTTCTTTGCCTCTCTCTTCCTTCCTGTTCTCAGTTCTGTCTTACCTCTCCGCATTCCTTCCTTCTTTCCTAGAGTACTCTCACCCACCTTTCTCCCTTTCCTTCTTCACTCAACAGCTCCTTTATCTCTCCCTCCCATTGTCATCTTTCCACATCTTTTTGTTGGATGTTCCAAGGATTCTTCCTCCTCTCTACACATTCTGCATATCCTATCCTCTGGTTTTGCACAATACCTATTACTCCGTTCTTCATTTCCACATCTTAATCTGGCAATCCTTCTAATTCTGCCCCTTGCCTTTCCTCTCCTCCCTTTCAAATATTTAGGTATTCCTACCGTCCTTATCTCTCTATACCTTTTCACATTCCTTGAATTCTCTATTCTTATTGTTCTTTCCTGCTCCTGTACCTCCTTGTCTCTCCTTCTTAATTCTTCTACTATGTTTCTTCCTCCATTTCTCTTTCGCTCAGCTTCCCTTATGTCCATCCCACATCTCCAATAGTACTCTTTCCTTGTTCCTCCTTATTCCGACAGTTTACCCTTTTGTTCTTCCTTCATTCTTTCTTCCCAGCATTCTCTTAATATCTTCCTTCTTTCGTCCCTGCTGATTTTCTCCTCATACTTCGCCGCCCTCGCCCCGGCTCCTACTCTCAGCTTTTCCCTCTTCATTTACTCTCTCACTATATATCCTGGTGTCGTTCTGTCTAATCCCATAATCCATCTCATGTGGTACATCCCTCTTGTACCCTTTCTACTATCTCCCATTCTTTCCATCTCCAGATCGCTACTCCGTACATGAGGATACTCTTCACTATCCCCTCAAACAATTTCATCCTCCACCTGATATCGTCGTCAAACCTCCTCTCTCCTATGCTCCATAGCTTCCCCATAACCATTATTGCTTTCTTCACCCTTTCTCTAACATGTGTAAGAGAGGTAATTTTGGTATTATTTCATAAATAAATTCAGTATAGTCATTCAATTAGAGTAAAATATTTTAAATGTTAAATGATAAAAAAATAATCTATTTCTTAGAAAGGGCATTCAAGATAAGGGTAGACTTGTTTATTATTATGTAATGGTTGGGTTATATACGGAACAAGAATAAGGAATAGGAAATAAGAATAGTACACAAGAATAAAAAATATTAAACCGTTTATATAGGACATAACATTTCGTCGCTGCGCCTGCGTACTTGCGTTGGCCTGTGTTTACCATTTGTCACTTGACAGGTTCTGATTCATAAAACATTTTAAAAAATTTCGTTTATTACCGTTAAAAACATTTTATTGTTGTTTACAACCCTCTGATCACAACTGAAAAACATCTGTTGACCAAACTTTATTATGGCAGACATTTTGATTGCTGTGCGCAGGCTTATCGTGTCTTATTCTTGAAATAAGAATAAAAATGTTGAATGTTACCAACTATTCTTATGTTTAAGTTAAATTTCATTCCTACATAAACCGATATACGGCGCAGCCATGTTTTAACATCTTGTGCACTATTCTTATTTCCTATTCCTTATTCTTGTTCCGTATATAAACCAAGCATAACTTGAGACTTTGTCAATGTAACATGAAAAGTGAATCGTAAATTATTGTATTAAAAATATACGTCAACCATAAGCACATAAATAATAATTAATTTTTGTCTTAGATATAAATATTATGATTGGGCTATTTTCTAATGGGATATTTATCTGAGTTATCACCAATAAATTATGAATTTTAAGATAGTACAAGACAGACAGTCAAGAGGTGTTAAATGACATTTAACAGTTGGGCGATGTAAGCATTCAGGGTAGTTGCGTTTTAAGTGGTAGTTGATTTTGACCCATCGTATTGTTAAGACCATGTTTAAGAGTTGAGTCTAAAGAGTGAAGAAGTTAAGTCGTGTTTTAAGTAGAGTGAGAATTTGTTCATCATGGGTTAGAGTCATTTAGAGTGTTCGGTCGGACAAGTAAAATGTAACCAAATAATTTCGTATTTACGTTAAGGTAGTATAACACTCGTGGCGGATTTAGCTTTTTCGGGGCCTGAGGCTAAAATTTTTTTGGGGCCCACTAAAGAAATAAATTGCAAAAATGGCTGTTACTCAAATATAGGTATTATTGGTACTTTAAATAAAAAATTGCTGTTAACTCAAATATTTATTTTAATTGAAAATGTACATAAACACAAAATAATAATATTAAATGTATGTAAATAAATCTAGAAACATAAAATTGGAAAAATTACGTGTATATGTAATATCATATATTAGGAGTATAATTTGCTCTCCTGTTCTACACAATATGCTTCTTTCGGTACTTTGTCGTAGCATATTCTTTTATCGTCTCATTATAATCTAATTGTGTGATGTCATTTTCTATTGACAATATAGAGAGAGCATTTAACCGATTTTCGAGCATTGTCGATCTATACTTTTTTTTTATTATGGATTATTTAGAAAAATTCCTTTCTGCCTCGCAATTAGTTATGGGTAAAGTAATAAATATTTTTAATATAGTCGTTAAATTTGGGAAAATGTCAATTAAGTTTTATTCGTATATTATTTGTAATATTTCAGGGCATTTTAAATTTTCCGTGGCGGTAGAAAGCGATAAATAATCTTTAAATTGATGGTACTCACTAATTAGTTTTTCGTCTATGTCCTCATTATAATGGGCTATTATTGCTTGAAGATTTTCATCATCGATTTCAGAATTTTTTCTTGTCCAATTAGTTAGAAATTTAAATCTTTTTCCAATATTTTCATAATATTCATTTCTTTTTGTTAGTTGTGTTGTTAAACAATCGAATAATGGAATTAATGTTTCTATTCGAAATTTTTTTCGTCCAGTGAATAACTCTTTACCTTTCTCATTAGGCGAAAATTTCTTTGTTTTTGTTCGTTTGTTACAATACTCTTTATCTATAAATTCGGATTTATTTAGCGTTTTAGCTTCATATTCTATGATTTTTAGATCTAAATCTTTTCTTGTTGTCTTTATAAAGGAATTCAATGATGAAATTAAGAAATATCCTTCATATACATCTAATCCAGAAGTTTGCAATTTTACACTGGTTTTATGAAAACGCTCTAGAACTTCTTCCCATACAATTGTCAATATCACAAATTCTAATTTAATTAATTTTTTAAATAAATTCTTGGCATCTCATTTGCAATCGGGGTTTTCTTCGGAATCTTCTAAAATTAATTTTAAACAATTAAGAATGCTGTGGTAACCATCTTCTAAAGGTTGTACAGCTTTATAATGCGCAGACCATCTCGTTGAACACAAAACTTTTAAAGAAATTTTTAATTTTAAATTTCCATGTTTACCTATAACATCCCCATCTATGAGGGGAGGCCGAAAAAAACACATATAGTTGTTGCACATTACCAAAATAGTTAAAAACATCAGGTATTCCGGAAACTGCTTCAACTCCGACTAAATTGTGAACTAAATTGACCGATCCGACTAAATTGGAGATGTTTGAGAGCCACTGGTTGAGTGTGACAGGTGTTTTTCCCGCAATATAACAAATTAAATTTTCACTAGTTTTGAAGTTAGTAAAAAATATATTGTTTGTCTACTATACAGTTTTTAATCTGTGGATCATTGTTACATGTAAGTTTTAACAAAAATTTGTATTTTTAATTCAAATTTTAATGATTTTATAATTTTGACACTTGGTAATCAGCTGTTTCTTATCATTTCTGTTCATAACTCAGTGGCTCTCAAATAGTACCTTCTGCTGACATAAATTACCTACTGTAATTACTAAATTTTAACGTTCTATATTTTTTATATTATTGACTTGTTTTAAAATTTTAAATTGTCATTTCATTATTTATTCAAAAGTTGATTATTATAAAGTATTTTAGTTTTAGACTTATGGATTTTAGAACTGTGATTGTGTCATTACTGTGATACAAGGTTTTGCTCAACTTGTTAGACTTACTGACTAGCAATTTTTTATACGTGTAATATTTATGTATAAATTTGTTTAATTATTGTTTATTATTATTTATTATACTCCTTAAACTTTATATGTTATTTTGGTTATTTGTTATTTATATTTTTATTTTTACGATTTTGTAATACCTTACTTGAATGATACTTGCTTGTAATACGATATAACTCGTGTATATGTATGTCCATTCTGGTCTAGTGGTTAGTGTCCAAAACTTCTAATAATTTGTAATTTCATACTACTTGGGTTCAAATCCCCGAGAAGAACAATTATTATTTTTTTATATATTTATTTTTTATTTTTTACTTATATATTTTTATTATTATATTATTCTTATATATTTTTACACAACTGTAATTTTTTCAATTTTTCAACTTTAATAAACACATATTTCTATTAAATAAACACATCAATATGCCTGGTTACGACACATACAGTACCCAGGAACTGATTAATTTGTTAAGTGCGAAAGGCTTAACGGTTAAAAATCTTAAGAAACCACTCATAATTGCTTTATTGAACAATTTGGACCAAGGAAACATCATTTGCCACCCAGTTATGGACATTGCCGACATTGAAGATGAGATCACTAACCTGCACGAACGCATAAGAGAATTAGAAGCAGACCTGCACGACAAAACGGTCTATCTACAAAGAACCAAAGAAAATTTTGATTCTTTTCAAGCTATGGCTACTGACGCAGAAGAGGCTCTCATTAAAAAAATTGAGGATCAAACCAAGTTTATTGGCGAGTTAAAGACCAAAATACACAATACCTCGATAGCGAACTGCGTAAATTGTATCGCCAATAAAGAAAAAGTTGTTGAACTCAATAACACCTTACAAATAAGTACTAGTGAGAAGACCAAACAGCTTTCAGAGATAAAAAAAACTGAAAACCATAATCAGTACTAATAAAAGAACTTCAAAAAACAAGACATCATCATCTTCATCTTCACAATATATAGAAAATAAATCATCTGAACCCTCTACGAACAAACGCAAAATCTTAGTGGTCGCCGATAGTCAAGGCCGCCACTGTCGTTCTATTCTGCATGACCTGCTTGATAAAAAAATATTTACTTCGTTTTGTCAAACTCTTCCTAACGCCCGCTTCGAAGAAATCGTCAATTCCGCCTACAAACTAAGTCGTGATTACAACAAAAACGACTATGTAACCTTACTCGCAGGTTCAAACGACGCACTTCAGAAGAACTCCATTTCTACAGAATTGTTAACTGATCTTCAGAGTAAAATGGATCATACAAATCTGAAAATTATAACAACACCGTTTTGGAACAACCATCATGCCTTCAACTCACTAGTAGTTCAAAACAACTTCCACATGTATTCGGTATTTCAAAATTCAACAGTGGTAATAAATTCCTGCTCCATACTTACTCCCACCGATTTTACGAAACATGGTCTTCACCTAAACATGACAGGGAAATCTAAACTACTACAATTCATCAAGTTTAGATTTTTACTACCTTCTTTAAAAATAAATTTCGACCAAAAAAGTCCAACGGTTTTCGTCAATATACCAGTTAAGAATATCCAGATGCTATATTTAAATATTCAGTCTATACGTAATAAAACAGAAATCATGGAAGCCTACTTAGCTGACAAATTCTTTAATTTTATCTGTTTTACTGAACACTGGCTCAAAGAAGAAGAAGTAGAATCTTTCAGACTTCTGGATTATGAATGTTCATCCTATACTTGTCGTAAGGCAATGAATGGTGGTGGTACTATGATCCTAACCAAATCTAATTGTAACGCTATACCCTTTGCAAAAATCAACAAATTTAGCATTGAAAGTCATTGCGAAGTCAGTTCCGTGTTTATTAGTATTTATAATTTAATTATCATATGCGTATACAGATCGCCTTCCTCGGATCTGAATATTTTTACTAGTAATTTAAATAAAATACTAAATGTGTTGGATTTTTCAAAGAATATAATAATCTGCGGCGATTTTAATGTAAATTTTAATTTCAATACGCATGATGTAACATGCATCACATACTTATTTGGCAGTTTCAATCTAGTATCGTCAGTCAATTTTAATACGCGAGGCAATAATAGAATTGACAATATATTTCAAAATATGTATCTCGGAGAAGATAATTTGAGCAAAATATCTGGATTTTCCGATCACAATGGTATTCTAACAACTTTTCATCCGATAAATAATTGCGGAGCTTCTTCAGCTTCCTCAGTCTCTTACCATTATCGCAGAAAGATCTCTGACATCGGGATACACAATTTTTATAATAAACTTTGTAAGGTTCAATGGAACCTCTTAAATTCCACTACTAACAGTAACGATAGGTATGATCATTTTCTGAAATTATTCCTTTCTCATTTCTCAGCATCTTTCCCACTTCAGAAAATTAAAATCCGGCCAAATAGGCACAAGTCCACTCAAATAAGCTGGTTTAATGATCACCTTCGTGGCATGCGCGACTCACTCCAAGGCTTAAATCAAGTCCTCAATATGAACCCAACTGAATTCAATAAAACCGCACGTGATAAATATAAAACTGTTTACCGTAAAGCAATATCTGCAGCTAAGATTGAAGCCAATTCAAAATTTATTAATAATTCGAATAATATTCAGAAAGCTACATGGAAAATTATTAATAAACGCAGAAATAATACTGAAAATCACCTTAAAGAAACCATTATTACCCCCAACCAGTTTAATGAGCACTTTACAAACATAGCCAAAGAACTTATAAATAAAGTCCCTATATGTAACATAACACCAGATTCATTTTTGTCGAGTAACACACAAAATACAATTTTTTCTTTTGAATCTGTCAGTGAAATCACGATTAGAGATATTGTTAATTCTTTAAAGAATAGCAATACTCTTGACGTGAATGGACTGTCAGTAGAAATTCTAAAATGTGTAAAAGATCCCATCATTTCACCTCTTACAAGGATAATAAACGCCTGCATTATGAACAACTGTTTTCCCGATGCTCTTAAAGTTGCCAAAGTTTTGCCTCTATTCAAGAAGGGTGATGTTGATGATGTCAGCAATTACCGACCCATATCCATTTTGCCAGTGTTTTCTAAGATTTTTGAAAAGGTGCTATACAATCAAATTGTGCAATATTTTACCTGCAATAATTTATTCTTAAACAGTCAGTATGGTTTTCGGAGTAACAGGAGTACTATAGATGCAGTTATGGATTTTGTCACGTATGTCTCGGATGCGTTGGATCTGGGAAATACTGCCTCAGTATTTTTCTTGATTTAAGCAAGGCTTTCGACTGTATATCTCACGATATTTTGCTAAGCAAACTATCTTTTTATGGTTTCGACGACATGAGCCGTGCCTTGCTTAAATCATATTTATCAAACCGTAAACAGCTTACCCAATTTAACAGTAGCACTTCCCAATATCTTCCAGTGCATTTTGGAGTGCCTCAAGGTTCAGTTCTGGGACCGCTACTGTTTCTAATATTTGTAACCGACTTGCCTCTCTCTACAAATGCCAAAACAATACTCTACGCTGACGATACAACAGTATTAGATTGTAAACATGATTTAGATTCTCTTGTTAAGGATTATGTCTCTCTGGTGAACAGTGTAAACTCTTGGTTTGCCTGTAATAAGCTAAGTCTAAATAAAGAAAAAACTCAGTCTCTACTGCTGAGCACCAGGAGACATAATATTGCCAATCCCCCCTCCATAAAATTTCTTGGTATCCACGTTGATCCTCATCTTCGTTGGGATCAACACGTGCATATAATAAGCTGTAAACTACGCTCAACTGTGTATCTGATAAGGAATCTAAAGCATGAAGTCAGCTCAGATGTTGTTTTAAATGCCTATTTTTCCCTCTTTCAGTCCCACCTAACCTATGGGTTAATAATCTAGGGACATTCACCTGCAGCAAACAGAATTTTTGCATTACAACGAAAAGTTGTAAGAATAATTGCCGGTGCTCCTTTCAGAGCGGACTGTCGAGATCTTTTTGTGAAACTCAAAATAATGTCTTTGCCTTTATTATTTATTTATCATTGTTTATTATTTATACGCAAAAATTTAACGAATTACAGTACATTTGGTGAGACACATGATCACAACACTCGCAGTAAAAATAATATCCGCGGTAAATTTTTGCGTCTAAATAAATCAAGAAATTGCTCAAATTATTTTGCTGTTAAATTATATAATCTCTTGCCTGAGGGAGTCTGTACACTACCACTAGACAAATTCAAATTTAAACTTAAGAACGTACTAACAAGTAATCCAATCTATGTCATTGATGAGTTTGAAAATGTCAGCTTTGATTAAATTTTAAATTTTATAAACATTGTATTATTGATATTATGTATATTTGACTGACTAAAAACATTTTTTGTAATTGTAATTTGGTCAATAAATATTATTATTATTATTATTATTATTAAATTAAGAGAATGTGCTGCACAGGGCACAAATTCAGCATATTTATTAATGTTTTTAAAAATTGCCTGTAGTCCATTATACTTTCCGCTCATATTAGCTGCGTTATCATAGGATTGACCACGTATGTTCTCCAAGGGTAGTTTGCAATACTCCAATATTTGTTTTATTTTTTCAAATAAAGATGAAGCAGTATGATTTTCTAGTGGTGAAAATGTTAAAATCTTTCATATGGTTTTCCTTTATAACAATATCGAACAATTATTGCCAGCTGGTCAACATTTGCTACATCTGGTGTTGAATCTGCAATAATTGCATAATAATTTTGTATCTTCGTTATTAATTTGATTTATAATATGTCTCTGTACTCGATTTCCCATAATTTTAATTAGCTCTTCATAAACTGTTTTGGATAAATACGTTACTTTTGTTTTTTCGTTTTGACACGTAACTAAGTGCTTTTGTAAAAATGGATCGAATTTCGCGATCAATTCGATTATTCCCATAAAATTTTCATTGTTTGGTGAGTCCCATTTTTCATCATGACCTCTAAGTGGCAAGCCTCTTTCACATAAAAATTTAATAACTGCAACTACTCTCTTTAATATTGCATAACAATATTTTATGTTATTTGTCATTTCTTCTTCCAATTGTTTGTCTAATGTATTTTTTATTTTCTTTCCGTGTAATCCATGTTAACATAGCTTTGATATGTTCTCTAGAATTTTCATGGTTTTTTAGTGTTCTCAAAATATTCTTCCAGTCAGAAAACCCCTCCGATGTGAGAAATGAAATATCTTTCGAAAAAATTTTGCACACAAAGCAATAAATGCAACCTTTACCCTTCGAGTAAGATATCCAGGATCTAGTTACAGATTGGCCATTTTTTAATTTTTTTTTTTCGAAATATTTATTTGAGAAACTTCTGGTTTGGTCTTTGTATGGCTTACTGGATTCTATATAATTATTATTCTCATTACGATTTTGAAAAAACAAATTTTCTTTTTTCAAACACTGCTGTATAAAACTTTTATTTAGTATAGCGGGCCAAACTACCACATCTCTGTACTTATCAACGAATCCATTAAATTCATATTGTTGCTTAATCTGATTTAAACTTAGCTGTATGTTGTTATTGGTATCTTTGTCTTGTTTTTGAATATCCTGATAAGCGGAGCAGTGTTCATCTTGAATATCTTGAAAATGCGTATCTTTATTAGCCTGATTTTCACCTGTATTACTGTTCACGTATTCCTTGCTTTCTTTCGTTTCTTCTTGTTGTTTGTCGTTACTTTCATTCCTATCTTCATCAATTTTATGTTTACTTTCATTAGAAGTTGTAGTTTCTTTTGTGAAGTATTCTGTGACTTTTAGATATTTTGATGCTTCAGACAATTTTCTTTCTTTTAATTTACATTTTTTGTTTCCACTAAGATATTTCCGATCGGACATGGTTAGATTAGGGATACTATGACACTAAAACAATAAACAATGTGAGCACTTTACATATACATACGCTATTAGATCAATTAGATAAAAACATATTTGTTACTAATGTACCTTTGAATTAATTAATTTAATTTATAAATTTTTCATGATTTTGTAACGTTAAAAATGTTATTTTTAAATTTTTATAAAAAAACTGAAATAATATTATTTTATTAAATTAACAATACATTTTTAACTGTAATTTTTAATATAAAATTTAATATTATATGATTATAGTGTAGACTGTTTTTGATATCCCGGGAATCGAGAGTCTCGATATGCATTGTCCCGGGATTTCCCGTGCCGCAGGATTTATTTTTTTAAATTAATTTTTACAAATTACCGATAAAAGACGGGTAGTTAATGAACATGTAATTAGGAAACAAACAAGTAATTATTAATAATAAATTTTTTATTAATATCTTGCAGTAGTTGGTAGGTGAAATAAATTATAATTTTTATGGTAGAAATAAAAATTATTTTCAAACTAGGTTTAGGTACATATGCAAAACATAATATATATATATTTTTTTTTATAAAATGCACTGTTGCACGATTGTATATGAATTTTTGTATAACTACACATACAAAAACAAAATATAATATTATGATCTTCGTTTCTTGAGTTCGAAAATAAGTTATTTAGAATATATTTTTAAATTATACTTAAAAAACACTTGATTGATTGTTGAACAAAACACAAATAATTTTTTTTTTTAACTGCAACTGACAATAAAATCACAAAGCTGTCAAAGATTATAAAGATAAAACGTTTGTTGAGGCGACGAAGGCTCGTAGAGAAATCGGCTCAAGTTGGGCTGGATCACATCACTTTGACCGGAAGTTTTTGCGCGAATGCGCGTCTAGTGCACAGTATTAAGAATTAAGCGCGTAGTTTGATTGTCAAATATATTCCAGTTACTATTAAACAGTGGTTATTTTTTATTAAATAAATTGTTATTTTTATATTTTTATTTAGTTAAATAAACAATACAAATGCAAATATACCTTATAAACGAAAACGGACGAAAATATTTATGATTAACGGTCAATTGGAGCTATTTTACTTAATAAAAACAATGGAATAGCAATTTGTTTTTTTACTACTCTATGTATGAAAACGCACGAACTTTTTTATGACTAACCGTCAATTTCTTTTCGAAATTAGGTTAGATTAGGTTAGGTTAATACCTGACACTGACAAAAAAGGAAAGGTTTTTTTTTAGTTCTAACCTACTGTTGCGGGACGGACTCAGCCAGGGGATCGAACCCTGGGTGAGAAGCCACTACTACCGGCCGCGGCTAGCGTTGCGGCGAGTCTGAACTATGCACGTCCGTTCGAGATGCCCTGAAAGATAAAACTTGTTTCCCCAGGGTTTGAAAAATAATAGTCGGACAGTTTGGATTTATGGTTTTTATTAACAGAGAGTATGTATAGAACGATAGTGACGATAGATAAATATATAAGTAACAAAACAGAGAATAATAATAATAAATGACAATAGTGAGGAAAGGAAGAGAGAGAAGGAAAAAGACGGGTCTATACGTTGGTCGGCGTTCGTCGCTCGATAGTGTCGCTCGACACTATGTTCACGGCAGCGATGAAGAGCCGAACAACTCGAATAGGCGGCGCCGTAGTTTTCTGTTCCTCTTAGTTATTCCTGGGGTGATCGGTGTGTTGAGTTGTTGTTTTGAAGAGCAGCTTGCTTTCGGAGGGGTGGCCACCGAAGTAGGAGTGGTGACCGACAAGACCGGTGTGGTGCCCGACAAGGGTGACAGCGGCACGAGCGGGCGAGCTGTTGCCTTGAGCGGTGATGGTGTCGGCGGTGGGAAGCAGCGGGTCCTGGGGTCGTCTACCTCGTAGAGGGCCTTCCTCGCTGACTTCTTTAGGTCTTGGTACGGTCTAGAGGCTTCACAAGTCCGTAGGTTTCGTCGGTAGTTCCACGCAGCGGCGTGGAGACGGCGCGACTCGGTACCTCGCTTCTTGGGGGCCAGCGTAAACGGCTGAACTGCCGTGTGAGAGCTAGGCCTCGGTGGTGATGACGTCTGAGTCGTGGCGGCCTGTAGCAGCGCTACAGAACGGGCGACGACGGAAATCGGCGTGGACGTTGGCTTCTTGGTGCGGCGTGGGGCCGTGCGTTCGTAACAGGGGGTACGAACGTGACGGCGGCAGGCAAGACGGCTACGGACGTAGAACGGTGCCAACGTCGCTACCGTATAATAACAGACGTGGTCGTGAAGCGAAGAGATGAGACGGTTGAAGACGTGATGAAAACGGGCGTCGACGTGAAGCGAAGATGTAAAAATATATCGTGAAGCGGCAAAGTGAGAAGAGATCGTGGATAAGTATCGTCGAGGTCCGCTAAACCGTCAGCGAACGGGACACAGACACGCCGAAGGCGATCAGCGCGCTGTGTATACGTATGACAAACAAGTACAGGTAACAATCACAAGCACCGCTAAAAGGTGTCAGCGTTACTTGCAAAGGTTAGTGTAGATAAAACAAACAAAGAAATATATATGAAACAATAATAATATGCAGCGTGCATAAATTCTTTCTTTATATGCGGTTAGACCGATAACTTCTTTTAACTCACTTGATAATTCGCTTGTATGTAGTTAGTTGTACTCTGCTAGACTGCTTGCTGGATACTGATCCCATTCCTCTCGTTGCTCGAGTTTTTATTCGAAGTCCGGTGTTTTACCCCCACTCCGAGCGGCTCTCCTATTGGCCGAGTTCGGTGACGGCTTATCTCGGATCCTGCGCTCTGATAAGTTTGGATTTTGGAGCGAGGGAAAACCCAGTCGTAAACACTTAAGCTGCACGTGCAAGATTTGTGGCGTCACGGAAAAAAACCTTTGTGTCAGGCACGTCCGTAGACTGCCTGGCGACACTACTTACGAATTGAATCAGCTCGACTTGGATCGGCTCGAGGGTCACCTATGCTGTGATATTTTTAGTAGTGTCCCAGCGAAGCGAGGCAACCTACTTACAAATTGGACCAGGTCGACTTGGATACGGCTCAAGGGTCACCTATGCTGTGATATTTTTAGTAGTGTCCGAGCGAAGCGAGGCAACCTACTTGCGTATTGGACCAGGTCACTTTGGATCGGTTCGGGGGTCACCTAGGGTAGAGAAATTTTTAAGCCAATAAATAAATAATAAATTTGATTTAAATAAATTTGGAAAAAATAATTATAATATAATTTTGGGTAATGTAGCTTTAACTGTGCATGCGCTCAATACGTTAAGTTCAGATGATTAGGTTAGCTTAAGTTTACACCTTAATGACAAAAAAAGAAGTAGTTTTGCTTTTATATTGATAACTAAGCAAAACTATTACTTTTTTAGTGCAAATTTCAAAAATTTTGTTAAAATTAAATATTAATTAAAATAAATAATAATATTACTGTGCGGAGTCACTGGTTTATTTTAAAAAGTAATAAAACTCCAATTTGAAAAAAATAATCATAATATAATTTTGGTATATAAATAATAATATCACTGTTTTATCACTGGTTTATTAATAATTCTTGGGTTTTACACGATTCAATTAATTGAAAAAGTTGACATTCAATTAATTGATGTGTGTAAAGCGTAAAAATTTCGTCAATTAATTGACAAAAAATTTGATCAATTTATTTTGAAAATAGAACAAGTTCTATTTTTCGTCAATTTTTCATGAATTTTTTAGGGAATTCTAGGTATATTTTTATGTGTTAAGATATTGCCAACTGTTTATTTGTAGCATAACCTCGAAACATATTATTTGTGTTTCAGTTTCAAATCTAACATAACCTCAAACGTTCTAATTTATCATCATCTAGGTTATTTCTTTTGTTTTTGTTCACAGCTCGTAATTTTTTGAAGATTTTTTCAATATTTTCATTTTGATAAATATGTCAACATGTTTTACAGTTGGTAATGTCAAAATTTTCAAAAAAATTGATAAATAAATTGATGAGTGTAAAGTGTGGTTTTTGTTCCCATGGTTACCAATAAATTTTTCAATTAATTGACCCAAAAGGCCTTGAGGCTTGAGCCTCATTAGCTCAATGGTAAATCCGCCGCTGACGAACACTACTAGTGTTCGTTAGTTTGGTGTAGTGTGCCTAGTGTGTGTGACTGTGTCTCTTTGGCTTTAGCTGTATCGACGTAATTGTAGTCTAGTGTAATTAGTGTAAATATTTAAACCGTATCATAATTAAAGTAGATTAGCTAAAATGTTGAGTTTAATTGAATAACCCTTAATCTTTCCAAGAATCATAGCAACCAGCTAGCAGACTAATAGGGGGTCCAGACTTGATCCGCTCGCAAGTCTTGGAACCCATAATGTGAGGGAGACCTAAAGTTGAGGGATGTACAGAGCAAGTACAAATGGAATAAATAAATCAGCCAACCGTGACATTTCATATTTATATATCATCGCCTCCCCACACATGCTGCTCTGCTCTGTTGTTCCTCGTTAGAACATATCCGAGGTACTTCTGTAGGATAAGGCCGATTTATTAACACATTTATTAATTAGTTATTGGTTTCTTGACTAAATATAATTACAATATCAGAAATATCAACTAAAGTCTCCTCGCACAACCTCTCTCCACGACCTCTCAAATCAGACTCTCTCGTTCTCCCACTCTCATTCCCTTACATCCGCTACACATACGCTCTCGTGGCCAACATTCATACTACATGCTCGCTTCGCAACTGTCACACTAACGCCATCTATAGCTGACCATTCGTATCATGTATAAAATATCCAACACCCGGCCATTCCTGAACTGGAGTCGCCCTCGACTCCCACATCCATTCATTCACAATCAGTCTCACACTCATACTCTTGCAAATATGGTGGAGGACGTCTGCGCCGCCTTGGTCGGATCTCCTCCTGCACGTCGTCCGCTTGGCTCCTGACATCTCGCTCTCGGTGGTTGGCGCGGGGGCGCCGTTGTCGTCGGCTGGCATCGGGGCTGGTACCAGTGGGACTCCATCAGCCCCGTCACCGCTGGTCGGCATGGGCCCGTTGGCTTCTTCCACATTGTCCTCGAACTCGGAGTCATCCTCGTCGGTCTCTGTGTTGCCTCGGAACATCTTTAGCGCGGATGCATGCGCTGTGCTGGTGTATATTCGGCCGTCCGGTACACATAAACACGGTATGTGTCGGCTGGCAGCACCTCGACCACCGTCAACGGCCCTCGATACTTGGGCTGCAGCTTGGTGAACTCGCCTGTGGGGGTAGGTGTTATGCGCATGAAGACTACGTCTCCCGCCTCGAACGTGGGGGCCTTGCATCGCCTCCTGTCGTGGTACTCCATCTTTGCTTGCTCCTCAAGAATTCTGCTCCTGGCCCTCTTCTGCAGGTCCGCAGGGTCCTGGTAGGTATCCGTACGTTCCGTCAGTCGGTGTAGCTGCCCATCTGTGAACCGGGGACGGTACCCGTATAATATTTCGAACGGAGCTTTACCTATGGTCTTGTTGATGGCAGCATTCAGGTCCCGTTGCACCTCGGGGACGACATCATCCCATGCTTGCTCATCTTCTTGCATCTTGGTCTAAAGGGCGGCTAATATAGTCCGATTAGCCCTCTCCACCTGGCCGTTTGCACGTGGGTGCCTGGCACTGTTCAGCACCAGCTGAACTCCTTGCGTCCGGCAGTACTCCTCGAAAGCTGAAGAGGTGAAGCAGGTTCCCCTGTTGCTAATGATTCTCTTGGGTAGGCCAAAATTAGTTATACTCTTATCTACGCAGGCAATCAGCTCGCTCGCCGAAGTTGATTTCGCCTGGAACACTTGTACATATTTGGTTAAGCTATCTACGATCAGCAAAAGGTATTTGTTTCCTCGGTGACTACATACGAACGGACCCAGATGGTCCATGTGTACGGATTCAAATGGTCTTGAGCCTGGTGCTATCGGATTCAGTAGACCAGCCTGCCTTCCTCCAGGAATCTTGGTCAACATGCAATTAGGACAACGTGCAATATGGTTCTTCACGTACCTTCTCATTCTGGCGAACCAGTATCGCTCTCGTATTTTCTCTTAAGTCCGATCGGTTCCGAAATGCCCCAGGAGATCGTGGAACATCACTACGATGGTTTTCCTCATAGATTTGGGAACAGCGTACATCATCTGTCGTTCACCTTGAATTAGTAAAACTCGATATAGACATGAATCTTGTAATTCGGAGTTATCTGTTAGATGTCGTTCTTCATTCGTTCGCTCATCAGGTGGTTTCTTCAAAGCCTCGATGATGGTTCTCAGCTCTCGGTCGGTTTGCTGTATGGCTAGCACATATTCCTCTTCAGCGAGTGTTACCATCACACTCAATCTTCTGTCGATCAGTTCTTCCCAAGTGTCACCTGGGTTGCTTACGGGTGCTCGGCTGAGGGCATCAACGTGGGCCATCTTTTCTCCAGGTCGATATTTAATATTAATTTGATATTCCTGCAATAGAATACTCCACCTGGCTATCTGTGGTGATTTGGTTTTATTTGCATTCAAGAAAACCAGACATTGGCAGTCCGTGACCACCGTCACCTGGATTCCCAGCAGCAAGTCTCGCAGTCGGTCTAGGCACCAAACGAACGCCATCAACTCCAGCTTACTGGAATGGTATTTTCTCTTCGTCTCGCTGGTCTTCTTGCTCACGCATCGCACGAGATGCATCTCGCCGTCTTCCCCTTCCTGCAGCACAATCACACTGGGGTTAGATTGGCTACAGGTGCATTTCGCACCAGCCCAATACCAAGCCTGCTGTGTGAAGCAGGCGAACCGTCACTGTATAATCGTCGTAAAATTCTATCACTGCGGTAGATGGCTGCACTCAGTGCCAAGCCAGATCATCCTGCGTATGACCCTATTCTACACAATAGGCATACAGAGATTTATGACAGAAAACCAAGAGCCAATAGGCCTTTTGGTTTGAGGACTTTCGACATTTTGAGTGACATTGATTTTAATATGCCCGAAATGGCAAGTTTCGTTTTGTGTGCTGTTCCACCATGGACGCTACCGCGTCCACTTGTGAACCTCACATTAACAAGGTTTGGTAAAGATACTACGTTGCCTATCGAATACCAACATGAGTTACAAAGAACACTGGTCCCTAGGTTCGAGGATACTGTCATTTTTACTGACATATCAAAATCTGGAACCAGGGTTGGGTGTGCGTTCGTTGTTCTGAACCCACGACAACAGTTTCAGTACCGTCTTCACTCCATAACGAGTGTGTACACTGCTGAGCTGTACGCTATTTTCAAGGCCCTGTGTTTTGTTTCGTCAGAGCAAAGTCGGTCAAGTGTTATCTTGACGGACTCTCTGAGCGCTCTGATCAGTATCCGAGATCCAGATCCAGTGCATCCTCTTGTACTTAAGATCCGGTTGCTACTCCACAATCTGAATTCTCAGAATGTGAGGGTAGAGCTGTTTTGGATACCGGGACATGTTGGTATAAAAGGCAACGAAGCGGCAGATGCAGCTGCAAAAACCGCCTCTCACAGACCTATGATTGATGTGAGTTTCATTTTTCCAGATGACGCAAAGAGTCATCTGAAACATCTTGTTTTAGACATTTGGCAACATGAGTGGAGCCGCACACAGAACGTTAAGTTACGACAGATTAAGGGAGACGTCAAACCATGGGGTTCTTCCTGCAGGATTAACCGCAGGGAGGAAACCGCCATCACACGCCTCCGTATAGGTCACTGTTGGTGGACCCATGGACACCTCCTTCGAGGAGAAGAGTCCCCTATCTGTGAGACGTGTAACATAGATTTGTCTGTGTTACACTTTTTAACTGAGTGTATACAGTTCGAGGATGTCAGGGAGAGGTTAGGCCTGTGCTATGACCTGTCAGTTGCTTTAGGTGACGACAGGGTACTCATGGACAGGCTGATACTCTTCCTGAGAGAATCGAACTTATTGTTTTATGTGTAAAGTCTTGCACCTTATTTTAATGTGTTTCTAGTTATTGACTGTGATATTCGATGGTAATTGGCCCCTTTACAGCCTCTTACCATCACCCTGAGTCTGTTCAAATTTTCGAACAGACTTTTTATATTATTTATTTGTGTTTGTCTGTGCAAGATTTCTTTTATTGAGTATGCGTATTTTTAATGATTTTATTTATTTATTTATTGTCTAATATATTGTTTTTAATATATAGTCTAGTCATTTAAATGGGCTGCGTTAAGCGCAAATAGCCTTTGTTGCTGTGCGCCAAAAATTTTAACTAACTAACTAACAAACCCCTTCCTGCAGCAGCATTCCGGCCAAGCCCTCCGCACTCGCGTCCGTGTGAATTTCGGTCCGTGCTTGTGGGTTGAACTGTCTCAGCACCGGCCCAGCCAGAAGACACTCCTTGAGCGAGAGGAACGCCACCTCCTGCTCTTGTTCCCATTTGAATTTGGTGCTTTTACGAGTAAGGTCGGTCAGTGGCCTAGCTACTCGTGCGAAATCCCGTATGAACCGCCGGAAGAAACCAGTCAGCCCGATGTATCGGTGGACCTCATGGGCATCCTTGCCACGGGGGGGAACCCTCGGAAAAGTTCCGCAGGTACACCCGCAGGAGGACGAGACAGCGGTAGTGCAAAACCGTCTCGGTGATGTCCTCACTCGTGCGCACTTTACCCTAACTAGCTCAGTCGCGGGTTCTTCCACTATGCGGCTCGGTGTGAAGCACCGGTCAAACGTAAGCGCTCTGAAAAAGTAATGATGACGAAGGTGTTGTTGAAGATAAAATGCGTGGTGATGTTAGATGATATTTATTAACAAATTAGAAAATGGAAAAATGAAATACAAATATAAACAATGGTGAAAAACATGAATGACAAAGTATAAGCAAAACAGACAATGAAATGTGAAAAACAATAGAGTATAACAAAAACGAGTTGAACAATGAGAAAATGAGTCAGAAACTCAGACGTTTGCGGGACGTCTGAGGTAAAGACTGAAGATGAGGATTGAGAGAGGAAAAGGAGAAGTTGGAAGCCGGCGAGGCGATAGGCGTCGCCGCGTGTCTTCGCGTCTTCTTTCGTTTGGGCGTCTCGGCGCCGAACAGTTCTACGAAGAGCTGTTGGATCTTCCGTCGTGTAGTTGCTGCGACGCTGGACGTTGTTGTTGATGCGGCTCGTACAGGGGCCGATGAAAATGTGATTTGGTACGGCGTTGACGGCGTTAGGCGGTAAACCGTCCGACAAAGCGTAGGAGGCGTCCTCGGCGGTGAAAATAGTGATGGAGGCCGAATGGAAGTCTCTGGTGGTGGGTATTGGTCGGTGGTGACCCGTTCCCACGGTATCTTCACGAGGAGCCGATAATTTGGAGGTGCGACAAGCACCGGTTCGATCGGCGTCGCGACGGCGGGCGTCGGAACGTCGGGCGTCGATTTTATGTTAGACGTCGTTCTGGATTGACGACGGGCGTCTCTGTGGATGGACGGCAGGCGTCGCTGTGTTTGGACGGCGGGCGTCGATTTAGTAGGCGTTACGCTGGGTAGCGTCGGACTAGTAAGCGCCGGCTTGATGTGTGGGAACAGCCGAGCTCTGGGGTCCGTACGCTGATAGAGGTACGCCTGTACCTTATCGCTGACGAACGCGTACGGTTTGACGACGTCTATTGGGTAGAGATGACGACGGTAGTAGCATCGCTCGACGTAGCGGCGGTGAGCCGCTCGGCCTCGATGTCGGATTGGTGCCAGCGTGGGTGGCGTCGGGACGGCGAGCGTCGTGTTGGTTGAGCGTCGGAGCGGCGGACTTCTACGAAGCGTCGCGACGGCGGGTTTTGAAATGTTGAAGGATTCGAGGTAGGTTGAAAAATGAAGTTAAAGTTTGCGTCGTCGAAATGATTCTAAGTTGAAAATGACAAAAATGATTCTAAGTTGAAAATGACAAAAATGATTCTAAGTTATATAAAAATAAAAATAACAAAAATGATTCTAAGTTATTTATATTTTGAAAAAACGGCAAACACATTTACAAAAACATACACAAAATAAATACAAGTCCCAGAATCGAGACACAATAACAGTTTTCGGCGTAAAGCCAGAGGCAAAGAGCCTATTGATGATTTCGGCGTAGAGCCAGAGGCAAATAGCCTATTGATGAGGTGAGCTTGTGAGAAACTGAAGATTGATTGAAAATCTCTCTTCTTTTAAACAATTTTGAGGCTTTGGCAAGGAGAGGGAAAGTTTTGCTATTGGTCTTTGAAAATGTAGTAGGGTAGCGGAATGCGCAGTTCAAAGTGCGCAATTCGCGGTAAAGACCGTGAATTACGCGGAATAAAGTAGATCCGCGGGTCTCAATCGATGGCGCGAATCATGACGATTCCAACGATAGGTGATAGTGTGGGGTGGGAGGCACCCCACACGAGATATCGCGAGAAGCGCGAAATATCTCCTGCAACATCCTTGGGTCTGGGATAGGCTTCTACAGCCTCAATCTTCCTCGGTCCGGGGGCGATGCCATCTCCAGACACCACGAACCCCAGGAACTCGATCTTCTGTTCGGCAAAAGTGCATTTCTTTAAATTTAACGTTAAATTTGCTACCTGTAGGGCCTGGAAGACAGCCCGCAGCTTCCGGATCAAGTCATCCCAATCCTCGGCGGGGATGACGAGGTCGTCCATGTAGCACATGGTGATGTCGTTGCGTAACGAACCCAGCGTCTTGTCCATAACCTTTGCAAATACAGACGGCCCATTGGTTAGGCCGAAAACCATCCTGGTGAACTCGCCCTTCCAGTCAGGTGTGATGAACGCCGTCTTCTTGCGGTCCTCCTCCTTCAACGGCACTTGTAAGAAGCCGTGCGACAAGTCCAGGGTTACGTACAGCTTGTACCCAGCTAACCGGTCCAGCTGGTCGTCCAACAGTGGGGTTGGGTACGATTGAAGTTCCGTCTGCTGGTTGAGTCCACCACCAGACGCGATCTTCCATCCTTCTTCTTCACTAACAGCACAGGACTCGCATAGGGGGACTGCGTTTCCCTCACGATCCCGCTGTCCTTCCATTCTTGCACGATCTTTGAAATTTCCACCAGTTCCGCAGGCGAAGCTCTGTATGGGCGGCTGAAAAACGGCCGACTCCCCTCCTTCTCCACGATCTCCATCTCGGTTGTATTCGTGCAGCCTAGCTCACGAGGGTTGAGGGCAAAACACCCCCGAAATTCGTTGATCAGGCTGATAAATTAGTTCTTCTGCTCGGTCGTGACCGTTGGCCCGACAGTCACCTCTTCGCATGTGATGTCTCTTCTTTCGTCCTCCGCCATGAGCGTCACCCCTTCCTGGCAGGCGGGCGCCGCTTCTTCCTCCAGGAGTTGGACATCTCGGGCCAGCACCTGGCCGCTCCGCAACGTCTTAGTCTGAGGTCTTCCGTTCTCGACGGCTACTGTCACCTGCAGCCCATCGAGCGAGCTGTTTATCATCCGGGTCTCGCCACCCTTGATCCGGACCTCCTCTTCAGCGGTGACCACTCCACCACGTGGCGGGTCCCCTTCTACCTCCATCTTCCGGTACGGGAACTTGTCCTTTGACCAAAATGCTAGTTGATCGTCCACCCGTGAGTAGGCGATGTGGGGTTGGTCGATCCAGCTCTGACCGATGATTAGCGCGTAAGGTAGTGATTGGTCGGCCAGCACCACCAGTTGCACGGGCACTTCATGCACACCATCGATTGTCATTTGCACGTCGCGCACCAAACCTACCGACGTGGTTGTCTGACCGCTGTCGTGGCCGATGCCGAAGATCGGCTCTCGTTTATGTTCGATCGTTAAATTTAAGTCCCTTGCCAAGCTCTCGCGCACTAAGTATCGTACGCTACCGGTATCGATAAACCCTGGGTGGGTCTCTTTCATCTCGTTGATACGCACGTTTTTTATGTACTTAGCTCGTCCGTCGCGCGGGCTTTCACGCACACACATTGTTTCTGACCGAATTAGTTTCGGGCAGTTCGTTCGCGAATGTTCTTCGCCCTGACATTCGTAACTCCGTAACTTTCGCGGCGCCGTGCAGTCGCGAGACATATGTCCAGGTTGACCACAGTTGTAACACGTAAACGTGGGCACTTCCCGTTTCACTGTCGCTGATATGTTCACCGCGGGTGCCACTGGCAGTCGTGGTGTAGGCACCGCGGTTCTACGTATTTCGCTCGGGGCGGTCGCACGTCCGCCGCTCGTCGTGCTTGTCTTTCCAAATGTTTTTGATCGTGCGTCACTGATCCTTTCAAATTGGGCGATGTCCGCATATAACGCGTCGGGATCTGAGTGGTCGCGTGAAGTCAAAGTCGCGCACATTTCCCTAGACTTCATTCCTATCAGTATGAGTTCTTTTGTTTCAGCAAAATTTAACCCTAATCCCGCACAAAGCGCCAATTTGTCGTAATAATAGATGTGAGTTGGCTCGCCGCCATTTTGGATGCGGCCTTGCACCGCGCGCCATTTTCCCAGCGCGGTCGTTTCACCGACGTAAACCGCGCGAAACGCCCGTTGGAATCCATTCCACGTGGCCACCTTCTCACCGTTTGTGAGCAGCCAGTTGCTCGCGCTCCCAGTCAGGTGGGCTTTCGCGACCTGTAGAGTATAGTCATCGTCCCATCTATACAAAGTCGCCGCCGAAGCTACTGATTCGAGCCAACCGCTCGCAGCCGCGTGCACTCCCGTACCGTCGAACTTTTTCACGTTCACTGTATTTGCGTAGCTTGCGACCGCACTCGTCGACCCGCTCGTAGCCGTGATATTGCTTATTAATGTTTGATTTTGGCTGATGATTTGAGCCAAGTTCGCCATTAAGGCCGATGTGGCTTCCGCGTCCATGTTCTTAGTCTGATTCACTTGCACCTTGCAGTTCTACGTTCACAAACGCGCACTCTGGATTATTTGGATAACCCGAGAAGTTCCTATCACCTTGCACGATGTTAAAAGTTCACCCCGAACTAACACTTGACGCGGCCGGCAATTTACGTTATCTCGGATTATCGTAGCGATCCTTCGACTTTTCAATGATTTTTCTTGTCTCGATTAATTTAGTTCACGAGATTGACGGAAATCTTCAAGAAGTTCCTGCCTCCACGCACCATTAACTATTCACGCCAAGTTAACCACCACGTGTCCGACAATTTTCGTTATCTTTAAATATCTCGTCAATCCGTTCACTTTTTGTTCATCCCACTTCTGATGTGTAGGATTTATTAACATATTTATTAATAAGTTATTGGTTTCTTGACTAAATATAATTACAATAGCAGAAATATCAACTAAAGTCTCCTCGCACAACCTCTCTCCACGACCTTTCAAATCAGACTCTCTCGTTCTCCCACTCTCATTCCCTTACATCCGCTACACATACGCTCTCGTGGCCAACATTCATACTACATGCTCGCTTCGCAACAGTCACACTAACGCCATCTATCCATCACCATTCGTATCATGTATAAAATATCCAACACTTCATACTCTTTACCTCTTCAATTTCTGTCCCTGACCATTCCCATCTTATATTCTTTCTCTTTCCTCCCCCCTTTCCAAACACCATCACCTTCGTTTTATCTCTGTTTACCTCCAGTTTTTTTCTTCTAAAGTACTTACTTGTCCGCTCTGACCATCATCCTCTTTACTCCCTGCTCATTCTCTGCCATCAGAGTCAGATCATCTGCGTACCCCATTGTCCAATACTTCTTCCTGCCCACCACCACTCCTCCGTCTTGCCCCTTCCTCATTGTTTCTTCCAGGTCAGCTACGTATATATTAATAAATGTTGGGCTCAACGGACAGTCCTGCCTTACCCCCTTATTAACCCAAAAGCTTTCGGACTCTTCTTCTGCCACCTTCACCTTGCACCTCGTCTCCTCGTATATTTTTTTAATCCTTCTTATCATTTCTTCCTTTACACCCCTTCTTTCCAATACTTCCCACAATTCTTGCCTGTCCAGTTTGTCAAAGGCAGCCTTAAGGTCGATAAATACCATATACACCTTCCCTCTTTTCCTCTTTATTCTCTCAGCCACTATGTGGTTTATCGTGTATATGTTATCTATCGCCCCCCCTTCCCTTCCTAACACCTGACTGCGTCTTCTCTAATATTTCTTTATCCTCTATTTCCTCCACTAGCCTCTTATCGAGCACTGTCGCATACACTTTGTATGCCGTGCTCATCAGGGTTACTCCTACATGAAATTTTTAAAATTTTATTATTTTACTAACCCGTCTCGCGGGTGTACGATAATTTTTATGAAAATACTATAATTTTCCCTACAGTGTACGATTATTTCATCATACGGAGTTGGCAACACTGATCAGAACATGTATTTATTATGCATTGCAAAAATAACACAATGGCGGAAGAATTGAACTTTTTTAATAAAATGTTCACTTGCAAAAGTCACAAATGTAATGCTCATTTTCACACCCAGCGCACAAAGTATATCCAAAGTTCCCCTCGAACATCATTTGAAAAAGCCTCTCTGCAAAAAATGCATATGGCGTCATCCTCTTCTGCTGGCATTTCACCCACAGGCATCTCCATAACTGATTCTCCTGAGAATATTGAATCGCTCTCTGATTTTTCATTAAGTTCAAGTTTTCTTTTGCAAGGTTTGGGTTGTTGGTTTTTCCCTTTTCCTTTCGGAAGTATTTTTTTAGGCTTGTTCTAAGCTTTTTCAAGTTCCGTTTTATATCCTAAAAAAATATATATCCTAATTACATTATACCTAAGTAATAAAAGTAAAAAAAAAAAAATCATTTGCCTGTTTGCGCACGCATGAAAACGGCAATTTCCTGTAGTGATGCAGCATGGGCATATATGCTGTCCGCTAACATTTGTGCTGCTTTCAACATATTTTCAGAGCCTCTCAGATATGCTGTAGCAGCACCCGAGATGGCATATTTTTGTCCTAAAAATTAAATATATTACACTCTAACAATTTAAAGCATGAAAAATATACCAAACCTTTTTTTGGTTGCATTTTAAAGACATTTTTTCTTTTAAATGTCCCAGTTAGATCAGTATTTTCTAAAATACACAAAAATATACATATATGAGTATATAAGTTAACACGTTGACTGCCGTGAGAACCACACAGTGATGCACATCGCATCCACAGCTATTGGCCACGAGCATTACCAACTGATTCTCAAACACTGCGGGTTTTAATAGCCTGGAGATACAATATTCGCTACTCAGATCAATTTAACTCTTATGCAAGCCAAGATACTTGACTGTAAGCAACTGAAACTGCTTTTGGCTTGCTCCTGAGTGACTCGATTGTTGATTCCCACGGCCTGAAATGTAAGTAGCTGGTTTGACACAAAGGTAAAGAAACACAACATAAAATATTCTTCAATTTTAATTTATTCAAACATAAATCAATATTTCTTTACATTTTTATGCAATAAAACCTTCGTTACACTTATGAACTTCAAAAAAAGCAATTCAAGCAATAGTTCTTGCTACATTTTACACAGCGATATCTTGATTGAGGAGTCTTAGATTGGGCATGTTTTCGGTTAACTTTTGCTAATTTTTCATAGCAAACAACGCACCGACGAAGGTTCTTAGTGCCTACGTCTTCTAAAATATGCTCGTCTTGTTCATCTTGTGCTGGGTTTTCCCGAATGTCTAATTTTGTCATTTTCATAATGAGATCTTTTTCATAATTTTTTCATTGGCGACCTCCTGATGTAATATGTATGCATTTACCAAAGCAGAACCCATAATTAGTTCAATGGCCAATTTTCTGTACCACTTTACTCTCCTACGCAATGAAGTGGTGTATGATTTCATTTGATCTGATAAATCTATATAAGTTTTATGCTTGTTATAATCTATTACAGTAATTGGCTTTTGAATATGTTTACCGAAACTGGTGACTGTTTTGAGTTGATCAGTATGTTTTGTACTCAAAGTACACACATCAAGTTAGTCTTTCCATTTCTGGACTATTACACCTGTATTGGTTTCAGCAGCAACAGTTTGTCCCTTCTGTAGCTCCTTATCCGTTATATGTTTTGGATTCAATTTTCTGTTGGTCCTCAGAGTTCCAACCAGATGGGTATTTCTCTTTTGCAACTCATGTGCTAAAGAAATACTAGTATAATAATTATCTGTATAAATAGTACGCCCGTCATCTAATAAGTTATTAGCCAAAGAAAGTACAATTTTCTGGGAAGATGCTTGATTTGGCGTTTTATCCTTTCCACAGTAAACTTGAAAATTATATGTGTATCCTTTTTCAATGCATAATTTGTAAAGCTTGATTCCAAATTTATGTCTTTTATTAGTAATATATTGTCGGAAACTCAAACGTCCTCGAAAAGGTATCAAGCTTTCATCTATGCAAATATTCTCTTTTGGGACGATAGGCTTTTGGAAATTTTGAATCAATAGATTTATCAGAGGAGAAATTTTTTGCAACCTGTCTTCTGTCTCTATTTCGTTATTATGAAAATGCCATGTTTTGAGAAGCAGTTGGAATCTATTTCGAGACATTAAACCTTTGATTTTATTTCCGTACAGGACACTTTTGGACCAATAGGATTCAATGGAAGGGTATAGACATAGACCCATCCAAATCAAAATTCCAATGAAACATTCCATTTCCTCGCAATTTGTATCATTCCACTCATGAATTCTAGCTTTGGGCAATTTTGCAGAATTCTTACATTGGGCTGCATATCTGTTTGACTCTGTCACCATAAATTCTAGCATTTCATTGTTAAAAATATCTTTAAAAAATCGTAAGGAACTTTATCGAAATATTCACCGTGTATCTCTTCCTTCACTCCAGCATTTTTAGTGAAAGAGAACGATTTTAAATTTTGTCCAGTCACTATTATTACACTGTTTATCCTCACTACTATTATTATCACTTTCTTGCATATTTCTTTCAATGACATCATTTATTGTGTCCAATACATTGTCTGATATGTCTCTGGATGTGGTGGAAGTATTTGGTCATTGAACTCTGACTTTTTGCAAATTGGTTCACTATCAGAAGAATCACTAGAACTGTCCGGAATAAACTCATCACCCGAATCTTCAAATGGTTCATCTTCGTCTGAAAGACATTCCTGCCACAAGCGCAACAATTTGTCTTGTTCTTCTTCGTAACTCATTTTTTTAACACCTACTATTATCAAAAATAAAGAACTATAGGCCACTTGCAACTTCTAATACACTTGGCAGACTGAATACATGCACGTATGAACAAGTATATACACATTACACAAACAAGACAAGACATGTTTACCCGAATCAACACATGATTCATACGGCAAATTAGTGCGTAATTCTTGTATATGGGCCGTGTGAATCAGAGAAAAATACGTTTTTTGAGAAAAAATGTATTCAATTAGAGTTACTAATCTTATCGCCGCCCTATTCAAGAAAAAAAAAAAACAGTTCCAGTTACATACTGGACCAGATTTTAGTCATTGGGGTAGGCAACGTGTTAATTAACACATTTAGTATAAAATATTACATTATTTGCAAATGCTTACTTTCTACTGTATCAGGTGCTGCTGATGTACTTGGGGTATCGAAAGCTTCAGATATTATAATTGTAGTTACATCCACCTCCATACTCGGAATTTCGATATCCAAAAACGATTCTAAAAAATACATAAACTTTGTTATCGAACATATTTTTATTCAGTTGCCGAACATAATACTTGTAAGTTTCGGTTCTCGAATACCCTTCGATTAAGTTCGAGAACCGTGAGTCCACTGTATATAGATAATTTGTAAAGAAAAATATAGTTGAATACTGTAATATAAATTTAAATACCTTCTATCACGACATATTGCTCAGAATTTTCTGAAATAAAAAGTTTTTCATGTCTACGACTTCTATTATAAATGTAATACAAATTAAACCTTACCATCAGTACGAATACTATATTCTTCACTTACAACTTCTTTTGAAATAGCCTGATGTAACCGAGTTCCACCCAATTAAGGCCATCAATTGCTCTTCGTGTTCTGTTAAATTTGGATTAGTGGCGCTACCACTTCCAATTGCCAGAAGATCCTTTCTCACTAGTAGGGCTTTGGCCTTTATCTTTGACTTCCAAGTCGTTATGAACTATAACAATAAAACAAAAATTTGTACACACGAACAAAAATATGAATAATTTTTTAAAAAATCATAAAATTCTAACCGTCTTCCATTCTTCACTACTTCTACGTGCACCATTTACTGTGGTATTGAAGGTAGCACATAAATCTCTCCATTCTTGTTCCTCCTTTTGATTTTTCTTCATGTTGTTTAAAAAAAATTTGTTTGTTTTTAATATATTTAGTAACAGTTCCATTTGTTGCGAATTAGTTTTCGTATTCCGTTTTTTTTTTTTTAAGTTTTAGCATTCATTCTGTATTATATTTATGAAATTAAAAATATATTTCTTAAAAATAAAATAAGCTATGTTTTGTTTACAAAACTCTAACCTGTACTGTCTATTCTACAATGTATATTCATCAATGCGCATGCGTGCTACGCTTCCGTTACTCATTTCATTTCTATCTTATTAACTGTTAAGGCCGGGGTACCAGAACGCGACCCGTCGCGGCGGGCAGCTATCGTGCGATCGTCGCAGCGGTCGGCGATATGGCACCGTCACACACAGTGCGATATCTTTTTGACCTAGTTTCGTGATTGCATTCCGGCGAGCAATTTCAGTTGTAATGTAGTTGTTTGACATATTGCTAGAAAATGAGTAGTTTTGACGAGGAGCAACTTCTTCTTTTCGCACTACAACGTAACAGAATAAAAAGACGATGTTGGGTGCATGAAATTAATAGAAAAAGAGAAACTCTTGGAGAATACCACCGCCTCTGTCGTGAACTGCAATCACATGAAGATAGATTTTTTCGGTATCTCCGTATGTCGCGAAACAGTTTAGAGAAACTGCATGACGTACTATAACCCAGCATTGAGAAGTGCACAACGAATTGGAGAAAGCCAATAGGTACTAGGGAAAGACTAGTCGTTTGTTTGAGGTAAGTTATGGAAATATATTTTATAAACACATTGAAAATTATTAAGTAAAGCCTTATTTATTACAAAAAACAATATGTAATATTATAAACAAAAAATTATAATGTGAGTAATTACAACTATTCATGGTGCTCGTATTGTTCATATATTTCACGAACCGATGTTTATGAAATATTATTGCTAGATAAATCAACACTATTTATTTCTGCGTAGATTGGGGACGCACATTCTCTTAGTTAAAAACTCATAGTAGAATGCAAAGAATTGTCAGAGTATATTGGTGTAGATGAAAAAGATGCGGACGGTAAAGGTGTCGATGATAGAGATGCACCAAGCTCTTTAATTTCCGTTTGTGCAAATAGTGTTGCTAATTCTATCTTCAACCTTGCTTGTGTCATGGTTGAAGTCAAACTTACCTGAAATTTTCTGAACGTGTCGGCATAACTAAGGAACAAGTGATCTATCCCATCAAAATCTCGTTTAGTTGACTTGCTTTGCAAAAAGTCAATAACTTTGTCGACGTCATTTTCTTGATCTTTACATCCAAGTTTAATTTTTTTTTTTTGTGGGGGTGGCATTTTCGAAGAGGCTGGAGAAAGTTGATTTTTCTGATGGTCTTTATTTTTTATTACTTCATTTAGTGGTGGAGTTTCAGCTGAAAGTGGTGTGACAACTTCAATTTCGTCTGGTGTCGATACATTGCTGTTCCGGGAACGCGGTTGAAGCGTATCATCTAGAAATTGCATGTGTGTACTCCATGGCCATTTCAGGTACTTCCTGGCCTGTCCTGTTACACCTTTTGAGCTCCTCTTGTACCTCAAGTAACAGTCTCGTAAATTTTTCCATTTATACTTGGCTTTATACCTGAAAAAAAAAAAATAATAAATAAATAAAATAATAACTTGGTAAAATGGCACAGAAAAAATGAGTAGGTAATAACGTTGATAAAACCAGATTTTTTTTTGTTAATAACAACAATTATTAATTATTTGAGAGACAGCCTGGTATACAGATTTAATTTCTAAATAGAAATTTCTATTTAGAAATTAAATATGTAAAGAGAGGCTGTCTCTCGAATAAAAAATGTTTACGAAAAATCTTTTTCCTATTTATTTTATTTGTAAAATTACGTTTTTCGATTTCTTTTACAGATATTTGGCTACAGGGAACAGTCATCATACTATCGCTTTTTCTTTTCGTATGGGACGTTCAACTGTTTCTAACAAAGCTGCCGTCACAACCTGGCAAAAATTTGGAAGCAACCACAGACTACCAATACATGAAGACCTATTAAATCCTCCAAATCACAGGCTTAAATCCCGTAATCCTATTTGGAATGATCCCATCTTTAATACTGCTTATAACGCTAAAGATGAATGGTCTAAAGAATGGGACATTTTCTCTCATCCCAACAAAATTTTAATCTCAGATCCCAATGTTCAGCCAATTGGTTACTCGCTACCCCGCTCGGCTTGGGTAAGATTAAATAGATTAGTCACCGGCCACGGTAGATGCAACTACATGCTCCATAAATGGGGCTTAGCCGACTCTCCCGCTTGTGACTGTGGCGCGCCTCTACAGACGATGAAACACATCGCAGAAGAATGTCCTCAACGTGCTTTCCCGGGTGGTCTCCAATCTATAGTACAATTGACCAATGAAGCGATCCAATGGCTTACAAATTTAGATATAAATATTTAATGTATCAGTTACCATATTTTCTTTGTAATTTAATATCTAAGAAATTCAAATGTACCATACGAAAATAATATAACTGTTTCTAACATTCTGAAGCAAGTCTGCCAACAAATTTGGAATGTTTTGCAGCCAATATATTTGCCACGTCCTACGAAACAGATGTGGAAGAAGGCTGAGGAAGGTTTTTTAGCACTCTGGGGTTTTCCGAATTGCGTTGGCAGCATAGACGGAAAACATATCAAACTAAAATGTCCTAGTAATAGCGGATCGAATTATTTCTGTTACAATTTTTTTTTTCAATCGTTCTTCTAGCGGTGGTTGATCCACACTACAAGTTTACGTTAGTTGATATAGGGAGTTATGGACGTCATAGCGACAGTGCTATTTTGGAGAATTCAGCTTTCTACCGGGAATACATAGATGGGAAATCTACTCTGCCTCCAAAGCTATTACCTGGTACAGACAATCCTGTTCCTCACGTTTTTGTTGGCGATGAAGGCTTTGCACTTCAAACTTACCTAATGAGACCGTACCCCAAAGCCGTAACAAATATCGATACAAGAAAAAGACGTTTCAACGCACAGCTCAGTCGAGCACGTCGTGTAGTTGAAAACGCGTTCGGCATATTGGCTATGAAATGGCGTGTCTTTTTAAGATCAATAGAAACAGATGTTGAAACTGCAGATTATGTTGTAAAAGCAGCTTGCTGTTTGCACAATTACATTATGATGACAAATAATGACAGAGATTGTCCCAATGATAATAAAGAAGACGTAAGCCCTATACAAGCATTGCTTGCAACAGATTCAACCAATGGAAGGTCAAAAATTGCTGCAATCCAAGTCCGTGAAACGTTCGCTGATTATTTCAACAACGTGCGAAATGATTAGGTACTTCTAAACGACGTAGACACCGTGAAATTGACAGATTTGTGACATAATAAAGTAAACTTATGAAAAATAATTGTGAAGTGTACTTTTTTTAGATAAAAATACATGCTGGTTTTCGGCTAATTTTAAAACTCGTTTTTTGGTCCCGTATTTATAGCATTTGTCCGTAATTGTCCCGAAAAACAGTAGTGTGAGAACGTAAAAGCTTAAATGCATATACTTATTTGAGTAGTGTAGATTGCAAACTGAGAATACAAGCGTAAGTTAATAGACACGCGCCGTACCGGCCGCATAAACAGGGGATTCCTCTTCTAGCGTTTATGCGCGGAGTGCTATTTCTCCTCTCTGTATTTATCTCCCAGACTTTTGAGAACCACTGGTTGAAATTTCTTAATGTTTATTTCATTGACATGCCCGCCTGAGATAGACATTATTTGATAATTTAACCAACTCTGTATCTCTTATAATACTCGAAATAGCAATAGTGTAGCACTGAGGGTGTTCAGTGCTATACTATATATATATTATTTGAATAATAAAATAATTTATTTGTAAAAAAAATTAGTAATATACAAGATGATAATTAAATAATGATACTTACTTGTAGTCTTCAGTCCTTCTGCAATCTCATTCCACGCATCTGCTTTTTTAACCAAATTTTTATATAATTCATGGGAAGTATCATATAAATACGAGTATTTTCGCACTTTTTCAATTAATTGCTCTGTTTCTTCGGCCATTGCACTCAAGAGATCGCTCCAACTGCGCGACAGTTTTGTAATTTTGTACAAGTAGATCGCTACCCGCCGCCATCAAGGTTGAAGCGCTGCGACAGATCGCGTTCTGTGTGCCCCGGCCTTTACTACGAAATAAGTTTTGTAGTAACGTTACTATAGGCGAATGTTACAAAATAGGAAGGCTACTATAGGCGAATGTTAAAGTTACTATGAAAGTCACTATAAAAATTATATTGTAGTAACGTTACTACACACTAACTATTACAGCAACTTTTTACAGATTGATCTGAATATCCTCTGATACAATCCGGTTTAAAGAAAAGATAAGTTTTTTGGTTTTGTCCGGATTTAAAGAAACACAGTAAGAAGTTGATACGATCACAGCTAGACTACAACACCTCTCAAGCCCTACAGGTTATGCTTCCACATTACCAACACGGTTCCACATTTGCACCACTTCCTCTTGATATAGATTTATAAAAAAAAAAACTTTCAATATATTATAACCACTTGACAGCTTGATCATAACTGTAGTGATAACAGTAGTGAAGTTAGCAGCTATCTTGAACACTGGTTCGTCGTGCGCCGAGATACAGGAGTTCGTTCATAACTGCAAATTGTAACGTTCTGTAACTTTGCCACTTTCGCTCTGCCTGTACGCTACAGGCGTACGAGTTTACGGCGGTACGGTTAAAAATACATAATCGCATTAGTTTCGTTTTGCAAAACTTACAATATGCCATAACTTCAGCAGGCAGTTCTTCCCATTGTTTTTGTACGTTTTTTGGTATTTACTGTATTTTCCCATTAATTGACATACATACATGTGCTCGCTAATATTGTTATAGAATATATGTAGTTGCAAATGACTTTTACACTACAAATGCGCCATGCACAAATATTTCATGTTTCAGTAGTACTCAAACAGTTAAATGATAGAATTGCCCAGAATTCCCAGAATACTAATCATTTTGCGTAATAATATTTGATGTGCGATAAATATGAATCTGTAATTGGTATTTCGTAAAATCACCCATGTCGCTAAAGCAAAAAATACATATCCCCAAATTGCGTTAATCGCAAAATGTGAAATATCAGTCGCAAATTACAAATTAACATCACCCAAATTGCGATTAATCGCCCAACTTGGCAACCCTGCGACACAACACAACTGCATGCAAGTTATAATTTATAAATCCCATATAATCCAATTCAGATGTAAGACGCAATATATTTATATTTTAACTAAATTAAATATCAAGTGTAATATAAATAAGTATTGTAATATGCAAAACCATTTTTAATAATATAATAAATAGATATTAAACACTTAATATATAAAGTGTTTTTTGCGTAACAAAAGTTAATGTGTAACTGTCGAGTAACCATATAACATCTAGGGCCGGGTTCTAGGACACTAACCCCCGGGACATTAACCCCCCGTCAATAACCCCCGTGACATTACCAATCATGTCAATAACCCCCGTGCCATTAACCCCTGGACAATAACCCCCGGATATTAACCCCCCGTTCACAACCCTCGTGCCATTAACCCCCTGGCAATTGATTAATATTTTAAATGTATATTTTTATTTAAAATTTGAACATTTGAAATTAGAACAAAATTGAACAAATGTAATTTTTATTTATAAAATGTAAAATTTTGTGAGAAAAATACATTTTAGAAAACTGGACAATTGAATCGTAGTTAGTTTATTTTCTATGTCTGAAAGGAGGAAAGTAATATGCATAAAGTAATATTCTATGGTCACTAGTTTTCTTTTTTTTCAAGTTTTTCTGTTTATTTGTGAAAATATTGAAGTTTTTCAATTTTGCCAAAAGTTTTAGTTCTATAAAAAAATATATGTTAGTACAGGCTTTTGAATCTTGAAATCTTGTTTATGTACATATATATAGAAGTATTTCTAAATTATGGGATTTCCTATTATTCCAAAATATATTTAACAAATTATATGCTTATTTATTGGTGCATTTAGTGAAACTTAAAAATAAATCTCATGTTTACACATCTACTGTTGGTTATTCTTAACTTGGACCACTGGTTATTCTTAACTTTTAATTACACTAATTCTTACCAATTATAAGTTTTCGTGATTACTAATATGATATTTCTCTAACTTAACTATCTTACTAAATGTTGTACCATTGCATTATTATTTACACTATTGCATAAACTCTCAATAATACCTCTCAATAATAACACTCTTTATTGAATAGTTTAGTTAGTTAGTTAGTTAGTTGAAATTTTTGGCGCACAGCAACAAAGGCTATTTGCGCCTAACGCAGCCCATCTAAATGACTAGACTATATATTAAAAAATAAAAATTTAGACAATAAATAAATAAATAAATAAATAAAATCATTAAAAATACGCATACTCAATAAAAGAAGTCTTGCACTGACAAACACAAATAAATAATATAAAAAGTCTGTTCGAAAATTTGAACAGACTCAGGGTGATGGTAAGAGGCTGTAAAGGGGCCAATTACCATCGTATATCACAGTCAATAACTAGAAACACATTAAAATAAGGTGCAAGACTTCACACATAAAACAGTAAGTTCGATTCTCTCAGGAAGAGTATCAGCCTGTCCATGAGTACCCTGTCGTCACCTAAAGCAACTGACAGGTCATAGCACAGGCCTAACCTCTCCCTGACATCCTCGAACTGTACACATTCGGTTAAAATGTGTAACACAGACAAATCTGTGTTACACGTCTCACAGACAGGGGACTCTTCACCTCGAAGGAGGTGTCCATGGGTCCACCAACAGTGACCTATACGAAGGCGTGTGATGGCGGTTTCCTCCCTGCGGTTAATCCTGCAGGAAGAACCCCATGGTTTAACGTCTCCCTTAATCTGTCGTAACTTAACGTTCTGTGTGCGGCTCCACTCATGTTGCCACATGTCTAAAACCAGATGTGTCAGATGACTCTTTGCGTCATCTGGAAAAACGAAACTCACATCAATCATAGGTCTGCGAGAGGCGGCTTTTGCAGCTGCATCTGCCGCTTCGTTGCCTTTAATACCAACATGTCCCGGTATCCAAAACAGCTCTACCCTCACATTCTGAGCATTCAGGTTGTGGAGTAGCAACCGGATCTTTAGTACAAGAGGATGCACTGGATCTGGATCTTGGATACTGTTCAGAGAGCTCAGCGAGTCCGTCAAGATAACACTTGACCGACTTTGCTCTGACGAAACAAAACACAGGGCCTTGAAAATAGCGTACAGCTCAGCAGTGTACACACTCGTTATGGAGTGCAGACGGTACTGAAACTGTTGGCGTGGATTCAAAACAACGAACGCACACCCAACCCTGGTTCCGGATTTTGATCCGTCAGTAAAAATGACAGTATCCTCGAACCTAGGGACCAGTGTTCTTTGTAACTCATGTTGGTATTCGATAGGCAACGTAGTATCTTTATCAAACCTAGTTAATGTGAGGTTCACAAGTGGACGCGGTAGCGTCCATGGTGGAACAGCACACAAAACGAAACTTGCCATTTCAGGCATATTAAAATCAATATCGCCCAAAATGTCGAAAGTCCTCAGACCAAAAGGCCTATTGGCTCTTGGTTTTCTGTCATATATTTCTGTATGCCTATTTTGTAGAATAGGGTCATACGCGGGATGATCTGGCTTGGCACTGAGTGCAGCCATATACCGCAAGTATAGAATTTTACGACGATTGTACAGTGACGGTTCGCCTGCTTCACACAGCAGGCTTAGTATTGGACTGGTGCGAAATGCACCTGTGGCCAATCTAACCCCAGTGTGATGTACAGTGTCAAGAATTCTTATCTCTTGGTGTTTAGCTGACCCATAAGCTAGACATCCATAGTCCAGCTTAGAGCGCACTAGAGAACGATATAAACGCAACATGACAGTGCGGTCTGCACCCCATGTCTTGTGACTGAGGACCCGCAACAAATTGAGCGACTTTTGGCATTTTTTCTTGACGGACAAAAAATGTGCCCGCCAAGATAGACGGCTATCGAACACGAGACCCAGAAATCTGGCAGTATCGGCAAATGGTAACTGTGCTCCATTTAGTGTGAGTGTAGGATTGGGATGTACACCCCTTTTCCTACTAAAATGGACACATACAGTTTTGCTGGTCGAGAATTTAAAGCCATTTTCGGTTGCCCATGTATCGAGACGATTGATAGTCAGCTGAAGCTGACGTTCGATTGTACTAGTCTTTTGTCCGGCGACAAAGATAACAATGTCGTCGACAAATATCGAACTCTGTACAGGTAATCGAATACATGAAGCTGCACCGTTAATGGCAATTAAAAATAGCGTAACGCTCAGTATGGAGCCCTGTGGGACCCCATTGTCCAGTGCGAACATTTGTGACAAGGTATTTCCGATCCGCACCCTGAAGCGCCGATTCGACATGAAGTCTTTTATAAAGAACATCAAGCGTCCCCGGAGACCCCAGGAATGCAGAGTACGGAGAATACCATAAATCCATGCAGTGTCATAGGCTTTCTCAATATCGAAAAACACAGCTACCAGGTGTTTGTTTTCAACGAAAGCATTTCTGATAGCTGTCTCTAGTCTGACCAGATGATCTGCTGTTGAGCGGTGACGGCGAAAGCCGCACTGTGTGTTGGCCAGCAAGTCGTTTGATTCTAAAAACCAAATCAGACGCTTGCTGATCATTCGCTCCATGAGCTTGCAGAGACAACTGGTCAGTGATATTGGTCTATAGCTAGAGGGCAATTGTTTATCTTTCCCGACTTTGGGGATAGGAATTATATGAGATTCCTTCCACTTGGTCGGGCACTTGCCCTCAGTCCATATCCTGTTATAGACATTCAAAAGCCTAGACTTAGATGATTCCGGAAGATTTCGGATCATACGATAATGTATCGCATCTGGACCAGGAGAGCTATCCTTACACTTTGACATCGCGCTATCTAGCTCTTCACGAGAGAAAAGCAGGTTGTATACCTCGTCATTCCTAGAAAAGAAATTTAGAGGTATAGATTCGAGGCCTGCTTTACGAGTTAGAAACTCGGGTGAATAATGTTCAGAGCTAGAATTGAACGCAAAATTAGATGCCAAAGTGTTAGCAATTTCGACCGCTGAGGTAACTACGTTACCATTTACCGATAGACCAGCAATGGCTGTAGCTGTATTTAGACCGGATATTTTCCGGACCTTCTCCCAAACTTTGGCCACTGGAGTGGCAACTGTAACGGTGCATACGTATTTGCGCCATGATTCGCGCTTGCTTTCTTTCACAATCCTCTTAGCACGAGCTTTCGCTCGTTGGAAGGCTATCATGTTTGTCTCTGTTGGACAACGACGGAATGTATTGAAGAGGTGTCTCCTTTCACGTAGCGCCAAGTCGCATTCCTCGTTCCACCAGGGAACGGGAACTCGACGGGGCTGAGTGGATGACAGCGGTATGCTGCTTTCAGCCGCGCTCGTGATGGAATCCGTGAAATGATTCACCTCTTCGTCTACGCTCAAGTTCGGAATATCCTCGTGAGAGAATGATTCTGCGAACTTGGTCCAATCTGCTTTCCGAAGAACCCACTGTGGCCAGCGGGATTCGGTAACAGTATTGAACAGAGGCCTTAAGAAGATTGGAAAGTGATCACTACCGCACAGGTCGTGATGCACGTCCCATTTGAACAACGGAGCGATGGCTCCTGAAACGACGCTAAGATCTATGGCACTGAATGTACCCGTTGCTGCACAGAAGTGCGTGGGTCTGCCGTCGTTCAAAAAGCTCAAACTCAAATCGTTCAACATAGTCTCCAGGTGACGTCCCCGTCGATCGTTCCGCACCGATCCCCAACATACATTGTAGGCGTTAAAATCGCCTAGTAGTATGAAGGGTGGTGGGAGTTGATCGATGATGTTCACGACATCTCGGATGTCAGTTCGAACACCAGGGGGAAGGTAGATAGAACAAATCGTCACCTGGAGGGGAAGTGCAACACGAACTGCTACGACCTGCAACTCAGTGTCAATGTCTACAGGATCGTGGTACAATGTGTCTCTAACGAGAATTGCCACGCCGTCACATGCTCTTGCCCCCGTAAGGAAATCCGTGCGAAACACGGAGTATCCTCGAGGAGAGAATGTGTCGGTTTCCGTGAAATTTGTTTCCTGCAGACAAACACACGAAGGCGCTAAATTGGAGAGTAACAGTCGCAGTTCTTCGTAGCGCTGATATACACCGTTACAGTTCCACTGGATTAGTGGACCAGTCATTTTTGTTTAGGGGAGTTACCCCGCAACCTAATGATCTTTGGTTTACCCTTAGGTTGCGGGTCAACAGCCATTTTCTCGGCCACGGTTTCACTTGTTTGTCCAGGTGCCTTGGTGGACACACTGGACTCCTTTTTTGATTGTTTTGTTCTCACTGGTATCCAGTGAGAACCAACGGGTCCCTTATCAGTCTCCTTTTCAGGAGTAACTGATGAGGGTTTTGTAGAAGCGACCATTCTCTGGTCGCTTCTCGTTTGTGGAGAAGACTGTGGGGTCTTCTCCTTAGGTGGTTGGGAGAACTGAGGTTGAGTGCGTTCTCCTTTAGGCGAGGGGGATTTATTCAGACCCGATCCCCCAGGTTGTGGGGTCTGAATACTGGTCTCTTGGACCGATTCCGCCACCTTTTCTGTTCCGGAATTATTCGCAGCAAATCCTACCGCTTTAACTGTCGGACGTGGCACTGATTCTGTCTGTGTCTGGACGCTTGCTGTCTTCTTTGCTGCCACTTGTGCGAAGGATTTCGCAAAAGTGACCGGCGCAGTCTCTTTATACTTCCTCTTGGCGTCAAAATACGGTATCCTATCGTGCGTCTTGATGACCTGGATAGCCTTCTCCTCTAAGTACGTTGGGCAGTGGCGTGAAGTAGAGGCATGCGCCCCTTTGCAATTTACGCAGTGTGCCGCGTTTGGACAGGTTTCAACATCATGTTGGTCCTGTCCGCAGTTGGCACATATAGAAGATTTGCCACAACGACTAGAGGTGTGACCGTAACGCTGGCACTTATAGCATCGCATCGGGTTTGGGTAGTAGGGGCGAACGTTACAAACGTTGTACCCCACCCTTACCGATGTTGGACACTTGGTGCCAGCGAAGGACACCACCATAGAGATCGAAGGCTTGCCGTTCCGGGGGTTGAGCTTCTTGCATTCCACGACACCTTGCGATGCCATTTCCTGCACAAACTCTTCCTCCGTAACATACGCAAGGTCACGATCCGTTACGACGCCTTTGGAAGTATTCAGTGCCTTATGTGGCTGTACTGAAATACGAAACTCACCAAACTTTTCACATTTCTGGAGCGTGGAAGAAGCCTCAGTTTCGCATTCAATAAGCAATGTACCATCCGACAGTTTTCGCACCGATCTTATACCAGTTGCACACGTTTTTCCCAGCGTTCGGGCAACAAAGAAGGGGGACATCTCTTTAAAAGACTTTCCCTCTTCTTGCACCTTCACAACAAGAAAACGAGGCACTGGCGCACAAAACTCCACAGTTCTGTCAACCTTCTTTGCAGAAGGCCTTGCACATCCCTCATCGGATGACTGAGCATCACGACGAGGTCTCTTGTTTGATTTTTTTACGGAGTTTACTCTCAACTTTGGCGGAATTTAAAGAAAAATTATCCCTCCGGGTAGTCGCCATACCCGTATACTAAGTTTCATCACCCTGCCATGCCCACCCACCAGGGAGCCCCACACAGGGGACGTTGGCCGCAAACCGGCTCATTGCGCCAGGCATGTCAGGATGATATAGCATCGGAGGAAGTAGTCACGGGCTGCTCGACCCGCTCGAGAACCAGTAGTAGCCAACTCTGGAACCGGGCGAGCTGCAGCCGCTCCCACAGACCCCCGAATACTTGTCTAGTGGCACGGCATTACCCCGGCATCCACGATCCAGTAGTGGAGCCACTCTATTCATGAACCGTGACACCAGCCGATTGACTGAGCTGACCAGACTCAGCCTCCCGTTTTACCGAATCCGAGGCCAAAGAAGGCGTGTTGGGATCGTACTGTCCGCGGGCAGCAGTCTCCCTCAACCGACCAGGACCCTCTTCTCCGGCGTTACGGGTCTCCACGCACGGCAAACACGTGGGTAGGAATTTAAGTGGGAGATCAAAGAGACAACAGATAAGCCTATTCCCACAATCGGCTTCTCTGAACTGTCTCCTCCCAAATTATATGTGATTCAGGGTACGTGGGATCATCAGGCCCAAAAGCTCTATATGGTCAGGTGATGCGACCATTATGAACTTCCCTTGCGTGATTGAGGGTACGCGGGATCATCAGGCCCGAAAGCTCGACAAATGGCCAGGTGTTATGGCCATTATGAACTTCCCCTGCGGGCTATTGAATAGTTTACATCATTAGAAACCCGCGGGTTAATATCCCGGGGGTTATTGGTACGGGGGGTTAATGGCACGGGGGTTGTTGACGGGGGGTTGTTGACGGGGGGTTAATGTCCGGGGGTAAATGGCACGGGGGTTATTGTCCAGGGGGTTAATGGCACGGGTGGTTATTGACATGGGGGGTAATGTCCCGGGGGGTTATTGACGGGGGGTTAATGTCCCGGGGGTTAGTGTCCCGGGGGTTTGTGTCCTGATACCCTAGGGCCGGTATCTGAAAGCTTAGTAAACTATAAGCTAATGGTCAACTAAGTTAATGGTAACTAAGCTTTCAGAAACCGGCCCCTAGTTATTTGTGAATATTCTTGTAGTTATCATTCCGATCTTCAATAAAATAAGTGAAATCACTTTTTTAAAACTTCTTTTCCTAACAACGAACCTATAACTTGCATACACAACGTGACAGCGGTTTAACGATAGTAGTCTTTCGGGCACCGATCTACGATCGCGAAGGACAAGCCGGATTTACATCAATCAAAATAACATCCCGATGTATAAAGCTAAGTTTAAAACCTGATGTATGTTCAAATTTTATTAATCTGTTATTACATGGTTTTATTTAACTTGTAATTAATTGTTTGTATGTCTAGGTTAAATTTAAGAATTGAAATTTCACCCGCTTGCTTTCATCAAATCCTCTTGAAATTCAGCACACAGTACATATACGATGAAAATACACTATTAAAAAAAATACTTGAAAATGAAACTTGAATTATGTAGAAATTAAAAAATATATAAAAATTACAATCTGCCAATCAAGTACTCAGCATGTCGTCGCTACAAATAACACAATACTGAATTACGTGACAACAGGCGTTTACTTTCGATCTCCTCCTGATCTATAGATCTGAACCGTAAATCACGAAGTGAACTGAGTTCACTTTTTTGTATAGATTTTGAAGTGACCTTTACACAAAAGAACAGAAAAATGTCTGATCCGCGTAGTTAGTGTACTTGGATCTGGTCGGATCAGGTCGAAAGAAAACAGCATATATGTATAACGGGCGCGTTCACACGCTTATATTGAACTGAGCAACTGCATTCCAACCCGTAACGTGATATTAAAATTTTTACAAGTCAAGTTTTGTTTCTTGTATTTGAGAAAGGATATGAAATATTTTATGCATATGCAAGTATGGATAGTATAAATTGGTGAGACTTAAAAAGAATATACTTTTTAATAAAACGTGACTATAAAACAGATTTTTTTAAAACTAATTATTTTTTATTTATAAAATACACCTTGCAGATCCAAAATTATTACAAATACTATAAAGTATAGGAATATTTGTTAAAAATTTGTTAAGGAAAACTAAAAAAAAAAATATTTTAGAGACACAAAATTGAGCGCACTAGTTAATTTCGTTTGATTTAAGACCTGTTTTTTTCCCTGAAATTATATTGCATAGGTTTTATCTTGCAACAGATGTTTTTTTCATTAGTTTAATTTGCATTAGGTCATATTCAAGTACAGGATTTTGTTTCTATTATAATGGAAAATAAACGTGAACAGACTGACGAATCTACACGAAAACTAATATTTAAACTATACACCCGGGGCATACAATGCGTGAAATAGGTGATATAGTAAACCGAAGACATTCCACAATTCAAAAAATAATAAATAAATTTAAATATGAAGGTACCATTCAAAACAAAACGGGCAGAGACAACAAATTTTTATCAACTGTGGATGAAAGATTTATTTTGCGAAAAATCAAGCCTCTAGGTCCTAAAATTAGTGTACCCCAGTTAACGTCAGAATTGTCACAAAGATTAAATAAACAAATATCAGTAGAAACAGTCCGCCGAGTACTCTGGAAAAATAACTGCAATGGTCGAATTGCACGCAAGAAACCATTGATTTCAAAAACGAATAAAAAGAAACGCTTAGAATTTGCAAAAATGTATGTAAACAAACCAATTAGCTTCTGGAATAAAGTTATTTTTTCTGACGAGACGAAAATTATTATTTTTTTTTTTTGGGTCCGACGGCGGACAAATTGATTGGCGGAAGCCCAATACAGAATTTAAAAAAAATTAATACTCTTCCGATAGTAAAACACGGAGGCGGATCAGTTATGTTGTGGGGTCCTATGGGCTCAAACGGCCCAGGTAATGTAGAATTTATAGAAGAGATCATGGATAAATGGAAATATCTAAACATCTTGAAAAATAATCTTACGACTATTGCAAAGAAATTAGATATGCCACCAGTTTATTATTTCCAACAAGATAACGATCCCAAACATACTGCGCTTATTGTAAAGGAATGGCTTTTATACAATGCACCAAAATTACTCAAAACACCGCCACAATCGCCTGATCTTAATCCAATTGAAAATTTATGGAGAGAATTAAAAATTCGGATAAAAACAAATTCAGTTTCTAATAAAAATGATTTTAAAACGAAACTTCAAGAAGAGTGGAATAATATACCGGCAGAAGTTTGTGGAAAATTAGTGCACCCTATGCCAAATCGCCTTCAAGCAATAATAGAAGCAAGAGGTGACGCGACAAAATATTAATTTGAATTAAATGATTGTTTTCTAATTATTTTATTAGTATTACAATTTTTGTACGCTCAATTTTGTGTCTCTGAAAATGTATATATTTTTTGTTTTCTTTAACAAATGTTTATTAAATATTACTTAATTTTATACCATTTATAATAGTTTTGTATCTCTAAGATGTATTTTAGAAATAAAAAATAATTGGTTTAAATAATCTGTTTTATAGGCATCTTTACCTAAGAGGTATATTTCTAAAACTTTTGTACGCTCAATTTTGTGACTAACTGTAGGTATATTCAAACATCTAAATTCTAAATATTATCTGCATGAATCATTTACAGTAAAAATTACTTATTATATGTACGGCGCCCCACGTTTTCATTTAGTTTAACCATGTTTAAGAATAATGTGATGTCATTGTATTCATCTGTCACTTACTTATATGTCACTCATAAAACCGTGTAATTTAAAGTTTATTTTTATTTTTTATTTTGTGAACTGAGTCAAGAGTCTTGCGGACCCCTTGGCCTCAGCTCGTGGAGCCCAAGGGGTCCTCGGACACCCGGTTGCGGATCACTGTTCTAAATAGTATCGTAGGCTTCGGGCTTCACGTGCTGTAAGATTGGAATGAGAATTTTCAAGTTTCTTGAAACATTCCAACCTTGTTTTCGTAAATTACATTCACAACATGAGATTTAAAGTTCCACCTAGTAACGCAAACTTTGGGAATACGTTTGGGTACTACTTCATTTAATGTGAGTAAACGTGCAGGATAATGCGAAAAGAAAGCCGGAGAGCCACTTAAACTACAGAAAAATATTCTAGCAGCTTAATTTTGCGATGCACACTGTGTCATTATCAAATTCAATTGATAGGCATAACACTGCGTAAAATATGCATTTTTAAAAACTTCTTTAAGCCTCGTCTGGATACCATTATTTTTTCTGCGGCACAATCGTAACTTTGGGCAATAATCTTTTCATTATTGTCAATTACAGGTTGTATTTTATTCAATAAACAATTAGAAACTCTTTCTGTTATTATTATTTTCGTATGGTACATTTGAGTTTCTTAGATATTAAATTACAAAGAAAATATGCTAACTGATACATTAAATATTTATATCTAAATTTGTAAGCCATTGGATCGCTTCATTGGTCAGTTGTGCTATAGATTGGAGACCACCCGGGAAAGCACGTTGAGGACATTCTTCTACGATGTGTTTCATCGTCTGTAGAGGCGCGCCACAGTCACAAGCGGGAGAGTCGGCTAAGCCCCATTTATAGAGCATGTAGTTGCATCTACCGTGGCCGGTGACTAATCTATTTAATCTTACCCAAGCCGAGCGGGGTAGCGAGTTACCAATTGGCTGAACATTGGGATCTGAGATTAAAATTTTGTTGGGATGAGAGAAAATGTCCCATTCTTTAGACCATTCATCTTTAGCGTTATAAGCAGTATTAAAGATGGGATCATTCCAAATAGGATTACGGGATTTAAGCCTGTGATTTGGAGGATTTAATAGGTCTTCATGTATTGGTAGTCTGTGGTTGCTTCCAATTTTTTGCCAGGTTGTGACGGCAGCTTTGTTTCTCCGAATAGTAGGAGGGCATATGCCTGACAGTACAGGTAACCATTCTGAGGGTGTGGAACGTGTGGCTCCAGTGATCGTTCGCATTGCTGTATTCAGCTGGATGTCAATTTTGTTTGTGTGAGCACTGTTCTTCCAGACTGGGGAGCAGTACTCTGCTGTGGAATAGAGCAGGGCAACTGCAGACGTTTTGAGGGTATGGGCATCGCAGCCCCACGACGTTTCTGCCAGCTTGTGGATTAGGTTATTTCTAGTTTTAAGTTTTAGACCTACTTTTTCAATATGGTGTTTAAAGGTCAGTGAGCGATCTAGAGTAATTCCAAGGTAGCGAGGGGTGTGGTTGTGTTTGATTTTAGTGCCATTGAATAACACACACAGTTCTTCGTTTGCATATTTATTACTCAGATGGAAGAGTGTTACTTCAGTTTTTTGTGGGTTAGGTTTTAAACGCCAAAGTTTGTAGTAATTACTGAGTATCTCAAGATCTTCGGTAAGTAGATTCTCAGCTCCTTTTGCATGTGTGCACTGCACAGCAATGGCAAGATCATCGGCATACGCAAATTTTCGTCCTGTAGTAAGTGGCATATCGCTTATATATAAATTAAACAGAATCGGAGCCAGCACAGAACCTTGCGGAAGACCGTTCTTCAATGTTCTAAAGTTACTCTTTTCCCCATTAAGATACACTTGAAACTGTCTGTTTTTCAGCATGGTTTCGATTAGATTGACCATTTTATTATTCGGTAGTGTATTGTGCAGTTTCAAAACGAGACCGTCTGTCCACACGGTATCAAAAGCAGAGGAGAGGTCAACAAATGCAACTGCAGTTTTAAGTTTCCGTTGGAATCCTGCTTCAATGTGAGTAGCAAGTGCAGCCACTTGATCACAGCAGCTACGATTTGCTCTAAAACCAGCTTGTTCTGGTGGAATGTGTTCATCAATTGTGTCAGAAATGCGGTTGAAGATTAGCCTTTCAAGAATTTTATAATTGATGTTGAGTAGGGCAATAGGTCTGTAGCTAGCTGGTTCAGATTCTTCTTTGCCTGGCTTTAAAATACTTAGGATTTTTGATGAGCTGAAAGCTTTTGGGAGCCGTTCGGTGGAAAGAATGTCGTTGTAGAACCTAAGTAGCCAAGTTCTTGCAGCCGGTCCTAGGTTCTTTATTAATTCTGGAAATATTCCATCAAGGCCAGCAGCTTTTTTAATTTTTAGGGAGTTGATTGCTATATTAAGTTCTTCCAGCGTGAAGAGTGTAGGTTCTTCTCTACTTTTCAGTGCGAGAATGCGTTTTCTGTGTAGATCACGTCTAACCTATTTGGCAAAAACTTTATTGGTACTAATCTGATTTGAGGTCTTAATTATATGTGAGGAAACTTGATTAGGTTTAACTGTCCCTTTTATTGCCGGCGGTTTGCTAGCTGCGCCAAGCTTTCTTAGTAGATTCCAGCTTGCGCGGCTAGAGCGTGTGAAGTCCATGTTCTCAATCGTTTCACGCCATTTACTTCTTCTGGCTACATCCAGTGATTCTAAGAGTTTATCGGCGGTTTTTGGATCGTGTGTGGACTGATATTCGCGGAACAATTCTTCTGTCTTTTTAGACCAGCCTGGGATGTATTCCTTACGAAACCCTCTTGGGATCCAGTGCTTCGCAGAAGACTTAACAACAGCGACAAACCTGTCATAATTAGTTGCTAAAGGAGGAACCCAGCGTAGGACAGAATCAACTTGCAACGCATATTCTCTCCAGTTCGCCTTTAAGAAGTTCCAACGAGGCACTCTGAGGGTGGGAAGAAACTCTACACGTCTACCAATATTCAGAATGACTGGACGATGTTGGCTATGAGGGAAGCTATCCAGTATCCTTCTTGATATGTGCAAGGGCTGTTGGTAGTTGTCAAGCGAGGAGAAGCAGAGGTCTGGATTATAATCTGCTTTCCACCTTGCTGAGTGAAATGTTCCTTTGTCTTTGGCATCGAATACAAGATGGACGCTGTTTGTTTCTGCCCATTGCAGTAGAGACTCGCCATTTTGTTTGTTGTCCCTATATCCCCAGAAAGTGTGTTGACAATTAAAATCTCCAAGATAGATGGCAGGGTGGGAGTGAATAGATACTGCATTGTCAGGCCAATTTAAATTTGGTAGTTTGTATAGATTAGTGACGTTTATTCCAGCTATGTTAACGGCAATAAAAGATACATTCTGTTGGGTTGCTTTTGATAGTCGAGTGTGATTTTGAATATTTTCACGAATGTAAGTGGCTAAGCCATAATGCTTATGGCAGATATAGTCGACTAAGCTGTAACCAGGGATCAGTCCTCTAGTGTTATATTCGATTTCATTTTCTATGTGTGTTTCCTGTAGAGCGATTAGATGGATTCGATTTTGCGTTGCTATTTTGGAGAGGTATTGGCATTTTGTGCTAGAAATTTAGCGATGTTTAGCTGAAGGATTCGCAATGAAGGTTCAAGATCTCTTGTTAAAAGTTGAAGTCATATGGTTGGTGGTTGTTTTCCGTGAGGTTTTGCAACAGTACGGAAAGTTTTGTACCATTTTTGTGGCTATTAGCAAGTGCAAGGATGGTATAGCACTTCCCGGGTGGGCCGTAGTGTTGTTTGTGTACTTATGCAAATCGGAACACACACTTGGAGGCTGCCACAGACCACGAAGAGTAATGAGTCGGAGTGGGTTATGGTGAGAGGTGAAACAAAGTGGGTAATTTATCAAATATATAAAAATAGATAAATAAGTAGATAAAAATATACATAAATACATAAAATAAAATAAATAGTCAAAAAGACAGTTAATCAGAGACAAATAAAAATAATAATAATAAATAAATAGATAAAATAATAATAATGATAATAAAAAAAAAAACATGTAGTCAATAATTATAATTTAAAAATAAAAATAAAAAATAAAAATTAGAGGTAGTCATTGATCTAATGTTGAAAGTGAAAAATAGGCGAAGTCAGAAGGTCAGATGGTTAAATAAATAAAATAAAACTTGTAGTCAACAAATAAAATTTAATAATTAAAATAATTAAAAGTATAACGTATTAAAAAGAATTTAAAAATTTTTAAAAGTTTGAAAAATTTTGGTGGTCACTAATATAATTAATAAAAGGAAAAATAACTGGGACACAGTTCTTCACCCCTTACGGTTCATCAAGAGGTCTTAAAAAGACAGACAAGAGAACCACGGAAGGGAATAGGTAGATGACAACAGAGGAAAGTCAATCGTTATAAAAAAAATATATAGATTTTTTTTTTTTTAATAATAGTAAACAAGCAAAATTTTAACTTTTACAAATTTTTATTATTACGTGACACACATAAATTCAAGTTAAAATAAGTTTAGTTAGTTACCTTTACCTTGAGCGAGTGACGTCAGTTAATCAGATAGATTACCTACTTGGTTTGAATAAGTCTGCAATAGTCAGGAAAGGTTTGCAAAGTTTATTGACCCTCGTAATAAAAATTGACATAGACTTCAATATATTTTTGAAAAAACTGTTATTATTTCCAAACTAGATGTAGATTTGAAAAAGAAAATATATACACATTGGAGATCCGACCTTTAGACATCGATTTCACTGTACTGCACAATTAATACACAAAAATTTCACCACTTTGAGACAAAAAAAACGAGGAGCACCAAGAATAGGTGTGTCACTAGTCTGGGCTCACACTCTTCATTCCACTACTTCATGGGTAGTCCGGTTGCTTCTCGGGACAAGGTGTGGCAGAACCATAACTCAGCCAAACTTATGATTGAAGGAATTCCGATTCCGAACTCTACTCTTTCTGTATTTTGTGCAGATGGATTAAAAATCCCCAAAATCGTTCATAAATTTTTCCTAAATATTCAAAACGAAACACAAGAACAGTTTGTATTTTTTTCGGAAATGTTAGTAGTATCATCAGCCATAATTCCAATAAATGCAGTAGAATTTATTTTGGCTTTAATTTCTTCTCGATTTATATGCAACATACTATCTAATAGATCATTTTGCATAGCTTTAGACCAGGGGTGGACAACCTTTTTCACCTCGCGATCCATAAAATATTGCTGAAAAATCACGCGACCCATGGTCAAGCTCACATGCAAAACCTTTTACCAAGTCGACAAGTACGAATTTTGAGTTTTTAAAGACAGGAAAGATGGTATGGCAAGTACTTATCCTTCTCCTGGAAATTATACCTGATTAAACCCGCCTCTTGTCAATCTTCACAATATAAACGGATATGTGTAATAAAAGCCGTAAATTTTATTTTATTTTTATTTTTTACTTTATTTTAACAAAAGTTTAGTTTATATTTATATGAAATTGTATATATACGTCAACACACTTGCCTAAGAGAGAGTTTATACTCCGGGGTGGACCACTGTTCACTCCGTTTTCAAACACAATGAAAATATTAATGTGTGAAGTTAAATATTTAATTATTATTATTTCAAATATTACAGTAAATATGGTAGCGTACATTGTTACAATAACTATTACTAAAACAATTTAGTATTAAAACAAATACAAATCAAAGTTACAAAAACCTGACAAAATCGCGTGCTCTCTGCACTCACTGTTAGTTCTCCGTTACACACCCTTTTTTTGTCTCTTCACTGGGCCATTTCTTTTTTCCAAGGAAACTTTCTAACGCCGTTTCGTACTCATTTTTGCAAATTTGGACGAGAAAAGGGCAAAAATAAAATACTATATACACGTACACCAAGCACTGTTAAACATGAGAAAGTACCGGTGAACAGAGAGAAGAGCGATACACACCTTCTCTCCTCCAAAGCTACAACGCCACTGCCGTTTGCAACCGCTCAACTTCTGACGTCACCTAAAACCGCCCGATATCACGATATTTTGCGCATGCGCAAATATTGTCGGTAAGACAGCCGCTAAAAAAAAAAAAAAAATTTTAATAATAATTTTATTTAGTGCTTGTACAAGTTTTCACACGTTTACACCAGTCAAAGATCATACATAATTATTAGAAATATAAATTGAAATATAAATTATAAAATTACAATACAATTGCCAGATGGGTACTTACGAGGAGAGAGGATTTTTAGTATTTGCTCCAATCAATGCTGTAGTACTCATCAGTGCTGTACAGACAGTTTTCAAGAAAAACCTCTCTAAGTTTTTTCTTGAAGGTCCTGTTATTAACATTTCTGACAGCAGAAGGCAAATAATTGAAGAAATATGCAGCCGAGTAAAGACCGTTTTTTGACTTCTCAAGTCTTATTTTAGGGAGACGAATATTGTCTTTAGAGCGGACATTATAAGAATGACTTGAGGAAACGGTGACAAACTGGGCTGCGTTTTCTTTAACATACACCAGGCAGATATATACAAATAGGCTGTACACTGACATTATTCTACATTTTTTAAAAAGTTCCCGGCAGTGGGTTCTGGAGGGGACATTATTCATAATTCTAAGAGCTCTTTTTTGGATTATGAAAATGCGGTTGATCGATGAGCTTACTCCCCAATGGACTATACGGTAAGACAAACGAGACTGGAAAGCGGCAAAATAAAAAATACGTAAAGTCTCGAAAGAGACCGAAGTTTTGAGCCTGACAAAAGCGAAGATAGATTTCTTCAGGGAGATGGCTAAATTGCTGATGTGGTGGTGCCAACTGAGTTGACCGTCTATATATATTCCTAGGAATTTAATAGGATCACCGTACTCAAAGACTTCGTCGGTGTTGCGGTTTAGGGAAAAGATAATTTGCTGGGTCTTGCTGGCATAAAGAGTTAATTTGTTTGTAGTAAACCAGTTTTTTACTTTCCCTAGGGCAGTTTCTGAAATGTCGAGTAACTCTTTTACTGATGTATTACTTGTTAATATTGTGGTATCGTCCGCATAAAGTGTTACATCCGCGGAGTTATCGAAAAAGATATTTGGAAGGTCGTTAATAAAAACGATGAAGAAGAGAGGTCCTAATATTCCGCCCTGACAAACTCCGTAATCAACATTTCTCGTTGATGATTCGGTGTCTTTGAAAGAGACAAATTGTGACCTGTTAGAAAAATAAGATTTAAGAAGCTCGTATGCAGTACCACGTATACCATAACATTCAAGCTTGTCCAGCAGGATTTTGTGAGGGACACAATCGAAAGCCTTAGAAAGGTCACATAATGTGGCCTGTGATTTCGTATGATTTTCAAGGCTATCAGTTACATAGTTAACGAGCTCCGTAATGGCATTTAACGTAGACATGTTGGGTCTGAAGCCGAATTGGTTTTTAACAAGAACATTTTTTTTTCGTGAAAAAGTTTATTAATCTATTTTTAAGAATCTTCTCGATAACTTTTGATAAGATTAGAATTATCGCTATCGGCCTATAGTTAGATGCATTGTTAACATCTCTGCTTTTGTATATAGGTATTACTTTCGTAATTTTCAATTTCTCAGGAAAGGTACCTGTTTGGAAACAGGCATTAATAATATTAGCGAATATTGGTGAAATAATATCGACAATTGATTTAAGTATATCGCTGTTGATACCGTACCCATCTTGTGTGCGGCTCCCAGACACAGACGTAATGGTCCCTTTGACCTCGGTATAGTCCGTTGGATGCAGGAATATGGTGTCAGTACAGCGGGTTACATGGGTCAGAGCACTGTAGTGTCCGGTTGCGATTTTTGAGCTCAATGATGCGGCTATGTTAGAGAAAAAAGAATTAAAGTCCTCGGCGCTAATGCTAGATGTGGGAGACTTTTTTGTATTTGTTCCAAGTTCGGATTTAACAATATTCCACATAGCCCGAGATTTATTATCACTGTTTATAACGTATAAGTTATTGGCTGTGATTTTTGCACGTTTTATTTTTCCCTTATAGGCTTTTTTGGATTTTTTAATAATATGTGATAACGCGTCAGAACCAGTAACCTGTTGGAACTCACACATTAAGGCCAACCTTTCTCTATGTATTTTTAAGTCATTGTTGAACCAATTAACATTTTTCAGAGTTTGCGGTACCATTCTGGATTTGAATGATTTCCGCATGCATTCTGTGAAAGTATCAAAGAAATCATTGAATAATTTGTTAACATCATTGTTGCTCAAGTTGAAGTTGAGATTTTTGACATTTAAAGTTAGGTTGTGTACAAAATTGTCAATGCTTCCCTGATTTATCACAGTACGCTTACAACAAATTACATTTGAAGTTATGACTTTGTTAACGGGGTAGTATTCAAGATGTACCCCAAAATGGTCAGACATGCCATGGTTCTCGACGACGGTGTTGAGGCACCGCTTGTCGACATTGATGATTACGTTATCCAGACATGAGCCATTGTTTAGATAAGAAAATCTCGTTATGTCATAGTGTGAAAAAATACAACCATAGCTTTCAACCACGTCTTTGAAAACGGTACTGTTGTTGTCATCTAGTAACAGGTTGGTATTAAAATCACCACCTATAAAAAATGTTTTGTTTTTTCGACTTAGTAGTTCTAATACATCGTTAATAACTTTTAAAAAAAATTCAAAACTGCCTGTCGGTGATCTATAAATAGCAATGACTATGATATTGTTGAGCCTAATGGCTGATGTTTCGCAATGATACTCAACGGACATGTTTGAAATTTTTTCGTAGTTATGAGAAATCATATGATTCCGTACAAATATACTAACACCGCCGTTATCCATATTTTGGCGGCAGAAATAATTTGCTAAGTAAAAATTGTTCAAATTATAATACTTGATTTATTCGTTTCGAAGCCAGTGTTCACACACGCACAGAACATCCACATTTTTATGAAGGTTTATAAATAATTCAACTTCATGAAGTTTGTTACGGAGGCACTGTGAATTTAGTAAATATAAACCGACACATTCTTTGGGTTTTCTTGGTGTTACTTTAGGTTCATTGTTTTCTTCCGTTGTTTATATAATTTATAAAGTCTTGGTGAAAAAAACGATTGACAAAAACCCCAGTAGGCCACATGTTTGGGTTCGTCCACTGCTTAAGAAGTTCAAAATCGAGACCAATCTTGAAAGAGGTGTAGTTGCCCCTTGAGTTCAGCTTCTCGCAAACAAATCCGTTGTAGTTTTCGGGGCTTTTTTCTTTAATATAACTAATAATAGTCTGTTCATCCGTACCACTTGCGACGTTCCATATGTGGAGCCAAGCTTTTTTTGGTGCAGATTTAAAATTGGAAGTAATTGTGTTCCCGTTTGATCCCACAAATCTACCTGTTTTGCGAACCCTCTGATCTTTTTTTTTATCCTTCGCACTAGGTGGCTTGCCGTGCGCTGATGCGAGTATGGTTGCATAAGTAGGCTTCGTTGGCGGTGCCATGTTGTTTTGGGCCGGTGACGAGTTTGAGACCGGATCGGAAACCACTTGTAAATTCATGTTATTTAATATTTCAGCTTCTAGATTCGAATTATCAGCTGATTTATTGACATCGACAGTTTTTAAAGTGGATACTGTGTTGTCAGTGGTGTTAGAATTATGTATGTCCGCAATAATTTCATTGTTCACGTGCAGTTTCTTCTTGATGTGATTTGAACTGCTGGGTGATGTAGAGTGGTCATGTTTAGTGCTAATTTTATGAATAAAATCATTAATGTTTTTCATCTCACCTGACATTAAAACAAATTCAGAGGTATGTTGCTCAATTTTTTTGATCAAATCTATTAATGATAGCGAATTTTGTTCCTCTTCTGGTCCAAAAATGGTGTTTGAGCAGAAATCACATAACCATTTTATATTTTTTGAGTAATCGTGACTGCATTAAACTCACGCTTGTTTAATTTAACGCACGAACAGTGATAAAGGTTTCCACAAATACCGGAACATTTTACACAATTATTTTCACTGATTACACAAGGATTTTTGCAATAATTGCACTTATACAAATTTTCATACTGCGTAGCTGCCATTTTACTCAAATAAAATTTATACATGAAATGAGAAAGAAAATGTATTAATTATTTAATAATATAGTACAATAATTTTGTATTGGTATTTTTTTTTTACCACTGAAATTCACCACAGTAAATAAAATATCATCTATTTCTGACTTGGAATTACTATATCGTCCATGTAGATGACAAGTCCGACATATAATTTTCGACTCTTCTATTCTGTTTTTAGTTTTTATTATCTTCTGAGGTGTTTCTTGTTCCCGTATTTTATCTTTTGTTATCTGTAATCTTCTGTTTCTCACTACCACGACTATATCTGGTTTCTCTAAAGCACTTCTGCCAATAATCATGCACTCCTCTTGTGCCGCGTCTGGCACAATGAGTACTTCGGCTTCCATCAGTATGTCTTCTATGTTTAGCAAAAGGGTTCTCTTCCCTATTGCTGAGCATTGTTCAAAATCAGTTTTTTACTTTTTGAGTGAATAACACGTGTAATACCTTCATAGAATAAAATACATAATTAATATACGCAAATTAAAAGTTTAATATTGTGTCTATAACCAGTGGCAGCAGAAAAATTTTGTGCGTCAAGTGATATAAGTGTGGAGAAACTAACATTGCTGTACTATTTGTTATTAACAATAACAATTTATAACATATACAAGTTGGACAAGCTAGGTATTAACTTGTCTGTGCACTATCTACAATCCATCTGTTGGATGCCATACCACCAGCATCACACAATTGCTTAATGGTTTGCCAGACTCAAGGAGTACAAGATATTGCAAAAAATTTACTTTAATCTACTTGCTGGATACTATACCACCATCATTGCACAACTGCTTGACGGGTCTGTACAGTCTAAGGGACACTACTTTTTTTATCAAACTATCAGCTTAAATTTGATTTCATACGCTTAATTTATAATTAATTTCGCTGAAATGTCCGTCTGTAGTATTTGCGTCAACAAAGTGACTTCAAGATCACCTGGCTTGCAATGCAGTGGTCCTTGCTCAAAATTTTATCATGCGAAGTGTGTGGATGTTCCTATAAAGGTCCTACAGTCTTTCAGCACAGACGGGGTATCATGGAAATGTCCATCATGTCGAGCCCCTAATAACGATGGCGCAAACCGGTCCATCATGTTACTCGAGAGTGACGACAGGAATCTACCTGAAAACCAGTGTACAATTCAGTCACTTTATTATCAGATTCGTGATATGAATGCTCATTTGCAAGACATGCGTGGGAAAAATGATGAATTACTTGCGTCTGTCAACTTCTGCAGCGCAAAGGTATCGGATTTTGAGGCGGTCATGCATGAAATGGCGGGAAAATTCAAAATTATTGATGCACTTCAGCAGGAAAATGCTGCTTTAAAGGCTGAAGTCAAAAATATTAACAGCAGACTCGATGATCTAGAACAAAGGACTAGAATTGATAATTTGGAAATACAGGGTATTCCAGAATCCAAAACAGAAAACGTTTATAAAGTCTTGGAACAATTGGGAAACGGAATAAGTTACCCTATACCTCAAAATATTGTGAATACCGCGCATAAAGTTCAACATTTTAGTCCAAACAACAAAATGCCACGAAATATTGTTGTCAAACTTCTTAGTCGTTCAACAAAATTTGAAATCCTTGCTGCGGCTAGAAGAACAAAGAACCAAACAAAGCTCTTAAAATATTGGTAAGCCTGGATAATCTTCATTAATGAACACCTCACAAGCAACAACAAATTGCTCTACAAAAAAAACAGAGAAATGGCCAAGGAACGCGGTTATAAATATGTCTGGGTTCGAAATTGCATCATAAATGTTCGCAAAAATGAGACATCACCGGCCAGAGTTATTAAATGTGAATTAGACGTTCTTAAAATGTAAACCCTCTCGAACTTTAACAATTTAAGTAAGAATAATTCTGTTTTCACTTTCTTTTAATGGATGTATCCATTTTTTATCAAAACGTCCGAGGATTGCGTTTTAAAACACACATATTTTATGCGAATTTATTAAATAGTTACTGTGAGGTGATATGCATCACAGAAACATCTCTTATGTCTAGTATAAACACTAATGAACTATTCACGCTTGAATATAACGTCTTCAGAAGAGATCGGGATCAATCCAACTCACTGAAAAAGGGCGTTGGTGGTGTCCTTGTTGCTGTACGAAAATCTATCCCAGTGAAGTGTTGTGAAAAGTGGTTCAGTGCGGCAGAGGACGTGTGGGTAACTATTGGTAGTGGCTTAAACAAACTGCATCTCTGTGTGACATATCTTCCTCCTGGAGATGCGGATGCTTTCTCTTGTTTCATTGAAAACCTGAGTGTGGTGACGGGCGAAACTGATGACGATGTTTTACTCATATGTGGCGATTTCAATTTACCAAACATAACTTGGTCACAAAATGAACGTAAAATCTTGATTCCATCAAATTTCTCAGAATCGCGGTCGACATTATTTGTGGACACGGCATCGTTATGCGGTCTCGCGCAGTACAACACTCATATGAATTATATAAATGATCATATTCTGGACCTAGTCCTTTCTAGTGTAAACTCAGCTTTGAAACCTGTACTAAAGAGCAATTTTTCTTTGGTACCTGAAGATGGTTATCACCCGTCTTTAGAGTTTGACGTTGTTTTAGGAAACGTCAAGTTAAACATTTTAAAAAATATCATCTCGAATCAATCTTTTAACTTTTTCAAGTTAAACTTTGAAGAAATTGATAATGACCTCCAGGCTATGGAATGGGACAATATATTTAGAACCTGTGATATTGACTCAGCTGTTTCCATTTTTTATGATAAACTCAGTGATATATTGCTCCGCCACGTACCAAGGAAAAAACCTTACAATAAAAAATTCCCAATTTGGTATTCTGCTTCCACCATAAACACAATAAAAGAAAAAAGAAAGTATCACGCCAGCTGGAAACGTTACAATAATGCATTAGACTATATCACATTTAGCACGTTAAGAGGTAGATGTAAATTATTAATTATAAAAGACTACAAAAAATATTTATCAGAAGTGGAGGATAATATAACAGTAAATCCAAAACTTCTTTGGAAATTTCTCAAAAACCAAAAAAAGTTCTCATTCAGGCATTCCTAACACAATGTTTTACAACAATCAAAGTGCAAACGATGGAGAGACGGTTGCTGAACTGTTTTCCATGTACTTCAGATCTGTTTATGAAAAAGGTGTAACATCCGACCCACAACTACTTCTAAATAATTGTTCAATTATTTAGAAGTAGGCTGATGGCACTGGATCCAAATAAAGGCCCACGTGATGACGGCATACCTGCATCGTTGTTAAAAAATTGCTGCGTGGGATTTACAATTCCACTTTCAATATTATTTAAATAGTCCATATATAGCGGTATAATGCCTACAATATAGAAAAATGCATTAATTACTCCTATATTCAAGTCAGGCGACAAAAGTTGCGTAGGTAACTACAGGCCTATTTCAAAATTATCAGCGATTGCTAATGTGTTCGAGTCAATTATATATGACGAAGTTTTTAATAACGTAAAACAAATTATAATACCTCAACAGCATGGTTTTTTCAAAGGCAGATCTGTGGAATCTAATCTCCTGTATTATACACAAACAATATCTAGTGCGTTAGACCAGCGTGTCCAAATCGATGCTGTATATACGGATGTCAGCAAAGCCTTTGACAAAATTGATCATTGCATATTACTTAAAAAATTAGCTGAGGCTGGGATTCATGGTGTATTGTTACGTTGGGTTGACTCGTATATAAAAAACCGTTCACAAGTGGTAGTTGTTAATGGTTACAAATCCAAGGCATTTGTCTCAACTTCAGGTGTCCCATAGGGTTCACACCTAGGTCCACTGTTCTTCATTTTATACATTAATGATATTGTAAAATGTTTTAAATTTTCTGAAATATTGTTATATGCAGATGACCTAAAAATTTTTTCCCCTATTTCATCACTTTCTGACTGTCATCTTTTACAAACTGATCTCATACGACTACAAGATTTCTGCACTGCAAATAAATTATTTTTAAACTTTTCAAAATGCTACCATATAACTTTCTCTCGGAATCGAAATCAGTTCTTGTTTCATTATAACATAAATTCAAATCCTATAAAAAATGTAACTTATATCAAAGACCTAGGTGTAACTTTTGACACAAAACCTAATTTCAATATCCATATCAATAACATTGCACTGAAAGATTTCAAAATGCTCGGTTTCATCATACGAACATCTAAATATTTTACAAATCATAAAACAATCACTACTTTATATCATGCATATGTTCATTCTCACTTATGTTATTGTAGTACCATCTGGAACCCTCAATATAAGGTACAAATATCCAAAATAAAAAGATTTCTCCAATATCTGTGCAGAAGAACGCCAATTTCAAGTACTTGCTATCTTATTTCGTGTAGATATTTTAACATTCTCACTGTTAAAGATAAAAGATCAGTTTCAGATGTTATTATGCTAGCCAAAATTATTAATGGTATAATAGATTCTCTATCTTTACTCAGCCTTGTGAATCTCAATGTCCCCAATCGGAATTTAAGAAACACTTATTTATTTGACGTACCCTTTGCTAAAACTAACTCGAATCAAAATGCACCTATGCTGAGGCTGCCATTTATCTTCAACCAACTATCCTCTAATCTTGATTTTGATATTTTCTTCAATAATTTAAATTTTATAAAAAAAAATAGTTAAAACACACTTTTTACACTCTTAGTAATTCATTGTAATTCACATCTACAATCGTAACAAAGACTTATTATAAAAACTTTATTGTATGGGTTGTAGAGAATATTATTTAAGAAGTTTTATGTATATGTTTTGTTATTGTTATTTTATTACTCATTGTAAACAATGTTTATGTATAAGTATATTTTTGTAATTTTCTTTTAGTCGTTGTAGTGTTGGGTTTAAACCCGTTTACAACGCGAAAAACACTTAAATAAATAAATAAATAAATTGTCCTTCGCCAAATTTTTTCAATAAAGTTTTCGCAGGTAAGAACTGAATTCCCAACTTTCTAGCTAGGCTATCTCTCATGGTGACGTAGTCACTCCCAAGATCTATAGATGCCCAAACTTTCTTACCTTGTACTTATATCATCTTCTGATAGTCGTGTTTTGTACGCTCTTCCGCATTGGGCTCATTAACCCTTTTAACAGATCTCTGTTCTTCTCTTTGTCTATTGTCTGTGTTACTTGTTGGGCACGCCTTCGCTAGGTGGTCCTCACTTTTGCAAATAAAGCATACTCGTTTGTATGTTCTGAACTGTCCAAGTATAATAATAATAATAATAATAATAATAAACACTGTATTGTTCGTTTGTCAGTTCAGAACATGTTCTAAGTTGTCTAAACTGTACTACGTCTAGAGGAAGTACAAGTTCTGACAAATTAGATTAAGTTAGTGACGTCAGTTTTTAACTTTTTTTGACTTTATTTTGTTAGTTTAAATAACCTAAAATCGTAAAAAAAAATATTGAAAAAAGCATTTTTGGTGAAATGTTCAACAGGTGAAGCCTTAATCGAGGATGAATGTTATATTTTTTCTTGTGGTAAATATAATAATTACATTTATAATCAACTATAATCCATAAATTATGTATTTTATCGTTGATTGAAGAATCATATGTTCAGTCAACGATTTTATAATGTTGACTACTTGATTTACTAATATATTTTTTTTATACAAAATAGTCTAATAAAAGTAAATAAAAATCATATTGATGGAAGTAATCAAATATTGAAAAGAGACATTGGATTAGTTCAAGTGATAATAAATAATACAGAACAGGGTGAAAATATAAATAAAAATACATTTGAAACGATAAACGCAAGCATGAATGATAATTTAAATGATTCGGAAACATTGGATGAGTATCGAAGATACGAATACTGATATTATCAGTGTTGTTTTACTTTCTATGGGTACGGACGTGTCGTGCAAGTGCTCTGACAATCCCAAGAATGAGCAAAGAGTTAGCAGTGTGTGAACTTTTGACTTTCATCCAGAATAAAATCAGTATTCTGGATGTAATAACATTGTGCAATGTGTGTGAGGCTCATTACAGTGAGCCTGATTGTGAGGATGCCAAGAATATCTTGGCTAAATATAGTGATGGTGGAAAAGTTATTACCCGCCGGAATGAGGGCCGTAAATCGCGGAACATCCAGGACATTATCCGCTTTTTCAGAACCACAGATCCGGAAAAAGTCCCTACCTTTGTCGCAAAGGACCTAGCTAAATTGCCATCGCTTACGTTTGACTACGTGGACGTTACGGCCATTATGCGAGACATTTTGATCCTCAAAAAAGAGGTACACTCGCTAAAGTGTACCGACAAGTGTACCCTGCGTGCTGAGGAGCAACTACGCAAGGAACTGGATACACTGCGTACGACAGTCGGTGATCTTCAGGCGCAAATCGAGCAGGGTTCCAAAAACAAGAACCAGGAAACTCCGATTAAAAAGACGATGAAACAGACTGAGGGGAAAAGGGGGAACTCCTATGCTGGTGTTACCTCTGCCAGCCCGATTAGGCAGGTTGAAACCGTAGCTCTGCATGTGCCAGATGTCAATGACCACAGTGTTGCTCCAGCTGATATGACGCCGTCTAGACAAGGTGACGTGTCGTCATTAGTTAATACGTCCAGACAGTGTCTCGTGTCGTTAGAGGTTAATCCGTCCAAACCAAACGAGGAAGGCTTTACAACTGTAAGTCACAAACGTAAAAATAAACGTAAAGATACAAACAGCTGTTCGAAAGTTTATAAACGCAAGATTGTTGGGACAGCTTAGGAAATGGGTTCAGTAAGTGGAGTGTCACGCTGTAGCTGGTTATTTGTATCCCGGGTTAACCCTGAAGCAACGGAAGCTGACATCTTGGCCGTGCTAAATAACCAGCAAATATCAACTTCCGACATGCGCTGTATTAAAATAAAAATGCGTAACCCACGGAATTATTCGTGCTTCAGACTGGGCGTCCATAAATCTGAGGTTAGCAGAATTATGTCACCCAACTTCTGGCCAAGCGGAATTGATGTTCGAGGGTACGAGTGGAGAGAGAAGAACGCATGAATTATTATCAATATGGCTCGTCATCTAAGTTTAGCAACATACAACTGCAAGTCGTTGAAACGGATCTCTAGGTTAATTCGAGAACTGTGCGATACAGTGGATATCTGTTTGCTGCAAGAGACGTGGCTCCGACCTAGTGAGCTCATCTATCTGAAGCAAATTCACCCCAGCTTCACTGCAATGGATACTTCGGCTGTGTGCGATGACAACGAGGTCCTTCATGGACGCCCATATGCTGGAGTTGCAATTCTTTGGAGGAAACAGCTGTCTGCACAGATCAACATTGTTCCAATAAAGAATGAACCTCGACTATCTGCAATAACACTCGACACTACGGATGGCCGCGTCATGATTGTCAACGTGTATATGCCCACTAATTCCATAGAAAATCTACCGGATTTTATCAACTTCTAGGGAAAATGGAGACAACGTTCTTATTGCTGGAGATTTTAATGCAGATCCGGATGGCATCTTCGGTAAGGAGCTCAGTGATTTCAGCCGCGAGTTTAACTATATCATTGTCGATATGGATCGGCTTGACGCCGACACATATACTTATATTAGCGACTCTCACGGCACTACTTCGTGGCTGGATCACTGTGTTGTCTCGTCGGATTTTGTGTGTGAGATACATGATATTCGGGTAGACTACTTGTTCCACTACTCGGAGCACCTGCCACTCTACTTCGCGATGCATGTCCCGATGCTGCTGCCACCGTCATCATCACCATCTTCTTCGCCACCGTCATCATCATCATCTTCTTCGCCACCGTCATCATCATCATCTTCTTTGCCACCGTCTGCCAGTTGTCAACAGCAGGTTCCGTGGAGTGACTGTGAACGTGTGCGTGAAATCTATAGCAGAGCTAGTGAGTGTGAGTTGAGTTCGATAGTGATTCCGCGTGAGCTCATTTTCTGCGATAGCACAAGATGTGCTAACCAATTTCACTTTCGACTAATTGACAGCTTCTACGACAGCATTATAAAAGCTATTACTATTTCTTCAAGAACGCTGTCATTCGAAAGGGGAATAGGAAGTGTGTTCGCGGTTGGAGTGCGAATGAAGAACTGACGTCTGCAAACCGTGCTGCAAAGGAGGCCCTGTCTCGCTGGATTGCAGCTGGCAGGCCGAGACAAGGAGAGGCAAATCTCTTGAGACTATCAACGAGAGCCCTCTTTAAATGGTGTCTCAGGAGACATAGACAGTGTCTAGAGCAGAGCCACGCTGACAGGCTAGCGACTATGTACTACTCCCGCGACTTCGCTAAATTCTGGCGCAGCACTTATATACTGAACTGTCAGCTAGTGATTATGACGTAATTATGTTAACGGAAACGTGGCTGAATGATACGGTTTTGGACTCAGAAATCTGTGATTTAAGCAAATACATCATATATAGACGTGACCGTAATTTTATTAACAAACGTGAAGGCGGCGGTGTGTTGATAGCTGTGTCCAGGGTGTTAAACTCTAAACAGCAGGTATCATGGAACTCGCAAACAGAAGATATATGGGTTACTATTTTTGACAAAACGAGAATTAACTTATGTTGTGTGTTCCTTTCCCCACCTGTGAATCAAGCTGAGTTCAACGCCCATTGTGATAAGTTATGTCAAATCACAACAAGTTATTCAAACGATACCTTTTTAATATTGGGTGATTACAACTTGCCTCTTATTGATTGGGTATGGAATAATGCGTTCTGTGATCCACTCCTTTTAAGAAGATTTATAATGTATATGGACTTTATTAATAATTTAACATTATGTAATCTTCGACAATTTAATAATATTCATAATGTCCATGGTAGAACACTCGATTTGGTTCTTAGTAATTCCAATGTAAAAGTTGAAAAATGTTGTGGACTTCTCGAAAATGACGTGCATCATCCATCGTTTCATTTAGAATTACAGTTTAGTGAAAAAATAGTCAATCTTGCTGAAAAAATTATCCCAACATTGAATTTTAAGTCATGCAATTATGAAGAAATAATTTATAAACTCTCCTGTGTTAATTGGATAGATATTCTAGTTAATATAGATGTGAATATGGACGATGACATTTTTTATAATATTTTAAACTCTCTAATTACAAATTATGTTCCGTGCCGTAAACAAAAAAACAAAAAATTTCCACTCTGGTTTTCGACACCCCTAATAAAAATTATTAAAGAGAAAAATAAAGCTCATAAAAAATGGAAAACTTACAAAAATATGCATGATCAACTGACATTTGAATTACTAAGAAGTAGAGTAAAAAAGCAAATGAAATTAGATCATAAAAATTATGTTAATAATGTAGAATTAAACTTGCAGAATAATATTAAAGAATTTTGGAGTTATGCTAAAACATTTAATAAAAAAAATGGTTTACCTAAAACAATGCATTACAGAAATCATGAAGCTCAGACAGGTCAGGATATTTGTAATTTATTTGCCGATTTTTTTCAGTCAATGTTTACTAAACCAGATTCAGTAACAGACGGTAATATCAACTCGGTCCAGGCATTCCCAACAAATACGATACTTAACATTGGTACTCTACACTTATCTGAGGCAGATATTAAGGAAAAATTATTGAATCTTGACACTACCAAGGGTACAGGACCAGATAACATTCATCCTATATTTATAAAAACTTGTGCCTTCTATTTGGTTAAACCACTACACATCATATTTAACAAATCATTGCAAAGTGGCGTATTTCCTGACAAGTGGAAACAATCTTACATAACACCAATTTTTAAATCTGGGGATGTTAGTGAAATTGCAAACTATCGACCAATATCAAAGTTAACTACATTCGCTAAACTAGCTTAAGACTACTAAACCATATATAGAAACCGCAATTATTTCTGAGCAACATGGTTTCTGTAAAGGGAAATCAGTTTTAACTAATTTAGTACCTCTCACCCAATTTTTAGCTCAAAATATGGATGGCCGGAAACAAATAGATGTAATTTACACTGATTTCGCTAAAGCGTTTGATCGTGTTAATCATGCAATATTATTTAAAAAACTGTTGGAACTAGGTTTTCATGGCAATCTCCTAAGATGGATAATTTCATATATTAGTAATAGGTCGCAAGTAATTACAATTAAAGGATATAAATCTCGTAAAGTTCCGATAACATCGGGGGTGCCGCAAGGAAGTCATCTAGGACCGATTTTGTTTAATATATATGTAAATGATATATCTAAATATATAAAAAATAGTTCATTTTATTTATTTGCCGACGACTTAAAAATTGTAAAACCTATTGTCACCCCGGATGATTGTTATAAACTTCAGGAAGATATTGATAGTTTATTTAATTATTGTAAATTAAATAATTTAAGCTTAAATATTAATAAATGTAGCTGTATAAGTTTTACTAGAAAAAGATCTCAATTTTCTTATAACTACTCTATTAATGGAGAGTCACTAGAGAGAAAATCAGTAGTGCGTGATCTAGGTGTATTACTTGATAGTAAGTTATCCTTTAATGATCACGTGGATTATATAACGAAAAAATCTTATAAAATGCTTGGCCTACTAACACGTACATCTAAATATTTTATAACCCCAAATTCATACAAAATCTTGTTTAATGCTCTAGTCAGACCTCATTTGGAATATGTGTCAGTAATTTGGAACCCCAATTATCAAATCAATATTTTAGCACTTGAAAAAATTCAAAGAAAATTTACTAGAATTGTTTATTTTAGATTGAATATGCCTACTAATACATACTCAAATAGGCTAACTGCATTAAATATGGTTACATTAGAATCGAGAAGGAAAATTACTGATCAGATCTTTCTATATAAAGTGTTAAATAATGACATCTTTTCTACTGAAATAATTAACTACATAAAATTTTTAGTTCCATCAAAGAACCTAAGAATTAAAACATTATTTTTTGTTGATCAATGTAAAACAAATTACTACTACAATGCTCCTCTGAACAGAATTTTAAACGCATACAACAAATATTTTTCAAATGTAGATATATTTAATATAAATGAGAGGCAACTAAGAATGAAATTACTAAACTTAGCAAATTAAAACTTATTGTATTAGACTATTAAGCAAATATTGTAAATCTATGTAAGTAACTATATATCACTATGTTCTGTGTATATTAGATGTAAACAGTGGGAACCTATACTGGCTTTTATGCTGTTGGTTCTCCTTAAATAAAATAAAATAAAATAAAATAAAATAAAATAAAAATAGTCTCCTCTACAACGCCAGCAAGACCGAGTACATTGTGTTCCAGCCACGAGGCAAAAAGTACAATGCTCCTGGCATAAGTCTCAATGGTACCACAGTCAAGCAAGTGTCATCTGTTACCTACCTCGGCCACATTATCTCAGATAATATGTCCGAAAACGCTGACATTGAACGACAGTGTAGAGCTATATGTGTCCGCGCTAACATGTTGAATAGGAGATTTGCGAAATGTAACCCTAGTATACGAGTCTACCTTTTTAAAACATACTGTGCTAATTTTTATACCGCACCTCTCTGGGTACATTATAGCAACAGTTGTTTCCGTAGACTCGTTACTTGTTACAATAATGCATTCCGCCTTATTAATAATCTACCGAGTGTTGTAGCGCTAGTAGTATGTTAGTTAATAGTAATGTCAATACGTGTAAATCAGTTGTAAGAATGAATGTGTGTAATTTTAGATCTCGTTTGTACAACTCTGTAAATTCGCTTGTCCGCTCTTGCTTACGGACTTTGTCTTCACTAGGTCTTGGGCGACGGCGGTCGGATTTGTACAAACGACATTATAATGTATAATTTGTAAACAATACTGTGTTATTTGTTCCTTTATGTTTTATTTTTTTCTTTTTTCTTTTTTGTTTTGTTTGTATTATTTATTATTGTTAATAATGGCTACGTGCTGTAATATTAAATTAACCCTTTATTACTCGCACGAAGAAAATTACATAACTGCTCGCATGGGGTCACAGGTGACCCCAAATTGTAGGAATAATTTTTATTATTTATTAAATATATAAGTAAATAAAACTTGTTTATTATTAAAGTGCTTTATTAATTCTATTATAATTAAAAGGAATAACATGAACTAAATATCTAATTAAACAAAAAACAAGCTAAATTAAAATAATTATCAAAAATTAACAATTTATACTTATACTGAGAAAGTTAAAATTTTAGAATATTTTTAGGAACTCTCCGAAGCACTTTTATTACACTGTTGACAGTATATTTGAGAGTGATCATTGCACACAAACTTTGCGCATTTTGTGCATTTTGTTGGTACTTTTCGATCGGTTTTTCGCGGGCAGTTGTTTCAACGCCCACGTTTTGTAGTTGTTGGTGGGACGCGGTTTTCCAATTCATGCACTTCCAAAAGCCGTTTTTTTACAATCTTCGGAGTTGCACTGACTTCAATTCGTCGTTTCTGGTGATTATGAACAAGTTCAACAGACAATTGCCGCAAAAAATGACGCCTCACGTGAGTACGTGATTTGTTGGTATTTGCTCGATGTACAACGAGTGCATTTATGCCTGAAACATTTATAAGATGGAAAAAAATGGCTAACGGCCATCGTTTGGTACGCCTTCCTATGTTGTATGTACCACACAAGTGATCATTGGTATCCACTCCTCCTTTGGTGCTGTTGTAATACATTATTATTTCAGGCTTCCGCTGGTCACTTGAAGCTGGGTCGATATGAGCTGCATGGTGCATGGAAGATAGCAACACAACCGCTTTATTCGGTTTTGGAACATACGAAACCATAGCCATTGTCTTTTGAAAACCGACAAGAGAGCTGAATTGAGTTCTAGTTTTGTTTGGCAAAAACTCCTGAGGTATATCGGGTTTGTTTTTCTTGAGTGTCCCAACTAAAGTGAGCTTGTAGGGCGGATCCAATAATTCATTTGCGAGTTTCACGCTCGTATACCAATTGTCTACGGTAACATTACGGTTACTCCCTTTTATCGGCTCTACAAGACGTTTTACTATGTCATTTGGGCTGTTTGAGACTTGGTAAGGACCTGCAGGCTGTTTGCCAGAATAAACCTCAAAGGCCAGCAAATAAAATGTTTTGGAGTCTACCAATGCTTGGTTTTTTATACCGTATTTATTTGGTTTGCTTGGCATGTAAACTTTGCCTTTGAAACGGCCACGGAACCCAATCAATTGCTCATCTATCGTAACATTTTCACCCGGCGAATAGACTTCTTGAAATTTTGCTAGCAACATGTCGCAGGTCTCACGTATAGCTGCTAAGTTATCAATTTGCAAACGTTCAGCTCGGGTTGTTTTATCGTCAAATCTTAGGCATCTCAGTAATAATAGAAAACGTTGATAGCTCATTGTCAGACGAAACATCTCCACACCAGTTCCATCGGTGGCCCAGAGATCTTTGAAATTGAGATGTGAGGCTCTCAACACTCCAGACATAATCAACAAACCCAGAAATGCTTTTATTTCTTCAACGTCTGTATCTTTTGCGTCACGTTCTCTATGAAACTTGTTTCTGACTTCCCCGATATATTGATTTGTACATGTTACAAGCAAACTGAAAATATCATCAGAAAAAAACAAACTAAAACATTCTAAAGCTGTCTTTGCTGATTTAGCTGCTGACTTGACACCTGGTAAGTGTATAATTATATTATGGCCTCGTGTTCTTATGGCGCTTGACGGTAAGGACTTTGACCATTTTTGTTTAGAACCATTTCTCCCATTATGTCTAGTAAAATAGAAATTGTCATACTGCCTTGCAGAGACGTCTTCTTCGTTGTCAGACGATTCACTTGATTGTGCGGACGATTGGTCGATTTCACTAGCACTATCGTGATCACTTTGTGTTATCTCGTCTAACTCCGAATCAGAATCTGACCCTCCAACTTGTTCTTCATCAGAAGCTTCTACCAACCATTGCGCAATTTGCTCTTCTCTTCTAACCATGACTAATTCTGGAAAAAAATACAATACTTACAATAAAACGTAATTTTTGAATAATTTCATTTTATCAAGCTGTAAAAAACATATTTAGAAAATAAATTTATACACTGGACATATAATAATACAAATCGAATTAATAATACACAAAGAAATACATAAAATAAACAACTCGCCTCTTTCAAAAAAGTAACGTAATTACTCGCACGGGGTCACCGCTTAAGAGTGCAGCGACACGTCCTTCCACTCCCGTGACTTGGTCGCTATTGGAATACAAACTTCGACGTGGGTTATGAAGCTAGCGGGGGCGCGGGGAATTTCGAGAAACAGCAAATGCTTCATTTTTTAATGCGAAATTGCTTTGACCTCATGCGACTAATTAAGGGTTAAATATATATATATATATATATATATAAATATATTTGATTCTGCTTGGACAGACAAATGTATCAAACTTTTGATAGAACTGTACAAACTAAAAAAACCACAAGTGGAAGTAGGGAATATAAAAACATTAAAGAAAATGTGGGATATATTAAAAAATGAAATGAAGGATACGTATCTGTATAATTATACATCAGCCCAAGTCGAAAACAAATGGAAATGTCTAGAACGGGCATACAAACAAACATGAGGGAAAAAACAGGTAGAGGGCGAAAGACATGTCCTTTTAAAAAATAAGAGTAACTTGTTCACTTGTAGTAGATAATTTAAATAAAAGCGGTTTTTCGTATTGTAGAGAATTGAGTGAAAATTTGTCTCAGACATTCAATAAACCCATTATGTACCTTAGAAGTTAAAGAGCCAGAATCAAATTCTGATTCATCACAACAATGTAGTTTGTCGCCAGGCAGTCTGCGTACGTGCCTGACACAAAGGTTTTTTTTCCGTGACGTCACTAATCCTGCACGTGCAGCTTAAGTGTTTATGACTGGGTATTTCCTCGCTCCAAAATCCGAGCCAATCAGAGCGCAGGATCCGAGTTAAGCCGTCACCGAACCCGGCCAATAGGAGAGCCGATCGGAGTGGGGGTAAAACACCGGACTTCGAATAAAAACCCAAGCAACTAGAGAATTGGGACAGTATCCATCAGACAGTATCCATCAGACAGTATCCATCAGACAGTATCCATCAGATCAGCAACCAGCAAACAGTCTACCAGAATATACCTACGAGAAAATTATCAAGTGAGTTGAAAGAAGTCATCGGTCTAACCGAGAATACAAAAAGAATTTATGCACGCTGCATATTATTGTTTTATTCATATATTTCTTTGTTTTGTTTATTTTACAATAACTCTTGCAAGTAACGCTGACACCCCTTAGCGGTGCTTGCGATTGTTATCTGTACTTGTAATACGTATGCACAGTGCGCTGATCGCCTCGGCGTGCCTGTGTCCCGTTCGCTGACGGTTTAGCGGACCTCGTCGATACGTATCCACGATCTTTTCTTCACGTTTGTCGCCTCACGTCAACGCCCGTTTTCTTCACGATATTCGCTTCACGTCAACGCCCGTTTTCTCCACGATATTCGCTTCACGTCAACGCCCGTTTTCTGCACATCTTCTACCGTCTCATCTCTTCAAGTCTACATCCGTTATCGCTACGTTGGCACCGTTCTACGTCCGTAGTCGTCTTGCCTGCCGCCGCCACGTTCGTACCCCCTGTTACGAACGCACGGTCCCACGCCGCACCAAGAAGCCAACGTCTACGGCGAAGGCCCTCTACGAGGTAGACGACCCCAGGACCCGCTGCTTCCCACCGCCGACACCGTCACCGCTCAAGGCAACAGCTCGCCCGCTCGCGCCGCTGTCACCCTTGTCGGTCACCACTCCTACTTCGGTGGCCACTCCACCGATCACTCCAACTACTCCAGGAACAACGAAGAAGAATCGGAAACTACGGCGCCGCCTACTCGAGCTGTTCGGCTCTTCATCGCTGCCGTGAACACAGTGTCGAGCGACACTATCCAGCGACGAACGCCGATCATCGCATAGACCCGTCTTTTTCCTTCTCTCTCTTCCTTTCCTCTTTATTGTTATATATTAATTATTATTCATTTTCATTATTGTTATCACTTCTATATAGATATTTTTCTCTCTGTTAATAAAAACCATAAACCTAAACTGTCCGACTATTATTTTTCAAACCCTGGGGAACCAAGTTTTATCTTTCAGGGCATCTAGAACGGACGCGCATAGTTCAGACTCACCGCAACGCTAGCCGCGGCCGGTAGTAGTGGCCTCTCACGCAGGGTTCGATCCCCTGGCTGAGTCCGTCCCGCAACAAGTGGCGCCCAACGTGGGGCCTGCAAAGCTGCAAATGCGCAGTAAGACCACGAGAACTATGCCGTCTCGTAAAACTAGAGCCCGGTTCTCCCAGGTATCCGACGAGGCGTTCGTCGCAGGCGAGGACATGGCTCCTCCGGTGTATAATAGCACCTCTCCAATCGCACATAACAGTGCTACAGAACGATCGGCGTACGACCCGATTGCCGAGCTGGCCAAAGTTTTGCGGGAAGGACTGGCCGGCGCTCCAGATTCCCGCTGGCGCCCAACAATACCTCCAACACGCCCCGCCCCATTCAGCGGGAGAATGGAAGAAGACCCGGTGCGCTTCATGTCTCAGATGGAAACATATTTCCAAGACATGGGGTACGTAGAGCCGGAATTTATGAGAGAAAACCTCGCCGGGGAGGCCCGCCGATGGATAGATCCCATCCTGAATGTTCCGACACAATGGAACACGTTCCGCAAGCGTTTCATTGCGAAGTTTGACGGAACACAGGTCAAGAAGCAAATTTATGTCTCCGTGCTCACCGATCCACAAGGCCCCCACGAAACCGGCAGAGATTTCGTGGCCAGGAAGATGGCTCTCGCGCACCGGTGTCACTCATCCGAAGTCGGCACGCTCGAGACGACCATAGGCCTCATGAGGACGAACTACCGCGCCGCTATCGCACAGCGACGGGTAGAGAGCTTTGACGAGCTGATAGACCTTGCCACGGACCTTGATGACATCCTGCTCGAGGCCGGACCGGTCGAAACGTCACGAGCCGCCCCAGCACGACAGACACAGGCCTCGCGCTATGCCAGCGATGGTCTACCTCCAGCGCCGTCACACAAGAGACGGGCCGCCTCCAGCGCCTCGTCACACAAGAGACGGGCCGCCGCCAGCGCCTTGTCACACAAGAGACAGGCCGCCGCCAGCGCCTCGTTATGCCAGAGACGGGCCGCCCCCAGCGCCCCGCTACACTGACGACAGGCCCTATCTAGCTCCCCGATACGCGAGGGAAACACAGCCGCAAGCGCCCCGCTACGCGACGCGGCCAACACCGGAGCCTCGCCACAGCAACGACGGCCAGCGCCCGAGGCAAGAACTACAGCCTGCGCCCCCCCGCTACGAACGACCAGCAGGTCAACAACAAGACAGCCGGGGTCCGCAACAGGCTAAAACACTGCCGCAATGCCGCGTCTGTTCATATAGGCACCGGCCCGGCGACTGCATACTTACCGCTCGAAGACCTGCCGCGTCCGCGGCCGGTAGAGCGCCCCATCCTGAAGAACGGGTAAAAGGCCCCGAAGACGGACTGGCCCTTTACGCCGTTGGAGGCAAAAAGCTGCCAACTATAAACGTGCGCATCAATGGGCGAAACGCGCGAGCACTCTTGGACACTGCCGCCGCATACAACTGTCTGAGCTCAGACTATGCGAGCGCGGCCGCATCCGTTCAGAAGTCGCTACCGTTAGCAGCGCACGGGCAGGAAATGCGCGTCTCAGGCGAGGAGACGGCGCAAATAGAGATAGAGAAGTCACAGACGCAGGGAAGTTTTCTTATCTGTGACGACCTCCGAATAGACTGCCTCCTAGGTTATCCTTGGCTTACGGCTCAGCAAGCCACGATAGACCTGCAGCACCAGTGCCTACACTTCGGTACCGGCCCGCGTCACACCATATACTGGGAAACGCCCGCCGGAAAACCCGACTCAGCACAACCGTCCGTATCTGCGATCTACACGCTCGATCGCCGACCGGAGAACGAGCTCCCAGACGTTCTCTCTCGCAAACATCCAGGCGAGGAGAGAAACCAGCTCACATCAGACGGGGAGGCGCGGGTGATTTCAACCGAGCCCGGCAAAATCAACGCGCTCCCAGGCGAGGCAACACTCCCGGAACTCGTCCAGGAAAGCCAGCGGCAAGACGAGAAATCTCAGCACCAGCTGGAGAGATTGCGTGAGCCGCTTGGACCAAGCGACGCCCGCCGCCGCGACGCGCTGTTTGAGCACGACGGTCTGCTTCGGTACCACTCTAACCCCGGAGAGATCGCGCCGCTCTACGTACCAGAAACGATACGTCGACAGGTGATACAGTACCACCACGACGAAGCCGGCCACCCAGGCCGCGAAGAAACGTATCGAGCCGTCACACAGCGATATCTGTGGCCACGACTCGGACGGGAAGTTCGCAAGCACATACAGAGGTGTCCAACCTGCACCGCCGTCAAGCCACACACGGCCAGGCCAGCAGCACCGCCAGAACCACGGACCCCACTGTCTCCGTGTACGCGTCCCGACGCACCACGTGAAGCCGGCCCCATGCCCGCTGTCACCAGAAGACCGACCCAGGTCTCTCCTCAACCTCAACGAAGACGTCCCCTCCGACCAGGAAGACGACGCCCCAGCAACCCCCCTCAACAAGGACGCCGCCCCCACTGTGAGCCCCCTGTTCGAGAGACGCTTCCCCAGTGCGCGAACAAGTTCCCGCGTGAACAGTCAGAGTGCGTCCCTGCTATGCCGCAGCCATAGCCCGCGTGTGTCCCCCAAGTGCCACCTAGTGCGCCGCAAAGACACTTATTTACACTTAATTTCATTTCGTTTGTTTCTTTGTTACTATATGTATATCGATGTTTATATTGTTTTTCGTACCGCTCGTGTACTCATGCCGGCGTCATGTATGTTCACCACTGTCGCCCGCATATGTTCTATCATTTTTCATATTTTTCAATTGTCTCCTTTTTCCAAAAATTCATAAGTTTTTGTATATCCTTACCTTCCTGCACTTTTTCTCTCCAACTGAAGCGGCGTGCTTGATTGGTGTCGTCACGCGGGGAGGCTTTGTCGCCAGGCAGTCTGCGTACGTGCCTGACACAAAGGTTTTTTTCCGTGACGTCACTAATGCTGCACGTGCAGCTTAAGTGTTTATGACTGGGTATTTCCTCGCTCCAAAATCCGAGCCAATCAGAGCGCAGGATCCGAGTTAAGCCGTCACCGAACCCGGCCAATAGGAGGGCCGATCGGAGTGGGGGTAAAACACCGGACTTCGAATAAAAACCCGAGCAACTAGAGAATTGGGACAGTATCCATCAGACAGTATCCATCAGACAGTATCCATCAGACAGTATCCATCAGACAGTATCCATCAGATCAGCAACCAGCAAACAGTCTACCAGAATATACCTACGAGAAAATTATCAAGTGAGTTGAAAGAAGTCATCGGTCTAACCGAGAATACAAAAAGAATTTATGCACGCTGCATATTATTGTTTTATTCATATATTTCTTTGTTTTGTTTATTTTACAATAACTCTTGCAAGTAACGCTGACACCCCTTAGCGGTGCTTGCGATTGTTATCTGTACTTGTAATACGTATGCACAGTGCGCTGATCGCCTCGGCGTGCCTGTGTCCCGTTCGCTGACGGTTTAGCGGACCTCGTCGATACGTATCCACGATCTTTTCTTCACGTTTGTCGCCTCACGTCAACGCCCGTTTTCTTCACGATATTCGCTTCACGTCAACGCCCGTTTTCTCCACGATATTCGCTTCACGTCAACGCCCGTTTTCTGCACATCTTCTACCGTCTCATCTCTTCAAGTCTACATCCGTTATCGCTACGTTGGCACCGTTCTACGTCCGTAGTCGTCTTGCCTGCCGCCGCCACGTTCGTACCCCCTGTTACGAACGCACGGTCCCACGCCGCACCAAGAAGCCAACGTCCACGCCGATTTCCGTCGTCGCCTGTTCTGTAGCGCCGCTACAGACCGCTACGACTCAGACGTCATCAACATCGAGGCCTAGCACTCACACGGCAGTTCAGCCGTTTACGCTGGCCCCCAAGAAGAGAGGAACCGAGTCGCGCCGTCTCCACGCCGCTGCGTGGAACTACCGGCGGAACCTACGAGCTTGTGAAGCCTCCAGGCCATACCAGGACCTAAAGAAGACAGTGAGGAAGGCCCTCTACGAGGTAGACGACCCCAGGACCCGCTGCTTCCCACCGCCGACACCGTCACCGCTCAAGGCAACAGCTCGCCCGCTCGCGCCGCTGTCACCCTTGTCGGTCACCACTCCTACTTCGGTGGCCACTCCACCGATCACTCCAACTACTCCAGGAACAACGAAGAAGAATCGGAAACTACGGCGCCGCCTACTCGAGCTGTTCGGCTCTTCATCGCTGCCGTGAACACAGTGTCGAGCGACACTATCCAGCGACGAACGCCGATCATCGCATAGACCCGTCTTTTTCCTTCTCTCTCTTCCTTTCCTCTTTATTGTTATATATTAATTATTATTCATTTTCATTATTGTTATCACTTCTATATAGATATTTTTCTCTCTGTTAATAAAAACCATAAACCTAAACTGTCCGACTATTATTTTTCAAACCCTGGGGAACCAAGTTTTATCTTTCAGGGCATCTAGAACGGACGCGCATAGTTCAGACTCACCGCAACGCTAGCCGCGGCCGGTAGTAGTGGCCTCTCACGCAGGGTTCGATCCCCTGGCTGAGTCCGTCCCGCAACAAGTTCAACTGGGTAAATGCTTATTTGTTTTTTTCTTTTTTCTTTGATACTTGTTTATTTTTTCCATTAATATTTTTTTTGTTATTGTGAACAGGAATATACAAAAATCAGAGCCTGAGAAAGAAAGAGGGGCATGTGAAAGAAATCTTCAAGACAAACTTGTTGAAGAACTCAAAGAAATAAAACAAATTATGATATTTAAATAAGAAGAGAAAAAATCAATAGAAGAAGAAAAAAGCTGCTCATAGAGAAGACGTTTTAAAACAAATAAAAATAAAAATTAGTTACTAGCCAAGTTAATTAAAAGTAATAGCAAATGTAAAGAAGTTAATTATTTTATAAATAAATAAACAACGAACTCATAATTTTTGTCGTTGATACTTCTCGAATTGATGTGATTGAATTGTGATTATTCCTATGTTCCAAAGAGATTGTTCCTATGTTAGTTAAGTGATACAATAGTATTAATTAGCAAGAATAGCTATTTAGTTTGTTAATTAATGATATATTAATATATTTTTTTATATATAATAACAGTATTTTTTGAATTATTAGTTAGTTGTATTTAATTGTCTATATTATTCATTCCTTCTTGTATTTCCCCTTTCATTAGTAGATGTAGCAGGTATCGTTTCTGGTTGAATATCTGCAACAGGTTATTCGTCTTGGAATATTAATCCATCACTTCTAGTGAGATTGTATAGGACACAACATGCTTTGATGAAATGGCATATTCGATTGGGACCTTTTAGTTTTAAATGGTACAGCTGTCTAAATGTTTGTTTCAATACTCCAAATGCGTGTTCAATTGATACTCCAGCTTAATTTCACATTGAAGTTTTTCTGTGCTGCGTTTAGGTGTCCATTGTCTCTAAATGGAGTAATTAAAAATGGCAAGGGTGTTTATGCACTGACACCTAATATGTAATATGTAATTTCTAAAAACTCTCATATCGTGGTCTGAACCAGAATAGCCAATGAATACATCCAAAAACATTCAATTTTCATCACATATTCCTTGGATTATAACAGAATGGTAATATTTTCTATTAAAATAATCAGTCGATCTTTCTTCAGGTCTGTCTATCCTAATATGTGTTCCATCTATAGAACCTGAAATCACATAGATAATTAAAAAATTAATGTGAAGTGTGAATTTCCACACATTTCAGGGTTTTGCAGGAATTTAGTAAGTGAATGATGATTATTTGGGATGCCAAAACAAATTTTGGGTCCGGTGTCGTATATATACACACGAATTTTCAAATTTTTCAAACGGTGTCTGAAAGTAGGTCATTCAAGTAGTATTTTTCAGAAAAAAAAATTGCGGGTTATCGCGATTTTCTTGAGTTACAAAGGTAAAAGTTTTGTAAAATGCATTGTTGTAATTACATTATTTGTCAAAAGATGGCAGCATAGAACGTGCTACACTGTTCCGTAGAATGTTTTTGTTATTAAACATACCCTAACCTAAGATAGTGTTTTGTCATTAAACTAGAAGATATGTAGCTCGCTCCGCTTGGTTCTACTAGCCTAATACGCTCCTAACCTAACCTAAAATAATGTTTTGTCATTAAACTAAAAAGTAGATCGCTCGCTCCAGTTGCATTTTACTTACCTACCCTAACCTAAAATAGTGTTTTTGTCATTAATTTAGAAAGTAGGTAGCTCGCTTCGCTCGGCTTCTTCTAACCAAACCCTTACTAACCTAACCTAACCTAAGATAGTGTTTTGTCATTAAACTAGAAGATGGGTAGCTCGCTTCGCTTGGCTTCTTCTAACCAAACCCTTACTAACCTAACCTAACCTAAGATAGTGTTTTGTCATTAAACTAGAAGATGGGTAGCTCGCTTCGCTCGGCTTCTTCTAACCAAACCCTTACTAACCTAACCTAACCTATGATAGTGTTTTGTCATTAAATTAGAAGATGTGTAGCTCGCTTCGCTCGGCTTCTTCTAACCAAACCCTTACTAATCTTACCTAACCTAAGAAAGTGTTTTGTCACTAAACTAGAAGATGGGTAGCTCGCTTCGCTCGGCTCTTCTAACCAAACCCTTACTAGCCTAACCTAGCCTAAGATAGTGTTTTGTCATTAAACTAGAAGATGGGTAGCTCGCTTCGCTCGGCTTCTTCTAACCAAACCCTTACTAACCTAACCTAACCTAAGATAGTGTTTTGTCATTAAACTAGAAGATGGGTAGCTCGCTTCGCTCGGCTTTTTCTAACCAAACCCTTACTAACCTAACCTAACCTAAGATAGTGTTTTGTCATTAAACTAGAAGATGGGTAGCTCGCTTCGCTCGGCTTCTTCTAACCAAACCCTTACTAACCTAACCTAACCTAAGATAGTGTTTTATCATTAAACTAGAAGATGGGTAGCTCGCTTCGCTCGGCTTCTTCTAACCAAACCCTTACTAACCTAACCTAACCTAAGATAGTGTTTTGTCACTAAACTAGAAGATGGGTAGCTCGCTTCGCTCGGCTTCTTCTAACCAAACCCTTACTAACCTAATCTAACCTATGATAGTGTTTTGTCATTAAATTAGAAGATGTGTAGCTCGCTTCGCTCGGCTTCTTCTAACCAAACCCTTACTAATCTTACCTAACCTAAGAAAGTGTTTTGTCACTAAACTAGAAGATGGGTAGCTCGCTTCGCTCGGCTCTTCTAACCAAACCCTTACTAGCCTAACCTAGCCTAAGATAGTGTTTTGTCATTAAACTAGAAGATGGGTAGCTCGCTTCGCTCGGCTTCTTCTAACCAAACCCTTACTAACCTAATCTAACCTATGATAGTGTTTTGTCATTAAATTAGAAGATGTGTAGCTCGCTTCGCTCGGCTTCTTCTAACCAAACCCTTACTAATCTTACCTAACCTAAGAAAGTGTTTTGTCACTAAACTAGAAGATGGGTAGCTCGCTTCGCTCGGCTTCTTCTAACCAAACCCTTACCAACCTAACCTAACCTAAGATAGTGTTTTGTCATTAAACTAGAAGATGGGTAGCTCGCTTCGCTCGGCTTTTTCTAACCAAACCCTTACTAACCTAACCTAACCTAAGATAGTGTTTTGTCATTAAACTAGAAGATGGGTAGCTCGCTTCGCTCGGCTTCTTCTAACCAAACCCTTACTAACCTAATCTAACCTATGATAGTGTTTTGTCATTAAATTAGAAGATGTGTAGCTCGCTTCGCTCGGCTTCTTCTAACCAAACCCTTACTAATCTTACCTAACCTAAGAAAGTGTTTTGTCACTAAACTAGAAGATGGGTAGCTCGCTTCGCTCGGCTCTTCTAACCAAACCCTTACTAGCCTAACCTAGCTTAAGATAGCGTTTTGTCATTAAACTAGAAGATGGGTAGCTCGCTTCGCTCGGCTTCTTCTAACCAAACCAAGTAACAAGTGTTTTATAAATATATATATATATATATATATATATATATATATATATATATATATATATATATATATGTGTGTGAAGCAGCGAGTATAACTAATAGGTAACATATTTAGTTATAATATCTTCTGGTATTTCTTTTCGACCTTGAAATATATTAAATAATGTAGTCGCTTATTGGGATATTAGGTCAATAAAAAAAAAAATTACTTATTCATATATTTCAATAGACCGGTTTCGACAATTTATTGTCTTCTTCAGTATCTCTGAGGAAAATCAGTGTCAATTTTCCTCAGAGATTTAGCAGTGTAATTCGTTCACAGCTGGCATTTAGTTTATAAAGTACCCAATGATAGCGCTGCGATAGATATCGAATTTAAGTTCATTTTACGAATATCTAACCTAAAATTGCAAGTTATAAAAGTGAAAAATAATTAAAACTGTGTAAAAAATTAACAATTTCCGTACCTAATATAATTTATTTAAGCTATTACTAACCAAACCTAACCTAAGATAGTGTTTAGTCATTAAACTAACAGGTAGGTAGATAGCTCGCTTCACATCCGTTGCATTCAGCAACCTAGCTAAACCTAGCGCTGTGGTAAGCGTTGATATATGGAGAAATCTAACCTAAAATTGCAAGTTAAAAAGTGAAAAATAATTAAAACTGTGAAGAAAACTAACGATTTCCGTACCTAATATAATTTATTATTATCTAAGAAAGATGTCCCTACAAAAAAATCATGAAAATAATGTAAATTGAGTGTGTATATATACGGCACCAGAGCCCAAATTTTATATTAAAATACTGTTTTTGTTAATTTTAATTCGAACGCCTAATACCATTATTTAGGTTTCTAAATATGTGCAGTATTTTTTTTTATATAGCAAGGTTCATTAAGAATTTTAAAAATGGCTTCCATTGGTTGTTATAAGTTCCGCCCTTCTGATTTCGTGTACATTGAAACAGAATTAAATTATAATCTACACAATTTCCACTGGTTATTAAATTTACGCTTTTAAATATTAAATGCAAAATTTGCCAAAATATAACTAGAATTTTGAAAAAATAATTTAAACAATATAAAAATTAAAAAAAAAAAAAAAAAATCTCTTCTCGCAGGGTTCGATCCCTTTCGGATCGAGTTACTTGGGTGAAACGCCAGCGTCAAAACCACTACACCAGCATACACGTTCCATTGTAGCGTGTTACAAAGCTATAACTTGTGTACATTATTAGCCAAAAATCACAAAAAATGTGTTTTTTTCCAAAAACGTAATCTGATCAAAAATTCCTGTTGTAGGGTCATTGTGCTAGTGGTCAGCCATTTAAGGACATCATGATTTTCAACACGTCGCAAATATCGTACTTCTACTAATTAAAAATTAAAAAACACATATTTAATTATTTAAATGTTTAAGTTTATTGTTCATTATTTATTTTACAAAAATGCATATAAGTTATGCATGATAAGAAAAAGAAGAAGTGTTGAAAATAGAAACAGAAAGTATGATACAAAGAATCGAAAGACTGGAAAATAAAGAGGAAGAACAAGAAAAAAGAAAGAGGAAAAATAATATCATTATAAAAGGAAATATAGGAAGAAATAACCTGGACACGAAGGAATTCATAAAAACAGCTGGGAGTGGATGTTGACATCAAAGAAGCTTATAAAATAATTACGAAAAATTAGACTGATTTAACAGTGTGGCGATGCAAAATTGGGAAGAAAACAAAAGATCCTGGCAAGTAAAAACAAATTAAAAGAAAAAAAGATATACACCATGACTTTATCTCAAGAGAAAGGACGATCCAGGGAAAACTGAGGAATGTGGCGAAAGTAGAAAGAGAAAAAGGTAACCACATGGCCGTAGGATACAAAACAGTTAATATCGGCGGAAAATGGTATAAATGGAACGAGAAGGAAGAAAATTCTACTATTTCTATCCAAAACTAATGTAAAAACAATTGGTGGCCGATTACTGGTATTCAATGTTCAATAGTCAGCCAGGTTCTAAAAAGCCAAACTGACTTCTGGTTTTTAAATTAATGATAGAAAAAGAAATAAATTTATCCGAGCAAAACAGAAACATTATTTTCCTGAATGTAGGAGAGAAATAAAATATTCCAGTTTCTAAAACCCCAGTTGTCAGCCACGTAGGCTGACTACTAGAATTTTCCAAAAATTGTTCGCCAGTAGTCAGCCTCATTAAGTATTTAATAAATCGAAGACATCTATGTTGAAAAACTTTTTTATTATAATAATTAATGTTCGAAATATTTGTCCTAAATAAATTTATAGTAAAACATACAATAATTACCTCGTACAATATTCGAATCATACACTGCCTCACTAACCATAACTGGACTCAACACAGAGTATATGTTTAGACATGTTGCTGAGGTTGACTTCTTTTATTTATATTTAATGTTGAGAGACATCTATTCTTATTGGTTGAAAGTAATCGAAAAGAAGAAAGACGGCTGAATACTGGCATATAAAATTTTAAATATTTAGTTGGGATATTAAACTATTATTTAAGTTTTAATTTTAAAAAGGCCGACTACTGGAACAGGCTGACTACTTGCACACTGACCCTACTATTCCGGTTCACACCAATGTACATTACTTAGAATTTTTTCAGATTTTTAGTTTAAACCATCTGGCTTACAGGGTGTGGGACAAAAAAATGGTTGCACAATTTTGGCAAAAATCGCTTAAAAATAATTTAATTTGCAAAAATAAAAATTTGATCGTTAATCCACGTACCAAGTGCTTTCATTTGATACCCTACTCAGAATTATAAAAAAATATATATTTTTTTTTTTTCAATGAGCACATATTTGTTTATATTTTTAGGGGGATATGCTTTTCTGATGTTTTAGTATTTTTCCTATGTGCGGGTCAAAGAGTTGTATAAGCATGCCAAATTTCAACTCTCTAGGTTTAGCCGTTTGGCTACAATTTTTACCGAACAGATAGACAGACAGACGACAAAATGACGGTATAAGGATTTTTTGGTCATACCTACAAAACCCTAAAAATTATTCCACTTAAACGACTAGTCTTAAACCTAATGCTTTACTTTATTTTTGCTATTACTGTCTTCGGATTCCTTTCTATTCACACGACATACCCTCGCAGAGTGACCGGTTAATCCACATCTAAGACACGATGTCTTTAACGCTGTACACTCATTTATTTTGACATGCCATGGTCTCCCACATCTATAGCATTTCTTCTGCATATTTCGTCTTCTTGTTCGGTTTGAAAATTTTTCCAATTGATCTACTGTCTTCCTCTATATGGACTTCTTTTTCCGCCCTTTCCATCGACATAGCCAAACTAAAAACCGTGTCAAATTTCAATTCGTTGTCGTTATCAATAGTATCGGGCCAACGTTGTCTAACTTCAGTCTCCAATTTTGGGTGATTTAAGCCAATGACAAAGCGATCACGCAAGTATACATCTAATGTACTTCCAAAATGGCAAATTCGGCTTAATTATCTTAGTCGATTAGCGAAATTTGTCATCGCTTCGCCTTCCTGACGCGTAGCTCGTCGAAATTCTAATCTGGCTGCAAATTTTGTTAGAGGTGGCTTAAGTCATTTTAGAAAGGCTGTTTTAATTTGTTCATAACTTTTCATATGGGGTTCGTGTGGATAAAGATGGGTTCACAAAGTTTCTAAATTTTGAGGTCCTACATAAGCCAACAATAATTGTTTTTTGTATTGTTCGGATCCAATACCCGATATACCTTTTACTGTGCACAAAATTTTGAACCTATAAATATATGCGTCCCACGATAATTTATTTTTGTCGAAATGTTCGCAACTAATTTTCTCCATTTTCTTAATACATACTGTATCATTACCATTTTGGTAACAAACTGGCATTTATTGTGGTACCGCTTCGTGCATTTCATATGGCATTTTGTTTTATATTCAATACACACCTCGTCGCCAAAATATGTGGTGTATTTATGAACAAATAAAACATTTAATTAAGCATAATATAACATTCTTTATTTAACTGACACAAAACGTCTTTATTAAAAAAACATATATTAATTATTGTCGCAACCAAGGAAACAACAACATAAAATATACTACAAGAATAAAACAATTTTATTAGTGTTCGTGCTACGTTCCGGTGAGAATCCTATATCTATAAGTGGGGGGTTTTTTAGCTTTAAATATTTTTTCTATATAGTATCGAACAAGCTCGCTCCGATAGCAGCTTGTTTATAGTGTCGTTAGTGTCGACAATTCTGGCTATTACAGCCTTGTGTTACGGTAAAAACCCGTTTTCGGGCTCTACAGAAGACGACCCCGTCTTCTATTATTTTGCGATTGTGGACTTATTGTGTGTGTATCAACGTGGCTGTGCGTCCCTTCTCTTCTCTCTCTAGAATGGACCAGACTACTGCAGTTCAAAGGGCCCTTTGATCCGACCGCACATCAGTACGAGGTAAGTCCATTTAACCGTTATTTCTCCCATCCTATCTTCTACATTCTACAATCGCGTAGATTACGCATGATACAGTCCACCCGCTTATTTTTAGTGCTCCTCTGAGCAGGGTTCTGGTCAGTGTCCCCATCCGGGAACACCACCAGATCACGCACTTAACATTTTGGCCCTTCGAGAGCCGGAAGTTATTGTGCGTACCAACGCGACGGTAGAATCTTTAGAATCGTTAAAATTGCATATTCTCTCGGTTTTTTCACTTATAAATTCATTCCTTTGTTAAAATTTGCTATTTTATTTCGTGGTTTTTGCAAGTTCGTTATTTTGTTAATCCTTCGCACTTGTATGTTAGTTAACGTACGGGTATTGTTTCGTTTTGTCTTTGCGATAACCTTCCTTCGAGGTCACCTGTTGTGATTTCTTCGTTCAAAATCAGCTGGTAGTTTATTCAGGTCCGTATTTAGAAATTTTCGTTTTTCGCAATGGATACTTCGACATTAATTTTAGCACGCGATGCGATCAGGCGATCTATTAAATCCATGTTAAAAATCGCTAGAAGCGCGAAAAAGGATATAAGTCATCATGAATCTTTGAAAACTAGGTTTCAAGACCTAGACAGCCTTACGTCTGAATTTAAAACCCTGCAGCTTCAGGTAGAAGTTGAAATTCAGAAGCTCAAATAATCTGATGACTTAGAAGCTCAATTCCAAATCCGAGAGCAGAACGAAGACTACGTATATACGCAGGCTTCTGGTCAGTGTCCCCATCCGGGAACACCACCAGATCACGCACTTAACAATTAGTTTTTATGGTTTTTTTTTTAAATTAATTCTAGTTCGATTTTTTTTTTAATTTTCAAGTCATAATTGTAAAGCATTCTGGCTCTATTCGAGCAGTTTCGTGTTTGGTTTTGAAATAAAGGTTTTTATATCAATTTTTTTTTATAATTTAACCCTTTGCACTCGAGACTTTTTTTTGTATGACGTACCAGTAACTCGAGTGTACTCTTTTGCAAATTTGCACATAATAGTTGATTTCAGTTTGTTTTTTTTTTTTTTTTTAATAATGGAAATGGTATCATGCAAATTGTCAATAAAAGCAATAGATAAGTGTTTAAAATGATTTATTTAAGAAAAATAAAGACAATTGGTTGATATTTTCAAATTTTATAGTCTTTCGATGTATGGTACCTAAAAAAGCAATCACACAAATGCATCCTAGGCTGCCCAGGACAAGTGTCACAAAACTCGTAAGTCTCATGTCTTTGCCCTTTTTGTCCCTTCGTGAGCAGACCACACAGTCCTTTTTTGTTCCTTTTCGCAAAACATGTAGTTTGCCATCCAGTCGGACTTCAGTTGAAGAAGTGGATGGCCTACTTCGAGTCTGCCGAAAGTCCCCTACCAACTGATCTACTAAAGTTTTCACAAACTTTAAGTGGCTCAAAGATTTTTGATTGTTTTTTTGTCACATTTGTTTTATATATGATGTATGCATTGATAGAGATAACTCCATCCCAAAAAAAAAAGCTTTCTCCACCATTTGAGAGACTTTCGCAAAAAACAATATGTGGATGCATATTGGTCAGCTCGGTCTACTCCGCCCATGGATTTTGTGTAGTTCAATACTATTTATGGTTTCTCCGTTACCAATTGAACACCTCCTCTTCCTACCCTGGAAACAGACGACGTTGCAGCATTAGCAGCAGTACTGAGCATTGTTATCACGCGTTTATCCTTCCAGGCTAAAAGCGTAGTTCTTCTTCTCCTCACAGCCAAAACTTTTTTGTTTAAAAACTATGTTTTTTTTTTTATACTGTGGAATACCTTTCCAGTAAGATGACATTTCATTTTTAGTAGCTCTTCAGCAAGGGGCAAACTTGTATAATACCTATCGGTGCTACTAGATGACGAGAGAGGAGCCGCTTTCCGTTTTTTATGTACAATACAATCAGATTCATCACTTGAAGTGTGATAATCACTCATACTATCTCTATTTTTCTCACTATACACATCAAAAATAAAGTCATCTTCACTATCACTTAATTCAACATTTTTATCTACCTTAATGCGTATTAAAAAAATTGTTGGTTAAAATTGTTTACCAAATTGTTTACTTTTAACACCGTATGAAAATGTGCAATAACTTTTTTACAACAGAAACACAACCAAACGCTAGCAAGAAACCTTGAGCAACTGGATTATACCTGCATTAGTATGTATCCCGCCTTTTATTACGTAAACAACACAACGGTACATAGTGGCGACATATAGTCGCCACCCGAGTTACTGGAGAATTTACCGTGACGACATATTATCGCCATTCGAGTGGAAAGGGTTAAGTTTCTTGGGTTTTTTGGGATTGGTTCAGGTTCATTTTGGTCTAATAAAAAAGCTGGTTCTATTTCAGATAGGTAGGCAGACAGTGGTGGTAAAATACCTATATCAAGGCTAATTGGACAAGGTTCTACAAAATTTCGGAATAAAAGAATTACAAATTAAACACAGTGTAAAATATTATACCATCATGAAAAAAATCGGAAGCGTCGTCATACAAATTTTGCATTGGCTTAATTTGTTCTTCAAACGTGGCTATTAATTTAACTGTCTTTTCAGTTAAAGTCGGAATATGAGAAGGTCTGCTGCCTGTTTTTGACGACTCCTTCTAATGATAAAATTAAAATGGTAAATATTGCGGTCAGAGACGCTCCACACCACACTAGCGCAGCATATGTTAGTGTAGGTCTAATTATGGCTGTGTATAATAGTTTTTTGTTTTGTAGAGTAAGTGTACTGTTCCTGTTAAGCTGAGGGTATAAGTGTCTTATGATTGTATGTGTTTTTTGTAAGGTATATGCTATGTGTTGATTAAATGCTTCAAATATTTTCAACCAAACCATTATACAAACGCCGAGAAATCAATTAATTGTCATTCTTACAAAAATTAATATCTAATAAAATTGATGATCCTGCACTTCTTCAACTTTTAAGTTTCCATACCCTCCATGCCCACACTCGTAACCCACTACTTTTTTACCTACCGCATGCGCGTACTAATCTCTTTCTTAAGTCCCCAATTAACCGCATGTGTTCATATCATCTTTCAGATATTGAACATATTGATCTCTTTTAGTATCAATTCTTAATTTTCTTATTTTGATTTCTAAGCGTCTCAGTTCCTACGTTGCTTAGTTGGCCTTTGAACTATTTCTTCTTTTATTTTTACATTTTTAACTTATTTATTTTTTATTCTTTTTATTTTATTATTTTTTTTTTTATGTATCTTTTTTTTATTTATATTATTGTTTCATTACCTTTATGTTATTGCCATATTATTTATGTTTTACATTTTATTGTTTTTATATTTTATTTTATTTGTATGAACTTTTTTTGTATTATATGTATTAGACTTAGGAAACTACTTAAACTCATATATTACACTGTAACTTTAAATATGATATTACCATGTACCTGTCCGTATTTGGAGTCTTTCCGTAGGACAGATGTAAATTTAAATAAATAAATAAATAAATGTTAGTGTTTTATCAAGTATGACTCCAAGGTACTTAACTGTCATTGTAGGTGTTATTTTATGCTGGTGTATTTTTAGTTTGCTGTGTATTTATTTGTTGGTGAATTTCCGAGTGAAGGTTATGGTTTCAGTTTTGTTTGAGTTGATTTTAATTTTTGAGTGTGGCCAATATTTTTCTATATTGTGTATGTGATATTGTGTTTGTTTGTTGACAACTTCAGCGCTAAACGAGTGTGCATAAATAGCCGTGTCGTCAGCGAAGAGCGCAATGTTTGTGTTGGGAGATGTGGGGATGTCGTTAATGTAAAGTGTGTATAATTTTGGTCCGAGCACGCTTCCTTGCGGAATGCCGGCCGGATCTATTTAGTCGAGTAGCTATGTCAATTTTTAAAGAAATCGTTTTTTTTTGTGTGCTGTGCTTATTTAAGCAATAATTTTAAGCCGTCCTTGTGTTAGCAATTTAATATTTTCTGAATTTACGGAAAAATTATTATCTATCGCAGTAACAATTAGGTTCAAAATTCTTTTGAATCCTGAATACTCTAACATTTCAAATGAAAATCCATTAACAGTAATCTGTTCAACACAAGCTTTAAGATATATTTATTTGTTCAATTTTACTTTTAAATATTCTGATTTTGTGAATTTATCTAAAGTTCATTGAACGTTCGTGAACGATTTTTTATATTGCTGGTACTTGAAGTCGGTTCATCTTTCGTACTCATCCTTGTCTTGTTTTATTGCTGCACATTTTCGAATTCATTATTGTGATGTCGTTCCAAATTTGCAGCATGATTTCCCTTTATAGAAGTGTGGCATAAATAACAAATGTTTTTATTTTCTGTTTTGTTATATGTGAAAAAATCCCTGCTAGTATTTGTCTTTCTCCATTCTAAATTCGAAGAATAAAAAAAAAAATCAATAAATAAAAAATAAAATAAATTGTATAAAATAGTTATTATGAATTGAAATTTGTATAACTGATAATGAAAACAAACAGAAAATATTTGAAAGAAAAAATATTATATTAACAAATGAAATAAATAATTTTTTCTACTTCTGTTAAAAAAACTGTACTATATATCAATTGTTTTCGTACATAAAATGCCTGTTTATGGTGGGAGTTAAAAGAAGTAAAAACCGTGAAAAAAGTGCCATAGTGTCGCCAGTCAGTCTGTGTACGTGACTGCGACAATGGTTTTTCATGTGACGTCATAGATCTTAGACGTGCAGCTTAGAGTTTTTACGATGGGTTTTTCCTCGCTCTGAAACCGGAGCCAATCAGAGCGTTGGACCAGCGATAAGCCGTTACCGAACTGGACCAATGGGAGAGCCGCATCGGTCGAGCGACGGACACCGAACTCCGAATAAAAACCCAGCGTTTCACTGAAGCTAGATCAGTCTTCAACGAACCGTCCAGCAGTAAAGATCAGTATCCAACGAGCCTTCAAGCAGTCAACATCTACAAGCGATCAACTAGAGAATTCTACAATACAGTCAAGTGAGTTAGAAGAATATTGTGTACAACATAAAAGAATTTCTACACTCATAGTGTACCATCGTTATATAAAGAATTTCTGCACTCACATTAACATTTGCAAGTAACGCTGACGCCTTCAGCGGGACTTGTAACTGTTATTGTCTTCGATCACGTATATACGCGCTGTATAACTGTAGACGTTGACCGTCTTTGGCTTGTCTGTGTCCCGTCCGCTGACGGTTTAGCGGACCTCGTCGATACGTAGCGTGGATATCTCTCACGAGACGCCGTCGTTCGTCATCTTCACGTCACGTCCACGTCCGTCATCGCCACGTCACGTCCACGTCCGTCATAGTCAAGCCACGTCTAAGTCCGTAGCCGTCTTGCCTGCCGCCGTCCCGTTCGTACCCCGGCTACGAAAGCACGGCCACCGCCGCATTCCGAAGCCGACTTCACCGCCGATACCTGTCGTCGCCCGTTCTGTAGCGCTGCTACATACCACTACGACCCGGATACCATCATCGAGAAGGCCTAGAGTGTACACGGCGGTTCAGCCGTCCACGCCTACACCGTCGCCGCTCAAAGTTGCAGCACGTCCGCTCGTACCGCTGTCACCTTTGACGGTCACCACTCCAAACTCTGCGGCCACCACTCCAACGTTAGACCGTTCACCAGTCGCTCCTGGTGTAACTAAGAAGAACCGAAGATTAAGACGCCGCCTCTTCAAAATGTTCGGCTCTGCTTCGCCGCATTAAACCCGGTGTCGAGCGACACTGTCACGCGACGAACGCCGATCAACGAATAGACCCATCTTTTTTCTCTTCTCTTCCTTCCTTTTGTTGTTTATTATTGTTTATTATTCATTGCTATTTTTATCTGTTATTACTGTTCACATCTTTCTTTAATTGTCAATAAATCTGTTACATCCAAACTGTCCGCTTATTATTTTCGAACCCTGGGGAACCAAGTTTTATCTTTCAGGGCGTCTAGAGACGACGTGCATAGTCCTCGCCGCAACGCTAGCCGTGGCCGGTAGTAGTAGTCACTCCCCTAGGGCTCAACCCCAGTGGCAGAGTCAATCCCGCAACAATAGCATTTCATTTTTTCAAGGCTAATACAAAATAATTGGGGTCCGCACAAGCAATTCCACGGATGCTTATCGGTACAGTCCGAAGAAGACTCAGAGAGTGTTTTGAAAATAATTCAGATCAATTTGCAATTTGTGTTCTTAAATATAGTGAAATATATAAATTTGGAAATACAAGAAGATTCAGATATTGATATATGTATGTACTTCAGAAGATATAATCGCAACGGCAAATGAGGCAGAATAAAACTTATTGCCTTAAAAATCTAAAGTTGTTTATTTAAAAAAATATAACTTGTTTATGGAATGGCGTAATCATTCCTTTACAGAACGAGTAATATTAGCTAATTTCGATAAAAAATCAAGAAATTTAAATCACCCATATTAATTATTAATAATAATGTAGATATTACCCAGCAAACATTGAACTAACGGCCGAATGCCGGCAAACTGCTTTTACGCTGGTACATTGCTGGCACCAAAAGTAAGTGCAACGCCAGTATTAATAATGTACTTCACATTTGTATTTCGGACTCCGCCTATACGAAGTACTTTACCAGCATTTTATAAGCATTCCTTATTTGTATTAATCCAAGATTATTTCTAGCGGGCCAGTGCTTGTGATCGTTCTTAGTCATAAAACACCCTAATGGCGTGGCCTTCGAGGGTCGGTACAAGTGATATTCTGTGAGTACAAGTTGGGACGTGTTGGTGGGCAGTTTATCAAGATTATACAGTTTTTTATTGTGATTTGTGTGTGTTTTGTTAGATTTAAGGACGTAGTTTACACAAACTGTTTCATATTAAATTGTTTAATTTATAGTTTAGTTCAATCATAGTTTTTTTCATGTAATAAAATTTTCAATTATTAATAAATCTGATACAAGATTATAAATATGTCATTTAAAAAATATAATTTGTCATATTTCATTTTGAATAGTGACATGATAAATATTTTGTAAATACAATACTAACCTAAAATAATCAAAAACTGTAAAGCTTTTTTTACAATATAACCAAGTTTCTAAAAGTCAGTAATACACTATAAAAATCACCAAAATAACCAGATCTAGTTTGTTCTTACAAAAGTGAACAGCTTATAGCATTAATGCTTATAAAATTTGTTTATTGAATTTATTTTAACAAGTATGATTTCTTTAGGTTGGCACTCTTCAAGTCAGGAGGAAAAGATGTGGTAGATAATACAAGACGAATATTGGCGAAAATTATTAGTCACCCCTTATCTTTAGGATGCAATTGGTTTGACCGAAATGGCAGAAAACCATTTACTTAAAATTCTTCATTAAATTAATAAATTAAATAAACTAATTCCTGTTATTCCTGAAATTATATTTATTTAATATTTATAAATAAATCAATAAATTATAACTGTTAATTCAATTTACAATCGGCCAGTTTTACCATCGTTCAATAAATTTATTTAACAACTTAAGTTAACAATATCGCATCATTCTATTGACAGCAATGTTAATTTCTTCATTAATAGTTTAAAACCGATGCGATATTGTCAACTTTACTTTTTAAATAAATTTATTCAACGATGGTGAAAATGGCCAAATGAGTATTTATTTTGCACCTAACCATTAATTTATTTTAATACTGGGTAAGTACACATATATTACATTTGAAACACTAGAGAGTGGGTATAATATAAGCACTAGTCTGTCAGAAATAAATCTTGCAACTAATGCGATTATTTTGCACTTTACCGTTGCTGGGCCAGCAACTGATACATCAATGGGGCAGCTAACGGCCACGGGGACACCGGGGTACTGGCCCAGTGCAAAATGCCAGCACTGGACCAATGCGAAATGCCAGCACTGGGCCAGTGCGAAATGCCAGCACTGGCCCATTACTTTCAATGCACTTTACCGTTGCTGGGCCAGCAACTGATACATCAATGGGCCAGCTGAGGGCCGCGGGACACCGGGGTACTGGCCCAGTACGAAATGCCAGCACTGGCCCATTACTTTCAATGCCGGCGAGTATGTGCTTTACCAGTACTGGTCCGGATAAAAATGTTTGCTGGGTAGTAACTATTCCCCAAGCTTATAGCTTATCTCTTAAACGACAATCAGTTGGATATCAAGCAAAAATATCACAAATATTTTCTAGTGAAGTAATAAAATAAAATGTTTGAATCTAAATATTCTATAAACAATTCCAACAACTGTACTTTTAATATTACTATTATGAGAGAAATTTCATAATTTTTTAAAATTAAAATAAAATAAAAGGTATAGGTTAGATTATTTTTTCAATTGAAAGGCGTAGAAAAAATATTGCATGAAACGCAACCATAAAGCGTCGTTTTCTCACTCATGAGATTGCCGCACTCGCATACGACTCGTGCGGTCAAACTTCTCATTCGTGAAAAAAAGCACTATTTTATGCACTTGTTGCATAAATAACTATCAAAAATTAATACTTATGTTATTAGTAAATAAAAATATCAGTACTAAACGAACGATCAAAACATTAAATTCTGCATCAAGGAAGTTGAAGGTGACATACTGCGACTACGAGACGCCGCCAACGCAACTGGGGTACGTTCCAAAACATAATACCTGTAGTGCACGATGCGATTTCTCGTTTTGAATCTCGTACGATTTATCGTACAAGAATTATTGTATCATATACTACAGGATTTTCGTACGAGATTTTGTACGATATTGAAAACCATCCAATATTTATGCTCCAGACCTAAAATATTGTATAGAAATGAACAGATAACGACAACTGCGTCGCTTTATTGCGCATAGTCACGTGACCGTTACCGTTAGGAATATGTTATCAACAAAGCATTTCATATTTTATGGTTGTTTGAGTCTATCGTTTGAGATATTTCATTGTTATTTCTGTTTAAAAATCTGTTCTTACGTTTTCTGTATAGTTATTTTCGTTATTTTCGTAATAATAATAATAATAATAATAATAGTGAAGTGAAAAAATCCGTTTTTTTCATGTAAATAAAAGAACAAACAAATATAAAAAAAGGTGACATCGGAAAGATAAAAGGTAGGAGGTCGAAAACAGCAGAAAAAAAAAATATCAGAAAAAAGATAGATCAGTTGAAAATACACATACAACTGTCAGAAACAGCTGACAGAAACGCCAAAGTTGGTAATACAGGTAACAACCGCTAACTGCAACACAGGTGTGAATACCGGCTAAGCGACTCGTCGCTACGGAGCTCCTAACGAGCGGCAACCGACACTGCAGCTCGGTCACGCATAGCTCCTGACCACAGGCACACATATGCCAGGAAGAGGCAATCAGAGAAAAGCAGGAGGAACAGAGAAAAGACCCAGCATCACCTCGTTCTACAAGAGAAAGACGCAAGATACATCTTTCGGAGAAGAGAAACCGTTTGCAAAAAGTAAGAAAACAGAGAGATCTCCAGAAAGAAAAAAAGAGAGTAGAAATAACGAAGAAATGGATGAACTAAACGAAATGATGAAGAAACAATTGAGAGAGATAAGAGAAATGAGACAGGAAAATGCAGCACTGAAACAAGAATTCACAGAATTAAAGGAAAAACTGATAAGCAAAGAAGAACAGTGGCAGCAACAGATACAGGACTTAAACATGAAAGTGGAAACATTAGAAAGAAAGCTGGAACATAAGGAGAAGCAAGATAAAAGGAATAACATAGTCATAAAAGGGCTGTATATAGAAGAAAAGGAAGGGAGAGAAACAATTGAGAAATTTATAAGAGACAACTTAGATCCAGATATAAAACTGAAAGAAGTAAGAATTATAGGCAAGGAGAGGAATACGGCTGTGGTCACACTAAACACTTGGGAAGAGAAACAACAAATAATGGGAAGAAAGAAGCTGTTACGAAACAAAAAGGTGAAAGAAAAGATCTACGTTGATCATGATCTAACGGAACAAGAAATAAAAATCAAAAGAAGCATAGCCGAAATAGCAAGAACACACAGAGAGGAAGGAAGAACGGTAAGAATAGGGTATAAAAAACTGAAAGTAAACGAAAAATTGTGGTATTGGGACGAGAAAAGGGCAAAACTGGTAGACTCAAAAAACTAATTGGAAAGGAATCAGAGAAAGGAAGTACAGGTAACGACAATAGGCAAACGAAAAGGATAAGGATGAAGGATAAAAATAAAAGGGAACAAAAAGCCAAATGGCAAAGAAAAGAACAATTAAAAATAGGATTCTGGAACATAGCAGGGTTAAACAACAAAGACGAAGAATTCTGGGAATACGTAACTAGTTTTGACTTTATCGGTATGGTAGTGACTTGGGTAGAAGAAAAGAGTTGGGAAAAAATCTAAAAGAAACTACCAAAGAAGTACAATTGGAAGGCAACCTTTGCAACAAGAGAAAAAAGAAAGGCGGGGCAAAAGGAGGAATAATAACTCGAGTGAGCGACGGAATAAAGGAGAAATAATAATAATAATAATAATAATTTTTATTATTATTATAAATCAGTCACAAACTCACAACAAAACATCCAAGAGAGACAAATATGCATAGAAAAAGAAAATTGGCGAATATTTACAATTTACAGCAACAAAGAACTAGACAAGACGAGAGAGGCATTAGAAGAACTGATAGCTGATAACGAAGAGCAAAATCTCGTATTAGGGGGAAATTTCAATGCGAGAACAGGAGAAAAAGGCGAATTGACGGGAGGGACAGAAGCACAAGAAGGGAGAAGCTTAAAAGATAAAGAAATAAATAAAGAAGGAAAAAATTAAACACACTGACAGAAGAAAGAAACTGGGACATACTAAACGGTAATATATGGGGAGACGAAAAGGGAGAATATACATATATAGGGGCAAGAGGGAATTCAGTGATGGACTACATCATAGTCAATACAGAGGCCACTGACGAAGATAGAGAAAATGAAAGTTGGAAACAGATGTGATACAGAACACCAGCCAGTGGTTATACAGATCAAGGAACAGGGATATATTAGAGAAGAGTCAGATAATTGGGTATACACGGAAGACTGGTCAGAAGAAGGAAAGGAAAAATACAAGGAAGGAATTGAAAATATAACGCTTTCAGAAGAAGATGGAAACACGAACAGGATGATCGGAGAACTAACTGAAAAAATAAAGAAGTCACAAGCGCAGTCACAAAAAGGCGGATCAAAACAGCATTCAAACCGGGAAGAAATAAATGGTGGGATAAAGAGTGTAGAGAAAAGAAAAAGGAAATAAAATGGGATCTAAAAGCAAAGAAGAGAGAAAGAATCACAGGAGAGCAGTACAAAATGCAGGTAAGAGAGTACAAGAACTTTCTAGACGAGAAAAAAAGAAAATGGGCAGAAAAGGATAAGAAAGAGATAGAAGAAATAAAAACGGAGACAGAAATCTGGAAATATTTGAACAAAAGAAAATATCGAAGAGCAGAAACAGAAAGACGTATAGGGATTGAAAGATGGAAGAAACATTTCATAGATTTATACGGAGCAACAGAAACGAGAAGGGTGGCAACGCAAACAGAAGAAAAGGAAGTAGGAGAAGAGGAAGAGATAACAGAAGCAGAGGTGGAAAAACAGATCAAGAAACTGAAAAACAAAGAAAGCCTGGGAGAAGATCAAGTAAGGAATGAAGTATGGAAGAATGGAAACGACGAGATAAAAAAGAGACTGACACACATATTCAACGAAATCTGGAAAGGAAAAGGAATGCCGCAAAATTGGAGACAAGGACTAATAGTTCCACTACATAAAAAAGGAGATAGAGAAGAGCTGCAAAACTACAGGGGAATTACCCTACTTGACAGCAGCTATAAGATCTATGGCGCAATTATAGCAGAACGCCTACAAGCAGACATGGACGAGAAAGGAATACTGCCAGACAACCAGGCAGGATTTAGAAAAGGAAGAAGCAAAATCGACAACATTTATATTTTAAAGCTTGTAATAGACGTAGAGATAACGAAAGAAAAAGGGAAGTTATATGCGCTTTTCGTAGATTTGAAATCAGCATTCGACTTGGTGGACAGAGAGCAGCTGTGGGATTTAATGGAAAAAAAGGGAATAGATCAACAGCTAATAAACAAAATTAGAGAAATTTATAAAGAAACCAACAACAGAGTGAAGGCGGAAAACGCAATGAGTACGGTTTTCTGGACGGAGAAGGGACTGAAACAAGGGTGTCCGCTAAGCCCGATACTGTTCTCGGTCTATATGTCAGATCTGGAAGACGTGCTAAAAAGATGGCAGACAGGTGCTATAAAAGTGGGCAGCATGGAAATATGGTCCCTGGCGTACGCTGACGACATTGTATTGTTGGCAAAAAGCGCAGCGGAATTAAGGGAAATGCTGCTGAGGTTTAAAAGATATTTAGAGAAGAAAAACATGCGACTTAGCCCAGAAAAATCAAAAGTAGTAGAGTTCAGAAAAGGAAGCGGCAGAGAGAAAAAAGAACTGTGGAAATGGGGAGACCAAGAACTTGGATAGGTGAAGGAAATCAAATATTTGGGGTACATATTTCAAAAAAATAACGGTAATATCAAACACATAAAGGACAGACAAAAAAGGCAAGGAACGCGATGGGACAGATCAGGAGCATAGGAGAGAGGGAATTCAGGACGGATTTTAACAAAAAAAATTCCTTTATGACAGATTGATAAAGAAAATTCTACTGTACGGCTGCGAGATATGGAGGTGGAGCGAATACGAAGACATAGAAAGAACACAAGAGACTTACATCAAATGGACGCTACAGCTAGACAGACAGACTCCCGGCTATATAGTGCTAGCAGAAACAAAACGGGACAAAATCAGAGTCAACACCGGGGACAGAGCAGCAAAATTCGAGCATAAGATCAGACTAAGAGGCAACGAAATTCTGAGAGAATGCAGGAAGGAAAAGGAAAAGAACACGCAAACAACTTGGGGGACAGAGAGAAGAAAGTACTATGAAAGAAATGGATATGGCCTGGAGGAAGTAAGAAGAATGCAGGAAGAAGGCGAGGATTACCTGCAAAGGATAGTGGACAGAGACACGGAAGTACAGGACCAAGAAAGACAGAACAGAATAGACAAAACAAGATACAATGAAGACTACCAGAAGATAAAAGAAGAAACATTACCAAGATACTTGAGAGACAATAACAGACTACAGAAGACGATTGCCAGATTCAGATGCGGGAACGAGGCGGCAGCCAATCAATTTTGGAGGGATGAAGAAGAGAAGAAGTGCCGGACATGTAGAGAAGAACCAGAAACCATGAATCACTTAAGATGCTGTTCAGAAATAGGGGAAGAGCCAGCACGGTTGGAAAAAATCTTGGAGGAGGCAGGAAGCGGTATAAAATGGATGCTGAGAGTCAAAGAAGCCGAACGCGACAAAACGGAAAGAAAGACTAGACGTTCGAGAGGCCACTTTTAATAGTTTATTTTCGTTGTTATAAGATTTCTTGTTAGTTAGTTAGTTATTTATATTTTTGTTAATTAGGAAGTAGATTTAATTGGGATATTTATGTTATACACATATTTTAGAATGTAAACAGGAGAAATAATGTACTCCAATTCGAGGCCGAAAGGAAAGAATAAAGATGTTATTGATTGATTGATTGATTGTATAGTTATTTTCTTGTTATTTAGTTGTATTTTAAGTTATTTTTATTATTATTGGACTTTTTTAAATTATTATTAGATTTAGTAATGAGAATTAGTGTATTCAGAATAATACAAGGTAAGTTTAATATTCAAATTGATATTTTGTTTTAATTTTTTTTAAATACTAGGTGTAATGCATGCACAAATATATTCTTTTATTTAAATTAATATTTAAGTAACCCGCACTTTCCACTACAATTAGTTTGAGTAATTCATTATTATTGAATTTTAAATTCATTTAACTACATTTCATTATATTTACATACAAATGGTATAACAATTCAATATGTTTATTTATTGTAGCATGTCTTGGTTACACAAGCAGACGGAAGTTTTGCTGGAACCGTATGAAAGGCACCCATGTCTATATGTTCCGGCAAATAGATTGTACCATAATAAGACGGCCAGAACTAAGGCGCTGGATAGCATTGTTGAGGTCTTAGCAATTGTACGTCCACATACGACACATACAGAAATAAAAAATAAATTTACTAATCTCCGTTGTATGTATGTATCGGAGATAAGAAAATTTAAAAATAGCATGAAGAGTGGTTGCGGAATTGATGACGTAAGTATAATTTAAAATTAATTTTTTAATGATACTGATAGATTTGTATTGTTATAGGTATGCAAGCCCAATTTGTGGTATTATGACAAAATTAAATTCATTGACCAGTTCTGTGTACCACGGAAATCGGTAAGCAATCTGAGTGGAAGAATTACTTCGCCCCAACCAAGTACTTCTCAAGTTGGAGCCACTCCGGAAGAGCTGATTACAGAAGTTGTAATGGAGGTGATTTTTTATGTTATTTTTATGAATGTATGAACTTTTGCAGAAAGAATTAAGTATTTGTTGCATTTAAGTACATGCAGTTTCTGATTTGCTAACGAGTCCCGTTCCTATAAGTTAAGTATTATTCGTGTTTGTTTGTTATGTGTTCATTACGTTATTACGATTCATTATAAAAAATACACAATTGCTTTTTCTATACGATACGAATTTAAAATCACCTGAAACATGTAAGACCCAAATATGAGGACGAAATAATAATAATAAAACTTATATATCGTCCAATTTTATTTATATATAATGTACAGAATAAAATAGAATTACACATAAATTAGATAAAGATGATTATAAAATAATTAATTAAATCGAACAGTTACCTAATTCTTTAAATTTAACAAACATTAATAATCATACGAGACAATTTTACAGAACGACATTCCAACAGTTCGTGAACTTAAACAGCTAGAAGTGTTCCTGTCGGAAGAACCGAACGCCTGCCTGACATCTATCGAAGAATGTGTCTTGCCAAGTGCTGGTCCTAGTACTAGTGCAGGTCCAAGTACTAGTGCTGGTCCTAGTACTAGTGCTGTCCTGGTACTAGTGCTGGTCCTAGTACTAGTGCTGGTAGGACGACCCGTACAAGGTATTCATCTACTTCAACAGAAGCTACCAATTCAAAAAAAGAAAATTGGCTACGTCAGTGGAAACGGAGTTTTTTGAACAAGCATCTGATGCCATTCAGAGTCTTTCGAATCTTTCGAGTGCATCCAAATGATGTCTATGGGTTATTAATAGGATCTAGGATAAAAAGTTGTAGAAGCTATATTTGATCAAATAGAAATGGACAAATATTTGAATAATAACTATTTTCTTTTTTTAAATTTTATTAAGTAATAGTAAAGTAGTTTTGAATATAGGGTAATAAATTGAAGATCCCAGCGCTATGGTGGTCAATTATTAACTAGACTAGAGGATATTTCTGGAATTAGATATGCTATTTAAACATTTATGGACACCTCGTTGTTGATAAAACTGCAAAACAGATTCATAAAATATTGTAAAAAATATTTATTCCTATAATTTTAGCTTGACAGCTGTGTAAACACAACACAACCAAATTTTGAATATCCTCTAACCAAGTTTAAAATTGACCACCGTAGTGCTGGGATCTTAAATTTATTTCCCTATATGTGTGTGTGTGTGTATTTATATTTATTTATTTTTATATTTATATTTATTTATTGAGAACTGTCAATAAGATAATACATAGGCTATTAAGTCATTAAATGATATACATATATATAACAGTGTTTACATTTACATTATAATTGAAATATTGATGTGAAGTGTGAATTTTCACACATTTCAGGGTTTTGCAGGTATTTAGTAAGTGAATGATGATTATTTTGGATGCGAAAACAAATTTTATATTAAAATATTTTTTTTGTTAATTTTAATTCGAACGCCTAATACCATTATTTAGGTTTCTAAATATGTGCAGTATTTTTTTTATATATATAGCAAGGTTCATTAAGAATTTTAAAAATTGCGCCTATGGCTTCCATTGGTTGTTATAAGTTCCGCCCCTCTGATTTCGTGTACATTGAAACAGAATTAAATTATAATTTAAACAATTTCCACTGGCTATTAAATTTACGCTTTTAAAAATTAAATGCAACATTTGCCAAAATATAATTAGAACTAGGGGCCTCAGCCCGGCTACGCCGGTCTTCTCCCCTATATTGTTAAAACTCGTCGCTTCGCGACTCGTTTTAATATAATTTTGTCGCACTTGTCGATTATAAAACTCGTCGCTCATCTTTTTTTAACACTATTTTATGGAAATTCCCCCTGCAAATGTCTTAAGTTTTATCGTTAATTCACCTTAAATACTTAATTAGTTTTCTTCTATCAAGAAATACGTTCAAAATGTGAAATCTCGTCCCATTTTAAAATGCAAAAAATTTGACAGCTGTCACCTTCTGTAATCTTGTAAGCATATTTCCAATAATGGCCCAGATTCTTTGAAAAATGTTTTCTGATGCCTCAAAATATTATCTCGCACGTCAAATAAGCTATCTTGAACCATTATCACCACTTAACACTTTGATTAACCCTGAAATTTTTAATATCTATAAATCTTTTTTAACACTATTCTATGGAAATTCACCCTGAAAATATCTTAAACTTTATCGTTAATTCACCTTAAATCCTTAATTAGTATTCTTCTGTCAAGAAACACGTTCAAAATGTGAAATCTCCTCCCATTTTAAAATGCAAAAAATTTGACAGCTGTCACCTTCTGAAATCTTGTAAGCATATTTCCAATAATGGCCCAGATTCTTTGAAAAATGTTTTCTGATACCTCAAAATATTATCTCGCACGTTCAAAAAGCTATCCTGAACCATTATTTACTTTAACACTTTGATTCTCGCCGTAAATATTCTGGACCGGCCGTCTTGTATTAAGAATATTTTTGAATTATCATCTGATAAAACCTGTCCGTGACGATCATTGGTGACTTTGATTCGACACGGATTCGAGGAAAAAATGCATGATTTTTATCAATAAAAATTAGTCAGTACCCCCTGTCGAAATAAAATTAAGCCTAAGCACTAAAAAAATATCACCCGGATGAGAGGGCGGTTCATTTTCCTCTCTCCGCGTTACCGGAAAAATGAAGATACACCAGACGTTGAATAGAACATATATACCAACACTTGTACAATATAATAGTAGATTTTGAAAAAATAATTTAAACAATATAAAAATTAAAAAAAAAAAAACAAAAAATAATATAGTCTCTTCTCACAGGGTTCGATCCCTATCGGATCGGGTTACTTGGGTGAAAAGTCAGCGTCAAATACCACAGACTAGCACACACGTTAGAATGTGGCTTGTTGCAAAGGTATAATTTGTGTACATTATTAGCCAAAAATCACAAAAAATGCGTTTTTTTCCAAAAACCTAATCTGATCAAAAATTCCTGTTGAACTATTCCGGTTCACACCAATGTATATTACTTAGAATTTTTTCAACTTAAGAGTTGTATAAGCATGCCAAATTTCAACTCTCTAGGTTTAGCCGTTTGGCTACAATTTTTACCGAACAGACAGACAGACAGACGACAAAATGACGGTATAAGGGTTTTTTGGTCATACCTACAAAACCCTAAAAAGAGTACGTCTGGTCACCCTAATTATACCACACAAACAAAATAATACCGTAAAAAAAATTATAACGTAATACAGAAGCAGAATCAATTATACCAAATAAACAATAATACCAAATAATACCAAAAGTAATGCCAAAAAGATCAATTAAGGAATAAGATAAAACTATTTGCACGAAACAAAGTTGTGATATGATTACAGCCAACAGTAGAATGCATATGTTAACAAATTTTTGTGTGCTTGTATCACGTGAGCGCTTTATTCCTATACAGCGTTGTCAATTAAACGGTTTTCGATTTTTAGTTATTCATTGTATTAAAAACAAAAAAATTTATAACTATTTATGTACATATAATATTTATTATATATCTATAAATTAATTCTAAAAAAAATACATATTTAAAAATTTTCGTGTTAATTGTTAATAAAAATAACAAAAAGATTATTTAGACTTGGCAACATGGCTCCTGCAGCGCTACTATGTAATGCGCCAAGTTATCACACTAAACTAATTTATTACTAAAAACGGAATCCCAGTTACCAGCCAATAAATATTTATTTATTATAAATGCCCTAAATATAACAAAACAATGTATTTTTTCCATTGCATGAATATTTAGAAAGTTAAGGAAGTCCTTATTATTGAATTAACATAAAACATGTGTGTAACAGAACATAAAGGAATAAACATTTGTATTTAATACATTTTTAGTTTTATAAAATTCATATTTGTGAGCTATGAGCGATCGCCCAAGGTACATTCGACTAAATCCCGAAGGAAGTACCGGAACCTCTGCTAGTACAAACTATGCGCCATAAATTCCTCTTAGATAGATATATAATCTAAAAATATTAAGTGAAGGTGGAATGCTGAGTGTGTAGGACATATTTTGCTTTGTAGTATTCACTGTAAACTGAACAATATTTTAAAAATAATTTATCATCTCTTAATCTAAGAGCTTTAAAAACAAATTTTATGTTAAAATATTTTTATGTTACTTTTAATTCGAGTGCCTAATACCATTATTTAGGTTTCTTAATATGTGCAGTATTTTTTTTATATAGCAAGGTTCATTAAGATTTTGAAAATTGCGCCAAATGGCTTCAAATTGCGCCAAATGGTTTCATTGGTTGTTTCTAGTCATAGCTCCTCCCTTTGATTTCGTGTACATTCAAACAGAATTAAATTATAATTTCAACAATTTCCACTGGTTATTAAATTTACGCTTTTAAAAATTAAATGCAACATTTGCCAAAATATAACTAGAATTTTGAAAAAATAATTTAAACAAAATAACAATGCAAACAAAAAAATAAAAAATAATCTTGTCTCTTCTCGGGGGATTTGAACACTCGTTTTCTCGGTCAGAACGCTAGTACCGTAACCATTGCACTAAGACACACGTTATACTTTAGTGTGTTATATAACTATAAGTTTTCAACATTATTAGCAAAAAAACACAAAAAATGCTTTTTTTTCCAAAAACATAATCTGATCAAAAATTCCTGTTGTACTATTCCGGTTCACACCAATGTACATTACTTAGAATTTTTTCAGATTTTTAGTTTAAACAATCTGGGCTACAGGGTGTGAGACAAAATTTTTTTTGCACAATTTTGGCAAAAATCGCTTCAAAATAATTTATTTTGCGAAAATAAAAATTTGATCGTTAATCCACGTACCAAGGGCTTTCATTTGATACCCTACTCAGAATTTTAAAAAAATATTTTTTTTTTCGATGAGCACATATTTGTTTATATTTTTAGGGGGATATGTTTTTTAGATGTTTTAGTATTTTTCCTATGTGCGGGTCAAAGAGTTGTATAAGCATGCCAAATTTCAACTCTCTAGCTTTAGCCGTTTGGCTACAATTTTTACCGAACAGACAGACAGACAGACAGACAGACAGACAGACAGACAGACAGACGACAAAATGACGGTATAAGGGTTTTTTGGTCATACCTACAAAACCCTAAAAAAAGAAACAAAAAAACAAAAAACACAACAAAAAAAGTTTGTACCTATAAATTTACATACCTTAGATAAGTTCACATATAAATGTAATTAGGTAGTTAATCTTCAATTCAGTATTTCCGACCAAAAGAGTTAAGTGAAATTTTTGAAGTAATTGTATATATTGTATTTAATTTTTTTTATATTTACCGACATTTTTATATATTCTGGTAAAGAATTATATTCTCGACACCCTTTAATAAATAATGAGTTTGTAGTTATATTTAAATTCGTTTTTTTATATGCGTAGATATTATTCTTAGCGCGAGTGTTATAATTATGTACTTCATAGTTGTATGTTATAAAGTCACTTAAGTAATTTGATTCCCCCTGAATAATTTTATAAATAAATACGAAAGTGAGAATTTTAATTTTATTTGTCACATTAACTAAATTTAATGTGTTGAGCATTATGCGAATGGGTGTTAGCCTTCCACACCCAAGAATAATTCTCATGCCTCTGTTCTGAAGCTTTTGCAGGGCCTCAATACTAGTGTTATTAAGTAAATACAGTACAGTAGCGCAGTAATCAAAATGTGGTTGAATTATTGATTTGAAGATTATGGATCTTGCCCAACATGTTAAGTGCTTCGAAACTCGAGAGAAAAAATATAATTTCTTTGATATTTTTTTATGTATATAATCCAAATGACTTTTAAATGTTAAGCAAGAGTCCAGCATTAAACCAAGATATTTAATTTCTGTAACAAATTCAATATTTTATCCATCCATTTTTAATTTGAATGAAGAGATATCAATTTGAGTTAGCTTATGTTTAGTCGTAATTATCATTGCTTTGGTTTTTTTTGCATTAAGTTTTAATTTATTACATTTGAAATATTGTTCTACTTTATTAAGCTGTATTTGCATACGAGCTAATGCTTCATATACATTGTTACTATTAACTGCTAAGCATGCATCATCCGCAAATAAGTTTAGTAAGTCGCATTCCATGGCATACTGAATATCATTAATATAAATTAAAAATAACCAGGGAGCAAGTACACTTCCTTGTGGACAGCCAAAATCATTAGACAGGATGGAAGAAATATATTCGTTAATTGCAGTCTTTTGAGATCTATTCGATAAGTAATTGTCGAACCAGTCAAAAACTGTTCCACCAATACCGTATGCTTTAAGTTTATCTCTTAATATATCCCTATCAACAGTTTCGAAGGCGCGTTTCAGATCCAAAAAAACAACAATTACGAACCCCTTCTCATCTACAGACTTTTTCCATTCCGTGATAGTTAACTGTAACGCTGTCTCACAGGAGTAACCAGATCTAAATCCCGACTGATTACTATAAATGAGTTTATTTTCATTGAAATATTTATTTAGCTGATTGTAGGCGGCTGTTTCCAATATTTTTTCAACGCATGGCCAAGTATTTATTGGTCTAAACTCTGATGCTTTATTAGTGTCTTTAATTTTTGGAATTGGTGTTACCGTACTAGTTTTGAGCTCGTTGGGAAATTTACCTTTTTCTAGGGATGTGTTTATAAAATCAATATAACATGACCAATTACTTGAAATATATTTTTTATAATTTTACCATTTAATATATCAAATTCTTCATATTTATTACCAAGTTTACCTACTATTTCTTTCAGTTCATTCATATTTAATTTTTCAAATGAATTTAATGCGGAAGTCACGTGAATATTTTTAAGATAATCAGTTGCTTTTATAGTTGTGACATTCGGAATGCTATTTACTATTTCACAAATGCTTGAAACAAAGTATTTGTTGAAGTTGTCTGCCTTATCTTGATTATTCGAACTAGTTGCAAAAAAATTGCTGCTTGCAGTAGGAAACAAAATATCTTTATTTACAATTGTTTTGATTTTGTTGTTACCTAAAATTTGCTTTAGTGTACGCCACATCTTTACAGAATTATGTTTCATTTTATTAATTTCATTTTCATAATATTTTTCTTTTTTACTTTTTAACAAATTAACCACCTTATTTCTAATTTTTTTATATTCTACCCATTTATCTGTTTTACTAGTATTATTTGCATGTATAAAATCAAGATAGGCATCATTTCTTTGTTGCATGATTCTTTTTATTTCTACATCAATCCATGGCAAATCATTCCGATATATTTCAATTGTTTTAATCGGTGCAACAGTATTTTTCATTTGTATATATATATATATATATATATATATATATATATATATATATATATATATATATATATATATATAGATGGTATTAGTCTAGGTCTTAAACCATCCTCCGCTAGGTACTGCACTTCAGGCTTACCACAAAGTAGCACGTCATACGCGAATACCTGACGGGGAAAATACACACATATATACATAAATAAATACATATATATATATATAGATTAAAAAATTATTCCGTTCCAGTAATTATTTGGCTGTAAAATTATTGGGAAGAAAACGGTGAGGAAAGTAAAACTCAACTTTTACTAATGCCCAATATTTCGGTCTGTCTGATATTCAGACCATCTTCAGGGGCTGGAAATATATTGTGTTATGAAACAGTGTTTTCAATAAAATTACAAATAAACTTACAAAGTTAAAATTTAAGAGTTTTTCCTTTGTTGCACATTAAAATCTATTAAATACTAGAATTAATATAATCACAGACACTTTATATCACAAAATTAAAAATTAAAAAACCTAATATATACATATATATATAGATTTTATTTAATACTTATATTTATATATATATATATATATATATAAGTATTAAATTACCTTATATATATATAGTAGTAAGTATTAAATTATATATACATATATATATATATATATATATATATATATATATATATATATATATATATATATATATAGGTATTAAATAAAATTCTTATGTCATACTCGTCATATATTTATTAAAAAAAGGTTAGGTTAGGTTAGGTTCAGTCTGTATTTAGCATCCGTGCAATACAGACGTTCTGTGCTGAGCTCCTCGAGTAAAGTTAGTTTTTTTGGAATTGTGAGAGAAATAGTTGAGATATTTTGTTTGTGTTTGTGTGCTACTGTGCCCCAGGATTCGCCCGTTCTAGTGATACCTCCGGCGAGGCTAGGTCGCGGCCCGTTCTTTTGTTAGGGGTGTTTTCTCTCCTGCAAAATGCGGGGCGTTGCTGTGCGGAACAGGACAATTCCTGGCGGCTGATTTTGGGACAGTAGCTAGCCATATTAGTGGGCCAGAGGTGGGTGTAGTGGCGCCTCTTCCCTACTAAGGGTTTGTGAGCTACGAATTTTTTAAAGTGCAGCGATATACCCTCTTAAGGTATATATCGACCGACATTAACAGTTAAAAATTAGGAAAGACCTGATTAAGCGTGTTCGACTAGGTTTGTTAAACTTAACGAGTTTTCATTTTTGTGGACATTTTTTCAACAAATTTAAAAATTTTTGGTTGTCCATTGCCAGCAGGCAAACAGTCTAGGGACCTACAACTCCATCCCCCCCCAAATTTCAATAGTGTTCCCCATGGAAATACTTTCCCCCTTCTCCCATTTTTGTTTTGGGTTACTCCTCTTCCGCCAAAAGTTTCGTCTTGGCGCGGGGACTTCGACGATAACCCCCCCCCCCCCCTCCCCCGCCCTAATCCCTCCGACCACTTTCGTGTTTTTCCACTCCAAAAATTTTGGTTAACGGGGGAAAAAATTAAGTGACGCCATGAGTGAGCGGAAGGAACAAGCCGCGCGCGGAACGAGCGCAGGCACGAGTACTGACGACCGCCAGGCTCAGTATGTCTTTTCGAGGCGCGAGTCATTGAAGAGGACCCCGCCAAGTAAGGTGGATCCTAAAAGAGCGGAGCGGGAAAGAGCTAACTCTATTCATGAACTAGGCTCCGCCGATTTCATGAGGAACTTCGCCCAAAAGGTCACTCCGAAGAGGCAAAGAGAGGAATCTAGAGAGGAAACCCGTGATCTGGGTGAGAGCCTCCGAAAAATTGTCAAGAATATGGTTGAGTTGTACAAACTGACGGAAATGCACGTTAACACCAAGGTGGAGATAAAGGGAGCAGCCAAAAAGCTCCACTGGAGAATCCAGGACTTCCAGGACCAATTTATGGACCTGGAAAAGGAAATATCCAGCGCGAAAACGAGGAAGGTCGAGAAACCGTCGAAGGAAATGGCGACGCAAACTCTGCCGGTTAGTCACTATCTTTGATCATTATATTACAATATTTAATTGAAATTTAATTCCTGTTTTCCTATTTTCTGTATTCTTCAAGTACATATTATTGTCAATGAATTTCTGCAATTTCACCATCCTTGGAGATGATTGATGTACAGTCTGTTATAGTTACGATTTACTAACATAGGTAAATTTCTTTATTTATTGTATTAGATTGTTTTTCTATTATAATGTTACTGTTATAGCACCTGAAGAAGCCAACAATGTTGTTGGCGAAACGTTGTGTTGTTTAAATAAACGCTTCTTGTCCAAAAAGCTGAATGAAATTATTTCCTATTTCTACCTATATTCAAAATTGGACGTTAAATTACTAATCTACTATTTTTTATTACTTAATCAATATTTTTTGAGGTTTTTTTTATGAGGTATACATACTCTTCTAAACAAAATAATTTAATTTTGATTTATCTTTTCGTTAGCAAATTCGCGTCGTATGTCTTGGAGCAGTTATGTATGCATTTCATAGGCAAATATTTTCTAATCTATACGTTTTTGAAATTTTTTATTCCTTAATCAATATTTTTGAGGTTTTTTTATGAGGTATTCGTGTTCTTTTAAACAAAATAATTTATTTTGTACTTATATTTTCGTTAGGAAATTTGCGCCGTATGTCTTGGAAAAGTAAACATGGTCGTTAGTCGGTAGGCCCTCTCGGGAGAATCTGAAACTACTGATTGCGGAGTCCTCTCCTATACAATGGTGCTTATTAAAAGTTTCCCATGTTTAAAAAAAAGGTTAGGTTAGGTTAGGTTAGGTTAGGTTAGGTTTAGGTTAGGTTAGGTTAGGTTAGGTTATGTTAGGTTAGGTTAGGTTATGTTTGGTTAGGTTAGGTTAGGTTAGGTTTGGTTTGGTTTGGTTTGGTTTGGTTTGGTTGGGTTGGGTTGGGTTTGGTTTGGTTTGGTTTGGTTAGGTTTGGTTAGGTTAAGTTAGGTTAAGTTAGGTTAGGTTTGGTTTGGTTGGGTGGACAGGGGGGAACTGAGCAAGTTTTCCACTGCACATACTGTCACCAACTCTCTAATGGAACCATCATGCGCAGACATCATGGCAACTCAAAGGTCGAGTTATAGACACTCGCATCCGGAGAGAGCGGGTAACTGATGACACCTGGGGAAGCCTCGGAGAACCGTGCGTCTAACCACGCGGGCATTCGACGAGCTCGCCTTGTATACGGATTGGATAGCCTCGTAAAACAGGTCGAAGTCCGTAAACCTCAGACAGCCGCCTGCTGCCAGATGCCTTCGCGGAAGGATTCTGATGGGGAGCTGGGCAAAAGACCCAGTCTAGGGGCCAAGCCCAAGACCGAATGGAAGAGCCGAAATACCATTGCACGGAAAGTACATACTGCGGTATATGCAACTCCAAGGGTATTAGGCCACGCATTGTAAATGCGTCCTTCTCGTGGTGCACCTGATAGCCCGCCCACTCCTGACCCAAACTGGGAGTGGCCAGGTGACTAAAACCATCGGATCTAGAGGAGAGAACCTCGATAAAAAAGCGTGCCACTATACACCTTGTAAAGAGGCACTGACCGAGCGTGACACTGCTTCTACTCTCTTGTGTCACCCTCCTTTCTTCCATCTCTCCTATCGGATCGCTCTGGATCCAACTCTGGTACTTCAAGACCTGACTCGATGATGCGAGCCAGGGTCACATAAAATTCATATCTCTTCTTCCTCCTTACTCCCCAGCAGCTTGCTGAGGGACATTAGGAAGCGGCCCTTCCCCAGCTGGAGTGCTGCGGGCTTCACCCGGGGCGTATGCGGGCATCGGGGCGGTGTCCCTAAGCACCCTGGCCGAGTGCTGATCCCCTTCGCTCGACTTTGGATCAAACTAACCCCTGTCGCCCGCACTATCCGGGCTCTCGTGCCGGACCCCTCTTGCTTTCTTCTGTGCTCGACGCATCAAGCCTACTTGGTGCTAGGGACTGCTCACTTTCCACGCTATCTTTCCCACTCTAGGGCCCTACCTCTCAAGATCTCGCCATGCTTCAACTTGTCTGGGGTGAGATTGACCTTCAAGCTCTACTGTCGGTCCTCCTGGACCAACCCTCTTCTCTGTTGACTCCGAGGCTACTAGGCGACTAGGGCTAGGGGTCTTTTTCTAATTTTCATTTCTCATGCGAACCGGCCAACGGCCCCGAGGGCAGATGACGACTTAACGTCGCAATGGCCGAGGGGGCGGAAGAGCCAAACGATCGGCTCACACAATACTCGCGTGGGTCGTGCTCAGAGGCTCCGTGGTCTAAGGTTGGTGAATTGTGGGTGGGGTCCCCCGGGCCACGGGGTTGAAGAGCTGCTGTGAGTCCATCTCTGCCGAAACGTAGAGGTTGTGTGAGTCAGGAACCAGCCGCTTCGGACCCTGATCAGGAAGTGTGCGATGAGTAGGGGGTGTCGGATCCCCTACTGCGCCGAGCGGGCCCGGCCCGTCCGTGTATTCCGGGGCCGGATAAACAGAATAAGGTTAGGCCTCAGGGAACTGGGGTAGGACAAGCGTCCGAGGGTATACCCGTTCCTAACCTTCTGGCCTGCTCCATCGCACACGATGCGCTGGCAAGAAACAAAATATGGAAGCAAAGAATAAGGGGGACCAAATCAACGAAAGTGCGGAGGAAGTATTTAAGAAGAGTAGAGCCATACGGAGAACGCCACCACGGCATAACAAAGACAGTACGCCAACAGCAGTGGAAGAGGAGACAACTGTCGCTGCCACAGAAGTGGAGGACTCGGGGATGACCCAGTCCCAGCGTAAAACACAAGCTGAAGCCGGAATGACTAGAGTGGCGAGACCTTACAGTGCAGCCGCCCATCTCGATACATTAAAGGAAAGATCGAACACGGCCACAAACCCATCCAAAAATGGGAGAGGACGTGACAAGAACAAGGAAGTGGACCCAGATATGGAAGATCCCAAAGCGATATTTGGCAGGAGAGACTCCATTGGTAGATCCCCTCCAGAAGGATCGCGTTGCAAGAACACTGGCCCAGTGGCGAAAAATCGAGAGCCAAAACCCACGGAGTGTCAAATAACCGATGCCTACAGTAAAAGGCCTAGGGAAGATACCCCGGAAAAGGAACCGGAACTAAAACGCCTGGTAGACAGACTCACAAAGGCTGTTAAGGAGCTAACTATATTGACGGAGACCAACACAAACACCAAAGTTGAAATTAAAAAAGCAGCTAAGGTGTTGAGATCACTGACAGCCAACATAAAAGCTAATCTTGACGAAGACACAACGGCCACTGCGACTCTCAAAACCAGGGTCATGTCCAAGAGCACCAGGACAACTGGTTGCCAAACCTTGGACCAACCTTCGGACAACCCACGACCAACCCCGGGAAATGTGGCCTCACGGTGTGGACACATCGAGGACACACGGAGTATAGAACTGGTGGCGCCTAAAGACAAATATAGCCTGGAAACTTGAAGAGAGGATGCCAACAAGACTTGGTCGGACAAAGCATTTGCTAAGTCCGAAATAGTCATCGGCAATCCCTTGGATAGTAAAGATGAGGTGACCAAGGTTATATTTGCTGAACCGGATGACCCGAATATGGAGAAGAGCATCCAGAAGCTATACAAGAACAGACACCCAGAGCTGGGGGAGATAAAGACGGAATTGGCAGTGCTAGAAATGCAGGCGAAAATCAACAGCCAAATCGCAAACAAGAAGCAGATCATCAAAGCCCATTATCATGGCACGGAGGAAGGATTATGGACTGCTCTTAACAGAATTAGAGATGAAACTCAAAAAGACAAGACAGTAGCCATGCATCACGTGCGCAGCATGGAGATTGACAGGATGCATAAAATGGTAGAAGCTGTATTCCACTACACCGACACCAATGTATGCATATACACTACCCGAAACCCTAAGCCTGTCCTGGAGGTAAACACCAACACGAAACAGACTCAAGCGAAAAAGACCTACGCGATAGTGCTCGAGGACAAGGGGAAAAGCTACAAAGAGGTTCTAAGCAATTTCAAAAATGGTGTAAAGGACAATCCCGCCAATGCAGCCATCCGCAGCCTCAAGAGTACCAGAGAAGGGAAATTGCTCATCGCCCTAGACAGAAACGAGACGGCGATGACCGAACTGCAGAACGCCATTCAAAAGCGTACACCGTCGGCTAACATTAAGGCAATGGGGAATAAAGGCAAAAAAGAGATACTACACATAAGAGGCATGGACGAAGACACCAATAAAGAAGACGTGCAAGAAGCCATAAGAAAACACACAAAAAACACAGAGCATAAAATCAGTGATCTAAGGCCGGGAACAAGAAACACCCAAACCGCATCCGTCACACTTGATAAAGCGGAAGCCGACATGCTGCTGCAGGCAGGCACCCTCAGAGTTGGCTATGTCAATTGTAGGCTGGAAAGGAGAATAAGAATTGACAGGTGCTACAAATGCTGGGCCTTTGACCACCTTGCAAGAGATTGCAAGGGCCCAGACAGGTCCAAGTCCTGCCACAAATGCGGCAAGGACACGCACGTTGCCAATGCATGCACTGAAGTCGACTTCTGCCCTGTCTGCGATGAAACTGGGCACAGAGCTGGCACAATGAAGTGTGAAGCATTTAGATTGGCCCTTACCCAGGCGAGGAAGGAAGATGGGAGAACCAAACAACGCCCGGATATAGGTACAGACAAACAGGAGGCAGATAATAATACTAAGTAAAATGACCAGACAACATCCCACCGGATGTCCTGAAACTGGTAGCCACTACTCACCCAGACGCAATGGCAACATACCTCAACCGATGCCTAAAAGAGGGTACCTTCCCAGAAATCTGGAAGAAATCCAGACTGATGCTACTGGAAAAGCCAGGAGACCCCCCAGCGTACCGGCCATTATGCCTGCTCGATTCAGCTGGCAAACTGCTAGAGGCCTTGTTAAAGGTAAGAATCGAAGCAGAGATAAACCTGCACGACAACCAGTACGGTTTTCGTAAGGGCAGGTCAACTATCATGGCTATAAACAGGGTCCTCGATATACCGGAGGAGATTAACAGGAAGGCGTACAAGAACCGCGAGTTCTGCGTCCTTATAGCCATCGATATCAAAAACGCGTTCAACTCAGCTCCGTGGTTCAAGATCATCGAAGCCATCAAAACCAAGAAAGTCAGCCCATACCTGGTAAATATGGTACAATCGTACCTAACGTCGAGATACATCATCTCAGACAAAGGTCAGATCTACCCTATGACGTGCGGCGTACCTCAAGGCTCTGTCCTGGGACCACTGTTGTGGAATATTTTCTACGACGAAATATTAAACATCGACGACCTGAGCAACCAGACAACATTAGTCGCTTATGCGGATGATCTGGCTGTAGTTGTGAGGGCCAAAACCAGAGCAGACCTAGAGGACACCGCCCAACAGGACATGGCGACAATTACGAGGAGACTCGGCAATATGGGGCTAGAACTGGCGACCAGCAAAACAGAGATGGTTCTCCTTGCTGGCAGACGAAAACTAAAGGAAGCGCAGGTAAGTGTCTGCGACATTCCTATAGTAAGCAAAAGCAGCCTGAAATACATGGGTGTTATCATAGACAAAGACGCAAAAATGACGACTCATGTCAGACGCACTTGCGAAAGCGCAAACAAGGTCCTGAATGCTTTGTCTAGGATAACACCTAACATAGGGGGTCCAGTTTCCCAGAAAAGGAAAACGCTCATGCTTGCGGTTTCCTCCATAATGCTGTACGGAGCACACACCTGGAGCAAGGCACTCAATCATAGGCATTATGAAAATATGCTAGAGAGAGTGAACTGTCGTCTAGCAATAACAATAGCTTCAGCGTATAGAACTATAAGTACACATGATGTATTAGCTATCGCCGGCATTCCACCCATCAAGCTCCGGGTGCGAGAAAGAGCAGAGCTATACACCCACGGCAGAAATTACAAGATTGAGGCCAGAAGGACAGTACATGAAAATTGGCAAATTTCATGGAACTCCCGGGACAGCTGGGCCAAAATATTCATCAAGGATGTTAAGATTTGGTCCGAAAGAAAGTGGGGTTTACTAAACCACTTTCTTACGCAAGCTATAAGGGGACATGGAGTATTCTCCACGTATCTCCATAAGATTGGAAAAAGTGCCGATGAGGAATGCTGGTACTGCCAGGCCAGAGATACCCCGGAACACACAATATTTGTATGCCCTTGATGGGAGGCATACAGATTTGAAGCGTCAGTCGCAGTCGGGCAGCAGGTAACCACAGAGAACGTGGCCAACTTGATGATAGCTAATCCAGACAATTGGCGAACCATAAGCCACATGTGTACTAGTATAATGAGAGAGAAGGCGCAACATGAGAAGCTGATAAAAGGCTAATCAGACAGCAGTGGCTTTGAAGTAATGTTCGTAAGAATGGTCCCGAAGCCACTGTAGATGTCGAGGGGAGTTTTTAGTGGGTAACACAACATCTTGATTCCCACACCACCCTTTATGGGTGTCCATAAAGGATTTTCTTCGCTCAACAAAAAAAAAAAAAAAAGGTTTGGTTTGGTTTGGTTTGGTTTGGTTAGGTTAGGTTAGGTTAGGTTAGGTTAGGTTAGGTTAGGTTAGGTTAGGTTAGGTTAGGTTCACTTTGAGTTTAGCAGTCATCAGATGAGGACGTGATTATATCGCTCCTACTCTTTTGCCTATTACAGCTACGAAAACCAGTATTTTTCTTTGAGATCTTGATAGTGTGCATAAAATCAGTTTCCGGATTTTTTAGTGACGAGATGTTTTGTGTGTGCGACACCTTTAACACTATTCTAAGGGCTGCCAGTGTACATCAATGTTAGCAGTTGTAGCAGAGATAGGAAGCTGCCAGGAGGGTCGCCGAGGCGCTGATCCGCAGCGGTCCGACGTCGCGCGGGCCTGTGGGATTCCTACAGCCCTACAGCCCTAGCCGTTCAACCCCTACAGCAGGAAGTGTGTGCGCTGAAGTGGTGTTCGGTGAGATTTTTTTGCAAATTATTCTAAGTGCATAAACCAGTTGGTGCGGTGTTACATACGGTCTATCCAGGCCGGTAAAATTTTCAAGGCCATCTAGAACTGCGGCACGTGCCAGCCTTGAGGCACTTAGAATATTTTTTGATAAAACTTTTGTGGAAAAATTATAAAATCAAATTTGTGGACATTGTCATTTTGGAAACTTTATATTTTGGTTTTTTGGCTCTAGAGCCCCAGGTAGAGGGAATTTTCAAATTGCGACGATTTTTTTTCCACACCTGTTTATAACGTCCCTACATCGTCAGACGCAACACATTTTGGTTGCGCGCAAACCCCCCCCCCCTCCTACTGGTTTGCCTTCCTTCCACGGAATCCCGGCCGTTTTGGGGCTGTGTAGGTGGACGAACTGTTCTTCATCCACGGGTGATAAGGGTACCTCCCCTCCCCCCTCATAGTTTATCACAATTACCCCTCGCCCGCCAAAAGTATTCTTTTGGCGAGACGAGCCAAGATCTAACAGCGAAGGCGATTTTTCCAGCGCTGAAAAAAAACATGGAGGAGCACAGGAAATGCGATCGGGACTCGGACCAGGAGAGTACCAATAAAATCCTGGAAAAGAGGATGCAGGCAGACAAGAAAGGATACAGCTCGCCCAGCAACCAAGAGGATCCCGCTCAAATCTTTGGACGACGAGAATCACTAGCTAGAAGCCCTGCAAAGGAATTCAGGAACGCGGTTCCATCAACGCTGGCGACAACAGCAGCGGCATCTACTACAATGGCCACCTCAATGATCTCAGTTAGCACGCTGATGCAGAGTCCTAAGAAAAAGGGTAACACACCGGAACGGGATGAAATCAAGTACTTCATAGACAAAGTTGCAAAGGAAGTCTATGAGCTGGCAGTGTTAACAAAAAAAAAAACACCAACACAAAGGTAGAAATCAAAAACGCGGCTAAGACACTGAGAAGAATTACGGAAAATTTAAAGACGAGGTACGAGGATAGGATAAAGGCTGCCCCTGCCCCTGTCATTGTTCCCGCCCCCACTACGGTTCCTAGAAGCCAGAAAGCCAAGCCAGAAATGGTAACAATCGGCACGCAGACGGAGGAAAATGAGGTCGGGACGTCGGAAACAAGATGCATCGGCACCCAAACTATATGCGGGGAAAAGGAAGGAGAGATAAACAGGATAACGGAGCTGATTGGGCGAGCTGGCAATTACGAATCGGTGGCCGGCCTGTTAGGAGAAAACTGGCCAGCGGAATGTTACAGGAACACGGAGTTGAAAATGTTCGAGGTCACGAAAGTGAGAAAGTACGAGAACTTGGCAATAGTAATGTCGACGAAGGAGGCAAAGGAGAGTACGACTGTGCAAAACATTGCCAGGATCTCGTACAACGTATGGGACGCAGTGGAAAGCACCGTAGGCCAGCCGGACTTTAATACGGAGTCTAGAAAAGTGACCACAAAAGACGGGGAAAAGAAGCAGCCGATCAACACCACGGTTTTCGTCCTGCCAACTAAAGGGGAGAAGAGCACGGGAGACAAGGAGGATATCAGCGACATCTACCTGCAGTTCCGAGAACTAAAGGAGATGGCGCTGGCGCAAGAAAAGAGAGAAGTACAGCTAGTTACCCCCGGAAGTTGGAGCATCGTAACGCAGAGGAAGATCCTGGAGTGCGTTTGCTTCCAGAGTGGGCTCCGTGTGAAGATCATTACGGATGCACAGGGCAAAAATAAACAAAAGCAGGAGAAGAAGCAAATGGAAAAGGAGAAGAGCAGCACCCTGACGGTGAAAGCAGTAGGGGGTAAGACGTACGCGGACCTCGTCAAATCCCTGAAGGAGAACGTCGACATAAAGAAGTTGGACATCGCCGTCAAGCGGATTAGGCGTACGGAGAAAGGGGACCTGCAAATGAGCCAGCCATCCCACTGCGGATCCTGGCGGAGGAAAGACCCGAGATCTTCGAGGCAGGAGTGGGGAGCGAGGTGCGCAACTCCGCCAGGACTCGCGCCATAGACAAGTGGCAGGAGGGGTGGAACAGTAATAACACCAAAGGGCAATGGACGAAGAGGCTCATCCCAAACATCGGAGTGTGGCTGGGCTGTAAACATAAGCATACTGTCTATTTTACAACACAAGCTTTTACAGCCCATGGGTCTTTCAAGGCGTACACGAAGAGGATCGGGAAGGAGCAGGATGACCTATGCACGTACTGCGGGGCTGCAGACTCGGCAGAACACACGCTGTTCATCTGCGTCAGATGAGACGCACAGAGAAGTAGGACAAACATCAGTCTGGGCGAGGTACTGACCCCCGATAGCATCGTCGGGAGAATGATGGACAGTATAGAAAACTGGGAGTTGGTGAGGCACTACCTCAACGAAGTCCTCAGGAAGAAGGAAGGAGACGAACGGGAGCGACAAGGAATCAACTAGGGGGTAACTAGCCATCGGCAAAGAAGAAGGTCCAACAGGATAGTTGAGATATTTTGTTTGTGTTTGTGTGCTATTGTGCCCCAGGATTCGCCCGTTCTAGTGATACCTCCGGCGAGGCTTGGTCGCGGCCCGTTCATTTGTTAGGGGTGTTTTCTCCCCTGCAAACTGCGGGGCGTTGCTGTGCGTAACCGGACAGTTTCTGGCGGCTGATTTTATTACAGTAGCTAGCCATATTAGTGGGCCAGAGGTGGATGTAGTGGCGCCTCTTCCCTACTAAGGGTTTGTGAGCTTCGAATTTTTTAAAGTGCAGCGATATACCATGTTAAGGTATATATCGACCGACATTAACAGTTAAAAATTAGGAAAAGAACTGATTAAGTGTGTTCGGCTAGGTTTGTTAAACTTAACGAGTTTTCATTTTTGTGGACATTTTTTCAACAAATTTTAAAATTTTTGGTTGTCCATTGCCAGCAGGCAAACAGGCTAGGGACCTACAACTCCATCCCCCCCCCAAATTTCAAAAATGTTCTTCATGGAAACACTTTCCCACTTCCCCCATTTTTTTTTGGGTTACCCCTCCCCCGCTAAAAGTTTGGTCTTGGCGCGGGGACTTCGCCGATACCCCCCACCCTTATCCCTCCCACCACTATCGAGTTTTCCCACTCCAAAAATTTTGGTTAACGGGGGAAAAAATTAAGTGACGCCATGAGTGAGCGGAAGGAACAAGCAGGGCGCGGAACGAGCGCAGGCACGAGTACTGACGACCGCCAGGCTCAGTATGTCTTTTCGAGGCGCGAGTCATTGAAGAGGACCCAGCCAAGTAAGGTGGATCCTAAAAGAGCGGAGCGGGAAAGAGTTAACTCTATTCATGAACTAGGCTCCGCCGATTTCATGAGGAACTTCGCCCAAAAGGTCACTCCGAAGAGGCAAAGAGAGGAATCTAGAGAGGAAACCCGTGATCTGGGTGAGATCCTCCGAAAAATTGTCAAGGATATGGTTGAGCTGCACAAACTGACGGAAATGCACGTTAACACCAAGGTGGAGATAAAGGGGGCAGCCAAAAAGCTCACCTGGAGAATCCAGGACTTCCAGGACCAATTTATTGACCTGGAAAAGGAAATATCCAGCGCGAAAACGAGGAAGGTCGAGAAACCGTCGAAGGAAATGGCGACGCAAACTCTGCCGGTTAGTCCCTATTTTTGATCATTATATTACAATATTTAATTGAAATTTAATTCCTGTTTTCCTATTTTCTGTATTCTTCAAGTACATATTATTGTCAATGAATTTCTGCAATTTCACCATCCTTGGAGATGATTGATGTACAGTCTGTTATAGTTACGATTAACTTACATAGGTAAATTTCTTTATTTATTGTATTAGATTGTTTTTCTATTATAATGTTACTGTTATAGCACCTGAAGAAGCCAACAATGTTGTTGGCAAAACGTTGTGTTGTTTAAATAAACGCTTCTTGTCCAAAAAGCTGAATGAAATTATTTCCTATTTCTACCTATATTCAAAATTGGACGTTAAATTACTAATCTACTATTTTTTATTACTTAATCAATATTTTTTGAGGTTTTTTTATGAGGTATACATACTCTTTTAAAAAAAAAAATTTAATTTGGATTTATCTTTTCGTTAGCAAATTCGCGGCGTATGTCTTGGAGAAGTTATGTATGCATTTCATAGGCAAATATTTTCTAGTCTATACATTTTTGAAATTTTTTATTCCTTAATCAATATTTTTTGAGGTTTTTTTATGAGGTTTACGTGTTCTTTTAAACAAAATAATTTATTTTGTACTTATATTTTCGTTGGGAAATTTGCGCCGTATGTCTTGGAAAAGTAAACATGGTTTTTAGTCGGTAGGCCCTCTCGGGAGAATCTGAAACTACTGATTGCGGAGTCCTCTCCTATACAATGGTGCTTATTAAAAGTTTCCCATGTTTAAAAAAAAGGTTAGGTTAGGTTAGGTTAGGTTAGGTTAGGTTAGGTTAGGTTAGGTTAGGTTAGGTTATGTTAGGTTAATTTAGGTTAGGTTAGGTTAGGTTTGGTTGGTTGGGTGGACAGGTGGGAACTGAGCAAGTTCTCTACTGCACATACTGTCACCAACTCTCTAATGGAACCATCTTGCGCAGACATCATGGCAACTCAAAGGTCGAGTTATAGACACTCGCATCCGGAGAGAGCGGGTAACTGATTGACACCTGGTGAAGCCTCGGAGAACCGTGCGTCTAACCACGCGGGCATTCGACGAGTTCGCCCTGTATATAGACTGGCTAGCCTCGTAAAACAGGTCGAAGTCCGTAAGCTTGAGACAGCCGCCTGCCGCCAGATGCCTCCGTAGAAGGATTCTGATGGGGAGCTGGGCAAAAGACCCAGTCTAGGGGCCAAGCCCAAGACCGAATGGAAGAACCGAAATACCATTGCACGGAAAGTACATACTTTTATTTATTAAGTGTTTCACTCTAAGGTATTACACTTTGTAAATTTTACATTAATTATCTTATTCTACTTAAATATTTTACATTTGTATTTAGACTACTAGTTTCAATCCTATTTCAGTAACTTTTGAAAATTTAAACATTAATTAACTTATTGCTACTTAAATATGTTCATTCTTATTTCTATACATTTGAAAAATTTTCATTACTCAACTTATTGCTACATAATATGTTCATTTATTTATTTAATCTACCGGTTTCATTCTTGTTTCATATACATTGTTTATTGCCTAACGGTCGTATTGTCGAACAACAATTACATTTTTGTCCGTTAAAAATCTGTAATTTCATTCTTATTGTTTTCATTATTGCGATATTATATTGTTATTCGGTCACATTGTTAACCAACGGTTTTTACAGATTTCAATTGTAATGCGATATTAAGAGGCATGTCCGGCGACGAGATAGCGCAGCGTAACAACCATCGAAAAGTTAACACTTAACGCAAAATATCTAATGAATCGCTGTAGGACTTTCTAGTCGCCGGACATTTGTCTACAATCCTGATACGCATTAGTGCCTATCTAAACATACTTATAATTAGAAACTATTATTATTATTATAATTAATAAAACAGAAGTTCGCGCAATGCGTTTGTTCGTTTTAATTTCGCGCACTCGGTTTGACACGGGGTGTGGTTGATGGTATGACTGTCACTGTAGTTCATCTTCGGGGGAGTTGTAGGGCTTGGGTTAACTTACTCGCGCACCGCACTCACGCACTTTCGCACTTTAACTCGCGCACTTTAATTCGCGTCCGGGGGGGGCGTCAATCTCGCTCCATATTGCGCACCTTCAGTTTCTTGGAGGCCTTTGTGAATGAGCACAGGGCCTTCCACCAGTCTTCTTTATCGGCCATAGCCGTTATTTCCGGTAGGGATGCCGGCCACCGCAGGTTTTTCCGGCGGAGTGCCAAGTCGGCGCGACTTCTCTCTTCCTCGTACGTGATGCAGTGGAACAGCATGTGTTCGCTGTCGTCCTCTCCGTCTCCGCATTTTGGCGTCCGCTGCTCTGCCTATATTGTGTAGGTATTTCTTGAAGGCGCCGTGGCCGGTGATTACCTGCGTCGTCTCGTAGTCAATTTTCCGGCTTCGGTTCTTGAAATTGATGCGTGGTATGAAGGCCGCTGTAAGCCGGCCGGTTTTAGCAGTATCCCATCTGCGTTGCCAAGCAGCTCGGGTCTTCTCCCTGAGCTTCTGCCTCGCGTATGACATTGGCAGACGGCTGTATACCACCGGGACGTCCACGTCGGTCGCTGCTTCTTTTGCCAAGGCGTCAGCTCTTTCGTTGCCCTCGTTACCTTCGTGTGCCCTTACCCAGTGCCAGGAGACCTTCACCGCAGGAGCGATGGCTGCCAGGAGGTCACGTATCTCTTTTACCAGCTCGGTGGGCCTTCTGGAGTTGTTGATGGCACCTAGTGCGGCTCTGCTGTCTGAAATAATATGACATTCTTCGTATGCGTTTTTATACTTGCTTATGAACTCGAGGGCCCCTCGGATAGCGACCAGCTCGGCTTGGAAGACACTGCATTTGCCGTGAAGTCGCATCTTCTCCGTAGCGATCTCCCGGCCCTGGGCGCTCACCACGTATGCCGCGCCGACTCCTTCATCCCCCTTGGATGCGTCCGTGTAAAAACGGTTTGAGCCCGCGCTACTGTCTCCAATCTGGTGTGTTGATAGGCTGATGTCCGCTGGATGTGTTGCGTTAAAGACCGTCCGTCTTTCAAGTTCCACCTCCTCACCGATGATGGATTGGATTGTGGCTGGCTCGGTCGTGGCGTGGGCAAGCCGCCACCGATCTGCGAGTTCTCGGGCAACCAGGTCAATCGGCGGAAGTCCGGACAGCACCAGCGCTGCCTCTGTAGACGTGGTTTTGTATGCGGCAGCTGCTCCGATTGTCGCTATTCTCTGGACTGACAACATCTTCGCTGCCTGACGGCCGGTGCAATTTGCTGCCCATATAGGCGCTGCGTAGGTGATTGCAGGTTGGGTCGCGCCCTCGTAAATGCTGGCCATGGCGCGTCGGCTTAATCCCCAGGTGAGTCTGCAGTTAGCTCTAAGGAGATGTGAAAACTTGCGTGCCTTACCGCAAACTGCCTCAATATGTGTTGTCCATTGCAGGTTCGCGCTGATGGTGACCCCTAGGTAAGTAAGGTCATCACTGCATCTCACCTGGTGATCGCCCATCTTGAAGGTTGGCCTCTGTTGTCTGGGCTTGATTCCAAAAAATAGGGCATGCGTCTTTGAGGGATTGAACTCGAGCCTCATCTGCTGGCCCCACCGCAGCAGCGCCGACAGTGCTTCCGTCGTTCTCGCCTTCAGCGTCTTATACTGTAGTGCTTCAACGATCAGCATGGTGTCATCCGCATAGAGCACTAACTGACATCCTTTCGGAAGCACAACCTCGAAGATGGTGTCGTGCAGTATCTTCCAGAATCCTGGACCCAACCTTGAGCCCTGCGGGCAACCCATGGTAACAGCTCTGTCGGCTCTACCACCGCTTCGCGTGATAGTCGCGACCCTCTCTGATAGATAGCTTCTCGCGAGTCGCAGCACGTTGTTAGGACATTCCCTCCGGATCAGCTGGTCTGTTATGGCCGGCCACCAGGCGTTGTCGAAAGCGCCGGAGACGTCCATGGAAACCGCCGCGCAGTAGGCGCCGCGCTCCTTGGCTTGTCTAATGGCATCTAAGACATGTCTTATGGCGTGAACTGTTGACTTGCCTTTAACGAAGCCGTATTGCCTCTCGTTCAATCCGTTGCTCTGCGTCGCGACGTGGTGCTCAATCCTTCCTATTAATAACCCGTCCAGCGTTTTCCCCACCGAAGGCAGGAGACATATTGGGCGGTAGCTCTTGGCGCTCGTCCTATCGTCCTTACCTACCTTGGGGATGAGTCTGACTTTCGCGGTTTTCCATACTCTTGGGAAGGTGCCCCACGTAAGGCAGAGGTTAAACACCTTGACAAATATCTCCGGGTCCGCGTTGAAGGCGTGGATCACCGCGTCCGCCGTGATGTCATCCTCTCCAGGTGCCTTCTTTGGGTTGCCTTGTTCTATTTGGCTTCTTACCTCGTCTTCCGTGAACCGCTTATCGTCCGGGCCACCTCTCCCTTCCTGCGCCCTTTGCCTTGTTTCGCGTTGTTGAAGTGTATCTGCGCGTAAGATGTCCTCAGGGAAGAACGTCTCCAGGAGATAGGCGTGTGTTTCCTCAATGGTGGCGGTATATTCTCCGTTGTTCTTCTTAATGGAGGTTTCCACCATCATCGGCCTCTTGTTGCGGAGGGTTTTGTAGACCGCGCCCCATGGATCCGTTGCCGTGCTCTCCTCGCAGAACTCCGTCCACTTGTCGATCCTTGTACGCAGCAGTGCGGTTTTGTAATCGTTAAATTTTAGCACATACTCTCTTTTCCTTTCATCCCTGTCCCCATCTGTACGTGCTCTCTGCATGCGGCGGCGTAGTTTCCTGACGTCCTTTCTCGCCTCCGTAAGTTCAGGCGTCCACCACGGTACAGAATGTTTCCGCGGCTTCCGGGGTGGCATGGAGTCGTTGCAGGCGCCTCGGATGGCGTTATTCAGGCTAAGAGCGCAGGCTTCGACGTCAGCTGGCGATGATGCTGTGTTTACAATTCTTCTTGTGGCCTCAATTCGTGTGTCGAACGACTCTTTGAACTTGGTCCAGTCAGCCTTTTTGTTGCAGTAGCCGGTTTCAGCTGCGGGGATTACGTCTGGCGACTGGATTTCAAATTTTATCATCCGGTGATCAGACATGCTGAGTAAGTCCGGGATGCACCAAGTCGTGACGTTTCTGTAGACTCCGAGGGATGCCGCGGTGACATCTACGAACGATGTTCCTCTAGGGCCATCAAAGGTCGGGGTGTCGCCTTCATTCAGCACCGTTAGATCTAAAGCGTCCAGCATTCTCTCAAATCGCCTTCCCCTGGGGTCATCGACAGGGCTACCCCACGTCCTTGACTTGCTGTTGGCGTCTATTCCCAGTATGACGTCCCCGAGCGGCTTAACTTCCTCAATCACTCGAGTCAGGTCTAGCACCGCTTGTTCGAAGTCCGCGTTTGGGTTTTCCGCGGGTGGTATGTAAGCTGATATGGCGAAAAATTGGAATTCCCCAGAACGCACATGCACAACACAGGTAAGGTCCGTTGAGAGATGATCGAGAAGTAATCCCTCTACCTGAGAACTCATTAGCACTATTGCGGCCCAGGGGGTTCCGCCCTTTTTGTTAATTATCCGCTGGTTTTTCCCTAATCCTATTATTTGACCTGCTCGGGTGTGCGGCTCTTGAATGAAAGCGATGTCTGTCTCCAGTTCCTTCGTGTTGAAAAGAAATTGGTTTGTCGCGTGTTTGGCCCTTTGAAGATTCAACTGAACACAGCATATTCTTCCGATCCCTGTACTTACGTTATTAGTTGCAGTCCCCATGATAGTCTATGGATCTTACTATCGCGTTCTTGATAGCTTTCATGGTCGGGCACTCCGCTGCCCTGGAATCGTGGTTAGTTCTAACCGGCGGTTTCCCTTTTTCAGTTTCGTTATGTGTTTTACATAATGCGCAAGATCTGATTTTACTTCTACAATCCTTTACCTCGTGTCCTTTCTCGGAGCATAGGCCGCAAATGCGCTCGTTCTTGCAGTCGGCAGCTTTGTGTCCTATCCCATAACATTGGAAGCATTGTAGAACCGATACATAGTCGTGCGCGGTTGTGGTCTGCCAGCCAATCTTGATTCTCCGTTGAATCAAAAGATCTCTCAATTTAGGAGTCACTTCCAAAATAATGTTCTTGTTCTCCTGGTTTTTGCGGTTTCGAAATACTGCTTTTATTTTGCATTCATCCGAGAGAAGTTGTGTACTTTCATAGTTCACGCTTACACATTCATTTTGCTCGTATAGAACATTTATTACTTCCCCGTCCTCGATGTCACCATCCACGTTCGGCAACAGAATTCGCGGTCTTCCTTTTTTAATTTCCTTTCCTTTCAGTTTAGTTTTAGTCAAGAGAGACAGCTCTATCTTCTTAATATCCTCTTTCCTATTGCATTTAACGATAACGCCGCCATTCCGCGCTTTATGGACACTTTCAATTCCCAGTTTCTCGTTTACTGGGTTAATTGATTTTTTAACAATGTCTCTTGTCTGCTCACTTGTCATTTCTGTCTGTGGCTCGATGAGAATCGAGTATGTTGGCTTTTGGGCCGCCGCCGCGTAACTCAGCTTTCCCGCACTGCTGTCTTTTGCAACACTCACTTGTTTGACTTCAACACCCGCACTCTTTTTCACTTCACTTAACTCGCGCCTAGCCTCGTATAATTGTTTTTTCAGGTCATCCATTTGTTGAAGATTACAGTCTAATTGATGACGGAGCGTGGCTGTTACACCAGCCAACTCGTTAAGACTCCCGTACAACCTATCCACGGCTTTATGAGCCTATTTCCTCTTTTCCACTCGCACACTTTCAGAACCCCCAAGAGGAATTAATAACTTGATTTCCTCATAGAAGTCTGTCGCATCTATCACCGCACGTCTCTCCGGACACTCCGCACATGACACTTCAGTCGCCGCCATCTTGGTTATCGCACCCCCACCACTTCACAACACTAGAGCTCACTGTTTACTGTTTACCACTGGTAGACACGTCCGCTCTGCTCGGCTGCTCGAGAGCGACTGGAAAGTACATACTGCGGTATATGCAACTCCATGGGTATTAGGCCACGCAACAAAAATGCGTCCTTCTCGTGGTGCACCTGATAGCCCGCCCACTCCTGGCCCAAGCCGGGAGTGGCCAGGTGACAAAAACCATCGGATCTAGAGGAGAGAACCTCGATAATAAATCGTGCCACTATACACCTTGTACAGAGACACTGATCGAGCGTGACACTTCTTCTACTTACTTGTGCCACACTCCTTTCTCCCATCTCTCCTGTCGGGTCGCACTTGACCCAACTCTTGTACTTCAGGACCTGATTCGTTGAATGCGTACCAGGCCCACACGTTTTTCATATTTATCCTCCCTCCTAACCCCCCAACAGTTTGTTGAGGGACATTGGGAAGCGGCCCTATACCAGGCCGGGGTGCTACGGGTCTCCCTCGGGGGCTTGCGCAAGCACGATCCGGGGCCGGAGCCCGACGCACTTTAGCTGAGTTTTGACTCCCCTTGCTCGGCTCTGGGTCAAACTCACCTCTGTCGTCCGCTCTATTCGGGCCCTCCTGCCCGACTCTCTTGCTCTCTTCTGTTCCTGACGCATCTAGTTTACTCGAGGCCAGGGACTGTTTAATTTTCACTCTGTCCACCCCACCTAGGGGACTATCCCTCAAGATCTCATCTTGCTTCAACTTGTCTGGGGTGAGATCGATCTTTAATCTTCACTATCGGTCGCACTTGACCAACCCTTGTCACCACCCAACGCTGCTAGGTAACTAGAGCTAGGGGGTCTCTTCTAATTTTCATTTTCAAGATAACCGGCCAACGGCCCCGAGGGCAGAGGATGACTTAACGTCACAATGGCCGAGGGGGCGGAAGAGTCAAATGATCGGCTCTCACAATACTCGCGTGGGTCGTGCTCAGAGGCTCCGTGGTCAAAGGTTGGTGAATTGAGGGAAGGAGATATTTAAGAAGAGTGGTGCCACGCGGCGAACACCGCCACCACGGAAAGATAAGGGCTGCACTCCAACTGCAGCGGAGAAGGAGGCGGAGGTCATCGTTGTGGCCGAAGAGGATAATATAAGGAAGAGCCAGAGTAAAGCCGCCCAGGCTGGAGATGGCACGGTGAGAGCTGCGAGACGCAATAGCGTAGCCGCACTCTTCGCCACAATGAAGAGCAAGAAGGACAAGGCGAACGTTATCTCGAACCCGACCTCGACTAAAAGAGGGAGGGAACGAGAGGAGTCCGAGGGCGAAAGAGAGGAGGAGTTTGCCGAAGCCATGAAACTTCTAATCATGGCAACGGACAAACTAGCTGGTATCGTGGACGGGACACCGAACACGAAGACCAGTATTAAGGAGGCGGTAAAGGAGCTCAAGTGGCATGTGGCGGTCACAAACCACAAGCTGAAGAAGCTCCGGGAATCGCCGACGAAGAAGCGGCTGAAAAGGGTCAGCAAGGAGGCGCGCAATACGGCAAGCATTGCAACCCAGACAGACCCGGTGTCGGAAGCTGGATCTGAAGAGGCAACCCGGGCGGAACGGAGCATTAGGCTCTCCGCGACGCTGGCTGGAGGGGGTGCCTTCGCAGATCTAGCACCGATACTAGACAGCGTTTGGCCGGAAGAATGTTACAAGGCTACCACTATGGAGCCCGGTAACGTGACAAAAGCCGACGTGAAAGAAGATCTAGCCGTTATCGTGGACCCGGGCCTAGACCCTGAAGGCAGTGTCATGAAGGGCATGGCAGGTAGATTCCCCGACCTGGTCTGCATGGCCAAGGACGGACTTCAGGAAGGTAGAGTGGAGTTCCTGAGGAGCGTCACGGAAGCCGTGGACAGGAAAGGGAAGAAAACTAAGAGGGAGAACACCCTATTCGTCCTCCCTTACAAGATGGACGAGGGGGGTGTTAACGACACTGGAACTCTTTACCGGCTCTGCCAGAACCTGAGGGAAGAAGCGGTGAAGCAGCAGCTGGAGAGAGTGAGAGTGTTCACCCTCGGCGCCATCGACGCGGGCTACCTGAGGAAGTGCGCGGAGTTCGCCTTCCATGGCACGGTGTGACGAGGTCAAGGTCATCTCAATGAGACCGATGGCGAGCGGAAACCAGGCTGCCACGGTAGCAGTGAGAAAAGACGTGGCGACCGACCTTGATGCGAAGGGCCGCATCAGAATAGGTTGGGTCGCTTGCCGGGTGAGGAAGAGGATCGAGGTGCACAGGTGCTACCGGTGCCTACAGTTCGGGCACCGGACAGCTGAGTGCAAGGGGCAGAACAGGTCCATCCTCTGCTTCAACTGCGGTGGAAAAGACCACAAGGCCAAGGACTGTAAGAACCCTTCTCGCTGCATAACGTGCGACGAAATTGGGCACAGGTTGTCGCCAGACAGTCTACGGACGTGCCTGGCACAAAGGTTTTTTTCCGTGACGTCACTAATCCTGCACGTGCAGCTTAAGTGTTTATGACTGGGTATTTCCTCGCTCCAAAATCCGAGCCAATCAGAGCGCAGGATCCGAGTTAAGCCGTCACCGAACCCGGCCAATAGGAGAGCCGATCGGAGTGGGGGTAAAACACCGGACTTCGAATAAAAACCCGAGCAACTAGAGAATTGGGACAGTATCCATCAGACAGTATCCATCAGATCAGCAACCAGCAAACAGTCTACCAGAATATATCTACGAGAAAATTATCAAGTGAGTTGAAAGAAGCTATCGGTCTAACCGAGTATACAAAAAGAATTTATGCACGCTGCATATTATTGTTTTATACATATATTTCTTTGTTTTGTTTTATTTACAATAACTCTTGCAAGTAACGCTGACACCCCTTAGCGGTGCTTGTGATTGTTATCTGTACTTGTCATACGTATACACAGTGCGCTGATCGCCTCGGCGTGCCTGTGTCCCGTTCGCTGACGGTTTAGCGGACCTCGTCGATACGTATCCACGATCTTTTCTTCACGTTTGTCGCCTCACGTCAACGCCCGTTTTCTCCACGATATTCGCTTCACGTCAACGCCCGTTTTCTTCACGATATTCGCTTCACGTCAACGCCCGTTTTCTTCACATCTTCAACCGTCTCATCTCTTCGCTTCAAGTCTACATCCGTTATCGCTACGTTGGCACCGTTCTACGTCCGTACTCGTCTTGCCTGCCGCCGCCACGTTCGTACCCCCTGTTACGAACGCACGGCTCCACGCCGCACCAAGAAGCCAACGTCCACGCCGATTTCCGTCGTCGCCTGTTCTGTAGCGCCGCTACAGACCGCTACGACTCAGACGTCATCAACATCGAGGCCTAGCACTCACACGGCAGTTCAGCCGTTTACGCTGGCCCCCAAGAAGAGAGGAACCGAGTCGCGCCGTCTCCACGCCGCTGCGTGGAACTACCGACGGAACCTACGGGCTTGTGAGGCCACCAGGCCATACCAGGACCTAAAGAAGTCAGTGAGGAAGGCCCTCTACGAGGTAGACGACCCCAGGACCCGCTGCTTCCCACCGCCGACACCATCACCGCTCAAGGCAACAGCTCGCCCGCTCGTGCCGCTGTCACCCTTGTCGGTCACCACTCCTACTTCGGTGGTCACTCCACCGATCACTCCAACTACCCCAGGAACAACAAGGAAGAATCGGAAACTACGGCGCCGCCTACTCGAGCTGTTCGGCTCTTCATCGTGAACACAGTGTCGAGCGACACTATCCAGCGACGAACGCCGATCAACGCATAGACCCGTCTTTTTCCTTCTCTCTCTTCCTTTCCTCTTTATTGTTATATCTTAATTACTATTCACTTTTATTGTCATTGTTATCACTTCTATATATATATATTTTTCTCTGTTAATAAAAACCATAAACCTAAACTGTCCGACTACTATTTTTCAAACCCTGGGGAACCAAGTTTTATCTTTCAGGGCATCTAGAACGGACGTGCATAGTTCAGACTCACCGCAACGCTAGCCGCGGCCGGTAGTAGTGGCCTCTCACGCAGGGTTCGATCCCCTGGCTGAGTCCGTCCCGCAACAAGTGGCGCCCAACGTGGGGCCTGCAAAGCTGCAAATGCGCAGTAAGACCACGAGAACTATGCCGTCTAGTAAAACTAGAGCCCGGTTCTCCCAGGTATCCGACGAGGCGTTCGTCGCCGGCGAGGACATGGCTCCTCCGGTGTACAATGGCACCTCTCCTATCGCACATAACAGTGCTACAGAGCAACCGGCGTATGATCCAATCGCCGAACTGGCCAAAGTCTTGCGGGAAGGACTGGCCGGCGCTCCAGATTCCCGCTGGCGCCCAACAATACCTCCAACACGCCCCGCCCCATTCAGCGGGAGAATGGAAGAAGACCCGGTGCGCTTCATATCGCAGATGGAGACGTACTTCCAGGATATGGGGTACGTAGAGCCGGAATTCTTCCAGCACATGAGGGAAAACCTCGCCGGGGAGGCCCGCCGATGGATAGACCCCATCCTGAATGTTCCGACACAATGGAACACGTTCCGCAAGCGTTTCATCGCGAAGTTCGACGGGACGCAGGTGAAGAAGCAAATTTACGTCTCCGTGTTGACGGATCCACAAGGCCCCCACGAAACCGGCAGAGATTTCGTGGCCAGGAAGATGGCTCTCGCGCACCGGTGTCACTCATCCGAAGTCGGCACGCTCGAGACGACCATAGGCCTCATGAGAACGAACTACCGCGCCGCTATCGCACAGCGACGGGTAGAGAGCTTCGACGAGCTGATAGACCTTGCCACGGACCTCGATGATATCCTGCTCGAGGCCGGACCGGTCGAAACGTCACGAGCTGCTCCAGCACGGCAGACACAGGCCTCGCGCTATACCAGCGATGGTCTACCTCCAGCGCCTCGTCACACAAGAGACGGGCCGCCGCAAGCGCCTCGTTATGCCAGAGACGGGCCGCCCCCAGCGCCCCGCTACACTGACGACAGGCCCTATCCAGCTCCCCGATACGCAAGGGAAACACAGCCGCAAGCGCCCCGCTACGCGACGCGGCCAACACCGGAGCCTCGCCGCCCCCATGACGGCCAGCGCCCGAGGCAAGAACAACAGCCTGCGCCCCCCCGCTACGAACGACCAGCAGGTCAACAGCAAGATAGCCGGGGCCCGCAACAGGCAAGGACACTACCGGAGTGCCGCTTCTGTCCAGAGAGACACTGGCACCGCGACTGTCCAGTCGCCGAACAACACTTTGTAGCCCGAAGAAACGCCGCGCCCGCGGCCAGTAAGGCGCCCCATCCAAAAAACGAGTAAGGGGCCACGAGGACAGCTTGGCCCTTTACGCCGTTTCAGGCAAAAAGCTGCCCACCGTTAACGTGCGCATCAATGGGAGAAACGCACGGGCACTCTTGGATACCGCCGCCGCGTATAACTGTCTACACGAAGACTACGCTAACGCGGCCGCAACAGTTCAAGAGTCGATACCGCTAGCGGCTAACGGGCAAACCATGACGGTCTCCGGCGAAGAGACGGCCACCGTAGAAGTAGACGCACTCAAGACGCGGGGACGTTTCCTCATATGCAGAGACCTCCGAGTGGACTGCATCCTAGGATACCCGTGGCTTACAGACCAGCAGGCTACAATGGATCTGCAAAGACGGTGCATACACTTCGGCACCGGTCAGCGACACACCGCCTACTGGCAAGCACCCGCCGTATCGCCCGAGGCGACTCAAGTATCCGTTCCCGCTGTCAACACGCTCGATCACGGCTTTCCACCAGAGCTGGAGGCCGCCTTCGCCGAGCTACTAGCGCGGTTTCCCGAAGTATCGGACACCAGACCGCGCCACGCCGGCACATGGACGAGTTGCCACAGGATAGCGCTGAAACATGACCGGCCTATACGAACGCATCCGTACCGCGTGAGCGAGGGGAAGATGCGACTCATCAAGAGTCAGGTCGAAGAGATGTTGGAGTCCAACATAATATCGCCGTCAACTTCACCATACTCCAGCCCAGTGGTGATCGTAAGCAAGAAGGACGGGAGTCCGCGCTTCTGCGTGGACTACCGGAAGGGGAACGATGCCACCGAGAGTGAGCCAGCTCCGATGCCCATCATCCAGGACACGCTCAGAGATTTAGGCGATGCACGCATCTTTTCATCGCTAGATCTCAAATCCGGCTACTGGCAAATCCCAATGAGTCCGGAATCCAAGCCCGCCACGGCCTTCTCTACGCCAGACGGCGGCCACTATCACTTTAACGTGATGCCATTCGGATTAAAGAATGCCGCTCCCACGTTCCAGAGGCTAATGTCGCAGGAGGTCCTAGCCGGCGCAATGAACGCGTTCACGAGGGTGTACCTGGACGACATTATCGTGTGTTCGGCAACACACCAGGAACATCTCCGGCACTTAGCGCTCGTGTTCGAACGGCTACAGTCACACGGCCTAAGACTCGCGCCCGAGAAATGCGAATTTGGCAAGGGCGCTATCACGTATCTCGGACACTCCATATCAGCAGAAACAACGGCTCCGCTGGAGAAGTATCTGAAACAAGTCGCGGAGTACAAGGCACCGCGAAACAGGAAAGAACTCCGCCAGCTGATGGGTCTTTGCAACTGGGTACGAGACTATGTCCCCAACTTCGCCGGCATCAGCGCGCCGCTGACGGACCTGCTGTCGACGAAGAAACCGTTCAAGTGGACATCCGAAGCCGCTCGGTCACTAGAGGAAGTGCGAGCCGCGTTCAACAAACCGCTGAGGCTCCATCGGCCGTCTCCCGTCCGAAACTGTCCAGGAAGCCCAGCGTCAAGACGCGAAGACGCAGTACCACCTAGAAGTATTGCGAGAGCCTCCCGGACCGGATAACGTCCGCCACCGAGACGCGCTATTCGAGCGCGACGGTCTACTCTGGTACATCGCTAACCCCGGAGAGACCGCACCGCTCTTCGTACCTGAGGCAATGCGTCGACGGGTGATAAGGCATCACCACGACAAAGCCGGCCACCCTGGCCGCGAGGAAACGCACCGAGCCGTCACACAGCGATATCTGTGGCCACGACTCGGACAAGAGGTAAAAAGATACGTGCAGAGATGTCGAACCTGCGCCGCCATCAAGCCAGGCGCGGCCAGACCGGCAGCACCACTGAAACCACGGACTCCACAGTCACCGTGGCACACCGTCTCCGTGGACCTGATGGGACCCTATCCCAAAACCGCCTCTGGGAAAACACATATCCTAGTAGCCACAGACACGTTCTCCAAATGGACGGAAGCCTTCCCGACAGGCGAGCCGAGGACGCACGTGATAACCCGCCTGCTACAGGAGAACGTGTTTGACCGCTACGGGTACCCCAAAGTTGTGCTTTCCGACAACGGCCCCCAGTTCACCAGCGCGCGCTGGGAACGGGCTTGCCGTGACTGGGGCGCAGCCGCCCACTACACGGGCATATACCACCCCCGAGCTAATCCCGTGGAAAGGCGAAACCAGGAGCTAAAGAAAGGCCTGCGAGTTCGCATGCAGGGCCAGCCGCACACGAGATGGGCCCAGTTCCTACCGGCTATACTGCGCGATCTGCGCACTCGCCGCAACGCCTCCACCGGTCAATCTCCCAGCAAGACCCTTCTCGGCTACGAGCTCCCGTTGCCGGGCGATCGCAGCCTGGACAGGCCCGATCTCGCCCCCGACAGCCAGGACAACCGAGAGGAACGCCTGGAGGATATCCGCCGCCATACTCTCCGATACCAGCGCCGATACGCCGGCGGAGAAGCTGCGGAACCCCACGAAGTCGGAGACACCGTAATGGTAAGGGCACACCCGCAGTCTGATGCTAAACGCCGGATTCACGGTGGTTTTCACCCGAAATGGTTGGGGCCCTACGCTATAAGGGAACTCCATTCCGGCCGTGTCTACACCGTGGATCGCGACGGGACCCCCGTACGAGTCCCCGCTTATGATGTAAAGCCGGCACCCCGCCCGCTGTCACCAGAAGACCAACCTCGGTCTCCCCTCGACTTCCACGAAGACGTCCCCTCCGACCAGGAAGACAACACCCCCGAAATCCCCCTCAACGAGGACGCCGCCCCCACTGTGAGCCCCCGTTCGAGAGACGCTTCCCCAGTGCGCGAACAAGTTCCCGCGTGAACACTCAGAGTGCGTCCCTGCTATGCCGCAGCCATAGCCCGCGTGTGTCCCCCAAGTGCCACCTAGTGCGCCGCAAAGACACTTATTTACATTTAATTTCATTTCGTTTGTTTCTTTGTTATTATATGTATATGTATATCTATGTTTATATTGTTTTTCGTACCGCTCGTGTACTCATGCCGGCGTCATGTATGTTCACCACTGTCGCCCGCATATGTTCTGTATCATTTTTCATATTTTTCAATTGTCTCTTTTTTCCAAAATTCATAAATTTTTGTATATCCTTACCTTCCTGCACTTTTTCTCTCCAACTAAAGCGGCGTGCTTGATTGGTGTCGTCACGCGGGGAGGCTTTGTCGCCAGACAGTCTACGGACGTGCCTGGCACAAAGGTTTTTTTCCGTGACGTCACTAATCCTGCACGTGCAGCTTAAGTGTTTATGACTGGGTATTTCCTCGCTCCAAAATCCGAGCCAATCAGAGCGCAGGATCCGAGTTAAGCCGTCACCGAACCCGGCCAATAGGAGAGCCGATCGGAGTGGGGGTAAAACACCGGACTTCGAATAAAAACCCGAGCAACTAGAGAATTGGGACAGTATCCATCAGACAGTATCCATCAGATCAGCAACCAGCAAACAGTCTACCAGAATATATCTACGAGAAAATTATCAAGTGAGTTGAAAGAAGCTATCGGTCTAACCGAGTATACAAAAAGAATTTATGCACGCTGCATATTATTGTTTTATACATATATTTCTTTGTTTTGTTTTATTTACAATAACTCTTGCAAGTAACGCTGACACCCCTTAGCGGTGCTTGTGATTGTTATCTGTACTTGTCATACGTATACACAGTGCGCTGATCGCCTCGGCGTGCCTGTGTCCCGTTCGCTGACGGTTTAGCGGACCTCGTCGATACGTATCCACGATCTTTTCTTCACGTTTGTCGCCTCACGTCAACGCCCGTTTTCTCCACGATATTCGCTTCACGTCAACGCCCGTTTTCTTCACGATATTCGCTTCACGTCAACGCCCGTTTTCTTCACATCTTCAACCGTCTCATCTCTTCGCTTCAAGTCTACATCCGTTATCGCTACGTTGGCACCGTTCTACGTCCGTAGTCGTCTTGCCTGCCGCCGCCACGGTCAGGGGGTACGACCGTGGCGGTTACGAACGCACGGCTCCACGCCGCACCAAGAAGCCAACGTCCACGCCGATTTCCGTCGTCGCCTGTTCTGTAGCGCCGCTACAGACCGCTACGACTCAGACGTCATCAACATCGAGGCCTAGCACTCACACGGCAGTTCAGCCGTTTACGCTGGCCCCCAAAAAGAGAGGAACCGAGTCGCGCCGTCTCCACGCCGCTGCGTGGAACTACCGACGGAACCTACGGGCTTGTGAGGCCACCAGGCCATACCAGGACCTAAAGAAGTCAGTGAGGAAGGCCCTCTACGAGGTAGACGACCCCAGGACCCGCTGCTTCCCACCGCCGACACCATCACCGCTCAAGGCAACAGCTCGCCCGCTCGTGCCGCTGTCACCCTTGTCGGTCACCACTCCTACTTCGGTGGTCACTCCACCGATCACTCCAACTACCCCAGGAACAACAAGGAAGAATCGGAAACTACGGCGCCGCCTACTCGAGCTGTTCGGCTCTTCATCGTGAACACAGTGTCGAGCGACACTATCCAGCGACGAACGCCGATCAACGCATAGACCCGTCTTTTTCCTTCTCTCTCTTCCTTTCCTCTTTATTGTTATATCTTAATTACTATTCACTTTTATTGTCATTGTTATCACTTCTATATATATATATTTTTCTCTGTTAATAAAAACCATAAACATAAACTGTCCGACTACTATTTTTCAAACCCTGGGGAACCAAGTTTTATCTTTCAGGGCATCTAGAACGGACGTGCATAGTTCAGACTCACCGCAACGCTAGCCGCGGCCGGTAGTAGTGGCCTCTCACGCAGGGTTCGATCCCCTGGCTGAGTCCGTCCCGCAACAAGGTCTGATCAGACGAAGTGCCCCGTTTTCAGAACGTTAGTCTACGGTAAGTGCGCAAGCGTAAGCCGTAGAGCAGCGAGGACCCCATCCAAAACCAACAATGGGGATTAAGGTTCTGCAGTGCAACCTTGAAAGAGCACGGGCGGCGCATGACGTCACCTATGCGGCCGCTATGCAGGCGGGGATCGACCTCTTGGTGGTGAGCGAGCCGAACAAGACGCTCACAAAGGGAGGTAGATGGCTCAGGGACACGCAGTGCGACGTGGCAGTGCTGTTCCTGAACAGGAAGATGGGAGTAAGCGGGGTCCATTGCGGTGATGGCTACCTATGTATAGACTTCGGGAAGTGCCTTGTCCTCTGCTGCTACATCTCCCCCAACATCCGTATGGAAACATACCGTGATGCTGTGGATGAGATGATGCAAACAGCAGGACGGAGCGGAAAGGAGTTTATTATCATGGGAGACATCAACGCGAAATCCACACAGTGGGGATCCCCGATTACCGACGCAAGGGGTGAGTATTTCACCGAGTGGCTGGCGGCTATGAACCTGGTGGTGATCAACACCGGCAACGAGCCCACCTTTGTCAGAGGTGCTTCCGAGTCTCATATAGATGTTACGTGCTCCACTAGCAGGGTTTCCAGAACAATAGCGAACTGGCAAGTTCTGCTATCTGAAAACCTTAGCTACCACAGAAACATCTACTTTGAGATATCGGACATCACGGCAACACGCAAGGGCCGATCCCAGGGTAAGCCGTGGCTAGACTCCGCTGTGTTTAGGGACATCTTAAACACAAGAGTCGGCCTCGAACCTGATGATGACGGCACATTTTTTACATGTGCCAGAATCATTAGGGAAACCTATAGGGACAGCATCACCAGGGGAAACGCGCAGGGCACAGGCATGCCGTACTGGTGGAACTCTGAAATAGAGCGAGCCAGGACCAACTGCGCTAAGCTGCGAAGGGCCACTACAAGGCTCAACCGCAGGAGAACTGCCACGGACGAGGAGAAGGAAGCAGCATGGGTAAGGTTTAAAGCAGGAAGGAAACTCCTGCAAAACCTAATAAACCAGTCAAAAAGAGAACTGTGGAGAGAGGTGTGTGAGAAGGTGAACGAGGATGTCTGGGGCGACGGTTACCGTATCGCAACGAGGCACCTCGGAGGGCTGACTCCATACGACATCTCCACAAGCAGGAAGACGGAAATAGCGAGGGCCCTGTTCCCGGCTGCGAACGAAGCCCTCGACAGATGGACGGTGGCGGAAACGGTGGATATTTTCAGCCTGGAGGAGCTTAAAAGTGCTGCAAAAGCACTGAAAAGCGGAAGAGCTCCAGGCCTGGATGGAATCCCTGTCGAAGCCATCAAGGAGGTGGTAGCGAATAAACCATTTTGGCTGTTGAAGATGCTTAACCAGCTCCTCAGCACACAGTGTTTCCCAAAAGAGTGAAAAAAGGCAAGACTGGTCCTCATCCCGAAAGGGGGAAAGCCTCCGGAACTGCCGTCATCGCACCGGCCGCTCTGCTTGCTGAACTCAGCTAGTAAGCTCTACGAGGCGATGGTGAAGGCAAGGCTCGAGATCGAAATCGAGAGTAGTGGAGGACTGCACGAGCACCAGTATGGCTTCCGCAGGGGCAGATCCACCATACAAGCCCTACAAGCCGTAAAGGATTGGGTCAGGCGCAACAAGAGCACATGGTGCGTGCTTGTAACGCTAGATGTAAAGAACGCCTTTAACTCTGCCTGCCACAACCTGATCTTACAGGAGCTACGGAGACGCAACATCTCCGAATACTTAGTGGCACTGGTCTCCAGTTATCTGGAGGACAGATCTATTCAGGTAGACAAAGGCGTTTCTTTGAGGACCGACGCAGGAGTTCCCCAGGGTTCGGTTCTAGGACCTACCCTGTGGAACATCCTGTACGACGAGGTCCTGGCGCTGCACACGCACGAGGACGCCACCCTGATCGGCTTTGCGGACGACCTGGCCATGCTGGTGGAGGCGGAGGACCAGCGATCGCTAAAAAGGACGGTCAATTGGTGCCTCGAGCTGATTAACGACTGGATGACATCCCACAAGCTAGAGCTTGCGCCGGGCAAAACGGAGGCCATCATCCTGAAGGGGAAGAGGGATAGGAACGGTATCAGCTTCTCGCTGGGGAACACCGGAATCCCTACCTCCAAAACCCTTAAATACCTCGGTGTCACGTTTGACGAGAGGATGTCCTTCACGAAACACGTGCTCGCTTCCGTTAGGAAAGCCGAAGTGAGGACATCTATGCTCGGCAGACTGATGCCGAATGTTGGAGGCCCCTTGAGTGGAAAACGGGCGGTGCTTTGCGGAGTGGTGCACTCGATACTCCTATACGGAGCCTCTATTTGGCACGAGGTGTGCAAATATGCAAAATATAGGGATATCCTTATAGGTGCACAGCGGAAGGCACTGCTCAGGTGCGCGTCGGCCTACCGTACCGTGTCGAGCGTTGCCCTGCAGGTGATCACGGGAACCGTTCCGATTTTCCTCCTGGTCGAGGAAAGGAGGACGGTGACCGAGAGTGCCAGTCGCGGCGAGACCACCAGACGGAATGCCAGGGAGCAGAGCATCGCTCAATGGCAGGACGAATGGAATAGGAACACCACCAAAGGCCAGTGGACGAAACGTCTGATACCAGACGTAAGGACCTGGCTTGAATGCCCTCACCGTAAGCTAGACTACTGGCTGACCCAAGCGTTGACAGGTCACGGTTCTTTTCGTACGTATACGAAGAGAATCGGTAAGGACCTGGAGGATACGTGCGTGTACTGCGGAATGGTGGACTCTGTGGAGCACACCATCTTTCAGTGCATGCGTTGGGACGCGGCGAGGGTGGAGGTGGGGGCCCTATGCCCAGCGGCATTAACACCTGACGCCCTGGTTGCAGAAATGATGCAATCCAGGAGGAAGTGGGATGCCATCCACAAGATGATTAAAGCTATCATGGAAAGGAAGGAGACAGAAGAAAGGAGCAGACAGCAGGAGTCGAATAGAGGGGAGCCTGAATAGACTACCAGGGGGCATCTGACGCTGATATCCTAACGGATGGTTCCGGATGCCTCAAGCGTGGCGAAGAAGGGGAGTTTTAGCAGGTAGAAATCCTGCACTACCTGCACGCACGGGCATGCAAGTGTCTTTGCGAAGAAATCTCTTTAAAAAAAAAAAAAAAAGGTTAGGTTTGGTTAGGTTAGGTTAAGTTAGGTTAGGTTCACTTTGAGTTTAGCAGTCATCAGATGAGGACGTGATTATATCGCTCCTACTCTTTTGCCTGTTACAGCTACGAAAACCAGTATTTTTCTTTGAGATCTTGATAGTGTGCGTAAAATCAGTTTCCGGATTTTTTAGTGACGAGATGTTTTGTGTGTGCCACACCTTTAACCCTATTCTAAGGGCTGCCAGTGTACAACAGTGTTAGCAGTTGTAGCAGAGATAGGACGCTGCCAGGAGGGTCGCCGAGGCGCTGATCCGCAGCGGTCCGACGTCGCGCGAACCTGTGGGATTCCTACAGCCCTACAGCCCTAGCCGTTGAACCCCTACAGCAGGAAGTGTGTGCACTGAAGTGGTGTTCGGTGAGATTTTTTTGCAAATTATTCTAAGTGCATAAACCAGTTGGTGCGGTGTTACATACGGTCTATCCAGGCCGGTAAAATTTTCAAGGCCATCTAGAACTGCGGCACGTGCCAACCTTGAGGCACTTAGAATATTTTTTGATAAAACTTTTGTGGAAAAATTGTCAAGGATATGGTTGAGCTGCACAAACTGACGGAAATGCACGTTAACACCAAGGTGGAGATAAAAGGGGCAGCCAAAAAGCTCACCTGGAGAATCCAGGACTTCCAGGACCAATTTATTGACCTGGAAAAGGAAATATCCAGCGCGAAAACGAGGAAGGTCGAGAAACCGTCGAAGGAAATGGCGACGCAAACTCTGCCGGTTAGTCCCTATCTTTGATCATTATATTACAATATTTAATTGAAATTTAATTCCTGTTTTCCTATTTTCTGTATTCTTCAAGTACATATTATTGTCAATGAATTTCTGCAATTTCACCATCCTTGGAGATGATTGATGTACAGTCTGTTATAGTTACGATTAACTAACATAGGTAAATTTCTTTATTTATTGTATTAGATTGTTTTTCTATTATAATGTTACTGTTATAGGACCTGAAGAAGCCAACAATGTTGTTGGCGAAACATTGTGTTGTTTAAATAAACGCTTCTTGTCCAAAAAGCTGAATGAAATTATTTCCTATTTCTACCTATATTCAAAATTGGACGTTAAATTACTAATCTACTATTTTTTATTACTTAATCAATATTTTTTGAGGTTTTTTTATGAGGTATACATACTCTTTTAAACAAAATAATTTAATTTGGATTTATCTTTTCGTTAGCAAATTCGCGGCGTATGTCTTGGAGAAGTTATGTATGCATTTCATAGGCAAATATTTTCTAGTCTATACATTTTTGAAATTTTTTATTCCTTAATCAATATTTTTTGAGGTTTTTTTATGAGGTATACGTGTTCTTTTAAACAAAATAATTTATTTTGTACTTATATTTTCGTTAGAAAATTTGCGCCGTATGTCTTGGAAAAGTAAACATGGTTTTTAGTCGGTAGGCCTTCTCGGGAGAATCTGAAACTACTGATTGCGGAGTCCTCTCCTATATAATGGTGCTTATTAAAAGTTTCCCATGTTTAAAAAAAAGGTTAGGTTAGGTTTGGTTAGGTTTGGTTAGGTTAGGTTATGTTAGGTTAGGTTAGGTTAAGTTAGGTTAGGTTCACTTGGAGTTTAGCAGTCATCAGATGAGGACGTGATTATATCGCTCCTACTCTTTTGCCTGTTACAGCTACGAAAACCAGTATTTTTCTTTGAGATCTTGATAGTGTGCGTAAAATTAGTTTCCGGATTTTTTAGTGACGAGATGTTTTGTGTGTGCGACACCTTTAACCCTATTCTAAGGGCTGCCAGTGTACAACAGTGTTAGCAGTTGTAGCAGAGATAGGAAGCTGCCAGGAGGGTCGCCGAGGCGCTGATCCGCAGCGGTCTGACGTCGCGCGGGCCTGTGGGATTCCTACAGCCCTAGCCGTTGAACCCCTACAGCAGGAAGTGTGTGCACTGAAGTGGTGTTCGGTGAGATTTTTTTACAAATTATTCTAAGTGCATAAACCAGTTGGTGCGGTGTTACATACGGTCTATCCAGGCCGGTAAAATTTTCAAGGCCATCTAGAACTGCGGCACGTGCCAGCCTTGAGGCACTTAGAATATTTTTTGATAAAACTTTTGTGGAAAAATTGTCAAGGATATGGTTGAGCTGCACAAACTGACGGAAATGCACGTTTACACCAAGGTGGAGATAAAAGGGGCAGCCAAAAAGCTCACCTGGAGAATCCAGGACTTCCAGGACCAATTTATGGACCTGGAAAAGGAAATATCCAGCGCGAAAACGAGGAAGGTCGAGAAACCGTCGAAGGAAATGGCGACGCAAACTCTGCCGGTTAGTCCCTATCTTTGATCATTATATTACAATATTTAATTGAAATTTAATTCCTGTTTTCCTATTTTCTGTATTCTTCAAGTACATATTATTGTCAATGAATTTCTGCAATTTCACCATCCTTGGAGATGATTGATGTACAGTCTGTTATAGTTACGATTAACTAACATAGGTAAATTTCTTTATTTATTGTATTAGATTGTTTTTCTATTATAATGTTACTGTTATAGCACCTGAAGAAGCCAACAATGTTGTTGGCAAAACGTTGTGTTGTTTAATAAACGCTTCTTGTCCAAAAAGCTGAATGAAATTATATCCTATTTCTACCTATATTCAAAATTGGACGTTAAATTACTAATCTACTATTTTTTATTTCTTTATCAATATTTTTTGAGGTTTTTTTATGAGGTATACATACTCTTTTAAACAAAATAATTTAATTTGGATTTATCTTTTCGTTAGCAAATTCGCGGCGTATGTCTTGGAGAAGTTATGTATGCATTTCATAGGCAAATATTTTCTAGTCTATACATTTTTGAAATGTTTTATTCCTTAATCAATATTTTTTGAGGTTTTTTTTATGAGGTATACGTGTTCTTTTAAACAAAATAATTTATTTTGTACTTATATTTTCGTTAGGAAATTTGCGCCGTATGTCTTGGAAAAGTAAACATGGTTTTTAGTCGGTAGGCCCTCTCGGGAGAATCTGAAACTACTGATTGCGGAGTCCTCTCCTATATAATGGTGCTTATTAAAAGTTTCCCATGTTTAAAAAAAAGGTTAGGTTAGGTTAGGTTAGGTTAGGTTAGGTTAGGTTAGGTTAGATTTGGTTTGGTTAGGTTTGTTTAGGTTTGGTTAGGTTTGGTTAGGTTTGGTTTGGTTAGGTTAGGTTAGGTTAGGTTAGGTTAAGTTAAGTTAGGTTAGGTTAGGTTTGGTTAGGTTAGGTTAGGTTAGGTTAAGTTAGGTTAGGTTCACTTTGAGTTTAGCAGTCATCAGATGTGGACGTGATTATATCGCTCCTACTCTTTTGCCTGTTACAGCTACGAAAACCAGTATTTTTCTTTGAGATCTTGATAGTGTGCGTAAAATCAGTTTCCGGATTTTTTAGTGACGAGATGTTTTGTGTGTGCGACACCTTTAACCCTATTCTAAGGGCTGCCAGTGTACAACAGTGTTAGCAGTTGTAGCAGAGATAGGAAGCTGCCAGGAGGGTCGCCGAGGCGCTGATCCGCAGCGGTCTGACGTCGCGCGGGCCTGTGGGATTCCTACAGCCCTACAGCCCTAGCCGTTGAACCCCTACAGCAGGAAGTGTGTGCACTGAAGTGGTGTTCGGTGAGATTTTTTTACAAATTATTCTAAGTGCATAAACCAGTTGGTGCGGTGTTACATACGGTCTATCCAGGCCGGTAAAATTTTCAAGGCCATCTAGAACTGCGGCACGTGCCAACCTTGAGGCACTTAGAATATTTTTTGATAAAACTTTTGTGGAAAAATTGTCAAGGATATGGTTGAGCTGCACAAACTGACGGAAATGCACGTTAACACCAAGGTGGAGATAAAAGGGGCAGCCAAAAAGCTCACCTGGAGAATCCAGGACTTCCAGGACCAATTTATGGACCTGGAAAAGGAAATATCCAGCGCGAAAACGAGGAAGGTCGAGAAACCGTCGAAGGAAATGGCGACGCAAACTCTGCCGGTTAGTCCCCTATCTTTGATCATTATATTACAATATTTAATTGAAATTTAATTCCTGTTTTCCTATTTTCTGTATTCTTCAAGTACATATTATTGTCAATGAATTTCTGCAATTTCACCATCCTTGGAGATGATTGATGTACAGTCTGTTATAGTTACGATTAACTAACATAGGTAAATTTCTTTATTTATTGTATTAGATTGTTTTTCTATTATAATGTTACTGTTATAGCACCTGAAGAAGCCAACAATGTTGTTGGCAAAACGTTGTGTTGTTTAATAAACGCTTCTTGTCCAAAAAGCTGAATGAAATTATATCCTATTTCTACCTATATTCAAAATTGGACGTTAAATTACTAATCTACTATTTTTTATTTCTTTATCAATATTTTTTGAGGTTTTTTTATGAGGTATACATACTCTTTTAAACAAAATAATTTAATTTGGATTTATCTTTTCGTTAGCAAATTCGCGGCGTATGTCTTGGAGAAGTTATGTATGCATTTCATAGGCAAATATTTTCTAGTCTATACATTTTTGAAATGTTTTATTCCTTAATCAATATTTTTTGAGGTTTTTTTTATGAGGTATACGTGTTCTTTTAAACAAAATAATTTATTTTGTACTTATATTTTCGTTAGGAAATTTGCGCCGTATGTCTTGGAAAAGTAAACATGGTTTTTAGTCGGTAGGCCCTCTCGGGAGAATCTGAAACTACTGATTGCGGAGTCCTCTCCTATATAATGGTGCTTATTAAAAGTTTCCCATGTTTAAAAAAAAGGTTAGGTTAGGTTAGGTTAGGTTAGGTTAGGTTAGGTTAGGTTAGGTTAGGTTAGGTTAGATTTGGTTTGGTTAGGTTTGTTTAGGTTTGGTTAGGTTTGGTTAGGTTTGGTTTGGTTAGGTTAGGTTAGGTTAGGTTAGGTTAAGTTAAGTTAGGTTAGGTTAGGTTTGGTTAGGTTAGGTTAGGTTAGGTTAAGTTAGGTTAGGTTCACTTTGAGTTTAGCAGTCATCAGATGTGGACGTGATTATATCGCTCCTACTCTTTTGCCTGTTACAGCTACGAAAACCAGTATTTTTCTTTGAGATCTTGATAGTGTGCGTAAAATCAGTTTCCGGATTTTTTAGTGACGAGATGTTTTGTGTGTGCGACACCTTTAACCCTATTCTAAGGGCTGCCAGTGTACAACAGTGTTAGCAGTTGTAGCAGAGATAGGAAGCTGCCAGGAGGGTCGCCGAGGCGCTGATCCGCAGCGGTCTGACGTCGCGCGGGCCTGTGGGATTCCTACAGCCCTACAGCCCTAGCCGTTGAACCCCTACAGCAGGAAGTGTGTGCACTGAAGTGGTGTTCGGTGAGATTTTTTTACAAATTATTCTAAGTGCATAAACCAGTTGGTGCGGTGTTACATACGGTCTATCCAGGCCGGTAAAATTTTCAAGGCCATCTAGAACTGCGGCACGTGCCAACCTTGAGGCACTTAGAATATTTTTTGATAAAACTTTTGTGGAAAAATTGTCAAGGATATGGTTGAGCTGCACAAACTGACGGAAATGCACGTTAACACCAAGGTGGAGATAAAAGGGGCAGCCAAAAAGCTCACCTGGAGAATCCAGGACTTCCAGGACCAATTTATGGACCTGGAAAAGGAAATATCCAGCGCGAAAACGAGGAAGGTCGAGAAACCGTCGAAGGAAATGGCGACGAAAACTCTTCCGGTTAGTCCCTATCTTTGATCATTATATTACAATATTTAATTGAAATTTAATTCCTGTTTTCCTATTTTCTGTATTCTTCAAGTACATATTATTGTCAATGAATTTCTGCAATTTCACCATCCTTGGAGGTGATTGATGTACAGTCTGTTATAGTTACGATTAACTAACATAGGTAAATTTCTTTATTTATTGTATTAGATTGTTTTTCTATTATAATGTTACTGTTATAGCACCTGAAGAAGCCAACAATGTTGTTGGCGAAACATTGTGTTGTTTAAATAAACGCTTCTTGTCCAAAAAGCTGAATGAAATTATTTCCTATTTCTACCTATATTCAAAATTGGACGTTAAATTACTAATCTACTATTTTTTATTACTTAATCAATATTTTTTTTTGAGGTTTTTTTATGAGGTATACATACTCTTTTAAACAAAATAATTTAATTTGGATTTATCTTTTCGTTAGCAAATTCGCGGCGTATGTCTTGGAGAAGTTATGTATGCATTTCATAGGCAATTTTTTCTAGTCTATACATTTTTGAAATTTTTTATTCCTTAATCAATATTTTTTGAGGTTTTTTTATGAGGTATACGTGTTCTTTTAAACAAAATAATTTATTTTGTACTTATATTTTCGTTAGGAAATTTGCGCCGTATGTCTTGGAAAAGTAAACATGGTTTTTAGTCGGTAGGCCCTCTCGGGAGAATCTGAAACTACTGATTGCGGAGTCCTCTCCTATATAATGGTGCTTATTAAAAGTTTCCCATGTTTAAAAAAAAGGTTAGGTTAGGTTAGGTTTGGTTAGGTTTGTTAGGTTAGGTTATGTTAGGTTAGGTTAGGTTAAGTTAGGTTAGGTTCATTCTACGTTGATCTGCCGTGAGAGACGGACGTGCTTCTAGCTCGCTCCGATTAAAAACGACAGTTCGGGCGTAAATTACGACAGAGGTGTGAATGAAAGTGTTTTATTTAAACCAGAAAGTGGCTACAAACATTTTAGTGGTGAACCGGAGTGCTACACTCCCTGTTTAAGGGTGAAACAGGGTGCGAAAGAGTCCCGTGAGGTGTGTATCTTTTCGGTGCCGATTGTAGTGCCAGAGGTCTCGCTGACTGTGTCAACACCTGCCGGAGGGGCTTAGGATTTCTGCTGAAGTACCGCTGATCATCTGTGCACAAGGGGTAAGTAGTATTTACACACTGCAAACCCCTTTTATTCAGTGATATTGTGTATTTTTTGAAAATTTTCTAAGTCCATTAAACCGGTTCTGACAGCAGTTAGCAGGCTTACTATCGCCGTCAATAAATTCAAGGCCAGCGACTTAGCTCCGAGCGAGCGAAGGTCGCACTGGTTGGTGTCGGCACGTGGCAAACTGGCACTTAGAAAAGTTTTTCACAAAAGGGACTAGTTTTTACATTTGCATAAGCGGGCACCATATTCCGAGGCCCACAGGGCTTCAACTCCTGGGAGACTCACAAAGTTCTTCCCCCTCCAAATCCCCCCCCCCAAATTTGGTCTTTTCCCCACCCTACATAAGCTTCGTCTTGGCAAGGGGAGGCCATATTAACAAATCTAATTAATTGCACAACCCCCATCAAATCAGTAAAACCGTTTTAAAATCTCCCCTCTCCCCTCTGAAATCTTTGGACTACCCCTCACCTGCCAAAAGTTGCATTTTGGCAAGGGGCATCCGAAATCATAACAAAAATCAATTTCCCACTGTCCGTCTAGGAGATACAGGCCTTCCAATATTACCCCCCCCCCCCTCCTTACTTTTTTTAGTCTGCCCCTCACCCGCCAAAAGTTGCGCCTTGGCAAGGTGAGTCCGCACACAACCCTCATTTTCTACCCCCCCCCCCCCCTTGTAAATTTTTTGGTTACCCCTCACCAGCCAAAAGTTTTGCCTGGACAGGGTGAGTCCATCCATTGACAAAATATTCTTCCCCCCCTCCAAGGAAAATTTTTACTACCCCTCTCCCGCCAAAAGCCACATTCTGGCTAGGAGAGCCTACTCTTACCCTTACGGTGCTCCCCCTCCCTCATCTAGAGTTTTTCTTCTAAGGAAACTCTACCTCCCCTCAGACAGGATCTCGAGGGGAGCTCTATCACTAACCCGCTTATGAAATAAAACAGTCCTGAGAGTGGGATGGACAGCTCGACCCAAACACCCAGGGTCGCCAAGACGGCTCGCGTTAACGACAGGAGAGGTCCTGTGACCGCAACATCTGCGCCTAAAGCAAGCCAAGAGCTACCGGACGACTGCGATGATCCCGAGAAGATCTTCAGCCCGAGGGCATCAATTGGGAGAAGTCCTCCAAGCGAGGCGAGGAACAGGGCGGTTGAACAGTCAATCAGCTCCTCGACCCGGACAGTGACCCGGGCGAAACCAGCGTCACCGGAGAAGATCACGAGGGAGAAAGGAGAGCTACCGCTCAGACCGCCAACACCGGAGTTCAAGGACGAAATATCAACGATTGTGGCTAAGCTTGTTGCGGGACGGACTCAGCCAGGGGATCGAACCCTGCGTGAGAGGCCACTACTACCGGCCGCGGCTAGCGTTGCGGTGAGTCTGAACTATGCGCGTCCGTTCTAGATGCCCTGAAAGATAAAACTTGGTTCCCCAGGGTTTGAAAAATAATAGTCGGACAGTTTTAGGTTTATGGTTTTTATTAACAGAAGATAAATATATGTATAGCAGTAATAACAACAATGAAAATGAATAGTAATTAATATCTAACAATAAAAAAAGGAAAGGAAGAGAGAGAAGGAAAAAGACGGGTCTATGCGATGAGCGGCGTTCGTCGCTGGATAGTGTCGCTCGACACTGTGCTCACGGCAGCGATGAAGAGCCGAACAGCTCGAGTAGGCGGCGCCGTAGTTTCCGATTCTTCTTCGTTGTTCCTGGGGTAGTTGGAGTGATCGGTGAAGTGACCACTGAAGTAGGAGTGGTGACCGACAAGGGTGACAGCGGCACAAGCGGGCGAGCTGTTACCTTGAGCGGTGACGGTGTCGGCGGTGGGAAGCAGCGGGTCCTGGGGTCGTCTACCTCGTAGAGGGCCTTCCTCACTGTCTTCTTTAGGTCCTGGTAGGGCCTGGAGGCTTCACAAGCCCGTAGATTCCGCCGGTAGTTCCACGCAGCGGCGTGGAGACGGCGCGACTCGGTTCCTCTCTTCTTGGGGGCCAGCGTAAACGGCTGAACTGCCGTGTGAGTGCTAGGCCTCGGTGTTGATGACGTCTGAGTCGTAGCGGTCTGTAGCGGCGCTACAGAGCGGGCGACGACGGAAATCGGCGTGGACGTTGGCTTCTTGGTGCGGCGTGGGGCCGTGCGTCCGTAACAGGGGGTACGAACGTGGCGGCGGCAGGCAAGACGACTACGGACGTAGAGCGGTGCCAACGTAGCGATAACGGGTGTAGACTTGAAGAGATGAGACGGTAGAAGATGTGCAGAAAACGGGCGTCGACGTGAAGCGAATATCGTGGAGAAAACGGGCGTTGACGTGAGGCGACAAACGTGAAGAAAAGATCGTGGATACGTATCGACGAGGTCCGCTAAACCGTCAGCGAACGGGGCACAGGCACGCCGAGGCGATCAGCGCACTGTGCATACGTATTACAAGTACAGATAACAATTACAAGCACCGCTAAGGGGTGTCAGCGTTACTTGCAAGAGTTATTGTAAAAATAAAACAAAACAAAGAAATATATGAATAAAACAATAGTATGCAGCGTGCATAAATTCTTTTTATATTCTCGGTTAGACCGATCACTTCTTTCAACTCACTTGATAATTTTCTCGATGGTATATTCTGGTAGACTGTTTGCTGGTTGCTGATCTGATGGATACTGTCTCAATTCTCTCGCTGCTCGGGTTTTTATTCGGAGTTCGGTGTTTTACCCCCACTCCGATCGGCTCTCCTATTGGCCGGGTTCGGTGACGGCTTAACTCGGATCCTGCGCTCTGATTGGCTCGGATTTTGGAGCGAGGAAATACCAGTCATAAACACTTAAGCTGCACGTGCAGGATTAGTGACGTCACGGAAAAAAACCTTTGTGTCAGGCACGTACGCAGACTGCCTGGCGACAAGCTCAAGAAGCAGGTGGGCATATTGTCGGCCGCCATCACGAGCAACACGAAGATTAATATCAAGGAGGCGGCTGCCAACATCAAGGCCATCACCAAAGTCTTCTGCGCCAAGTATGACGCAAGACTGAAGCGTAAAGGGGCGGCAAAGGAGTCGTCCACGCAGACAGTTACGGTGGGCCGATCAGCTAGCACTCAGACCGGAAGTAGCGCCAACAAGGAAGAGGACGGGAAGGTTGAGAAAAAGGAGTGCAGAACGATTGGCACTCAGACTGGAGAAGCGGAGGCGGAGGCCCTAGCCAAGAAGGTAAAGGACGCAGTTGCTGGAGGCATGTTCGAGGAGCTGTCAGGGGTGTTGGATGAGGCCTGGCCGAAGGAGTGCTTCCAAGTAACGGAAGTGAGGCTCTCCGACCCCAGCCAGTTCCAAGAGAGGGGAAACTACGCTATTCTGATGAGATCAGAAGAGCTAGTTTCAAACGAGGGGGCCTGCAAACTGGTGGCGAGACACGCAGGGCTGGAGGAGCTTTTTCTTGGTAAGCAGCCTGATTTTCTCCTGGAGACCTCAAAAGTTTCCACGAGAAAGGGTACCAAGGAGGTGGTCTCAGCCGTGTACGTCCACCCCATCCAGACAGCGGACGCGGCAAGCTTAGGTGGTGAAGATTGGCTTAGGCAGGTCTTCGATCATCTGAAGGAGCTGCGGAAGATGTCTGAGGGACATCAGATCGAGGAGCTACGGCTGTTAACCAGCAAAGGCCAGGAAGCGAAAGTGAGGAGACTCTGCGAGGCAGCATTCTCCGGATCCAAGCTGGCGAAAATTATAATTTTAGCCAGTCAAAAGACAGAGAGGGCTAGGCAGCCACAGAAGCCGAGCCTGGGATCGGTAACGATCAAGGCCGGAGGGAAGACCTACGCGGACCTGTTGAAGTCCATGAAGGAGAATGTGGACGTGGGGAAGCTCGGCATCTCGGTACGGAGGATCTTGAAGACCGAGAACGGCGATCTCCAAGTGAGAGTGGAAGGGGGAGAAGCCAAGGCCGAGACTTTGAAGAAAGAGCTTGTCAACAGGTTTGAGGACTGGGAGATCTCCCGAGGGACGCAAAGGAAGTCCGCGATCTTTGTCACTGGGATAGATGTCGAAGAGCGACATATGTGCGGACGTCGCCAAGGAAGCCGGGCTGCTCACTCGATCGCAGGAAGTAGTTGTGAAAGCGGTCAGGACTGGGCGGTACGGCGAACTCACGGCGACAATCGAGCTCCCGAGAACCTCAGCTGCTGCGCTAGCCGAGAGGAAATATATCAGGGTCGGTTGGGTCCGATGCGTAGTCAGGGAGATAGTGAACGTGACCAGGTGCTTCAACTGCCTGGAACACGGGCATATGGCCAGGGAGTGTAAGGCGGAGAAGAGCAGGAGGGACGAGTGTCTCAACTGTGGACAGAAGGGACACAAGGCCAAGGACTGCAAGAACGGTCAGTTCAGCACCATCTGTAGGCATGAGGGACATCGGGCGGATCAGATCAGGTGCCCCTACTTCCGTAAGGAAATAGACAAGATAAGAAGCCTGCGCATGCAGAACTTCGCCAGGAGAGGACCGACCGCCAGACTTAGAGATGAGCCTTAGTATGCTCCAGACGAACCTGGGCAGAGGTAGGGCAGCAAACGACCTGGCATACGCGTATGCTAAGGAAGTGGGCGTCGACCTACTGTTGGTTGCAGAACCCAACCGAGCCCTGACAAGGAAGGACCCGTGGATAGTCGACAAGATCGGGGATGTGGCGGTGCTACCGATGGCAGGACGGCTGCAGGCGTCCAGGATTGAGACAGGGGCAGGACATCTCTGCATTGGCCTGCGCACCTACGACCTCCATGTGGTATATTTATCTCCGAATATATCCCTGGAGGATTACCAGCGTAGAGTTGAGGTCATCATGAATCACGTTAGGACCAATGGCAGAGAGGCAGTTCTAGCAGGGGACATTAATGCCAAATCGCCGATGTGGGGTTCTCCGGTGACAGACGCGAGAGGAGAAGTTTGGACTGAATGGGCTGCCGCGCTACATTTGGTGGGTCACAATTGTGGAGGAATTCCTACGTTCGTGAGAGGAACGAGCCGTTCCTTCATAGACGTGACCTTTACAACCCAAGGACTAGCAAGGAGTGTGTCAAACTGGAGAGTCCTAGAACTGGAGAATCTCACCTTGCACCGCTACATCCGCTACGAGGTGGTAGACGGACCAGGGGCCAGGCGACAGAACGATCCGAAAAGGAGAATAGCGGATTGGAGTGTGTTCAAGTCCTCACTGGCGCTGATAGTGAACTCAATGACTGAAGAGCGGAGGAGTTCACACACCGAGGGCGCCGAGGCATTAGCGGAGGCTTACAGAGCCAGTGTTACTCTGGCACCGAACAGCCGTAAGCTTATGCCATACTGGTGGGACGAGAACATCAGCCAACTCAGAGCCCTGAGTACGAGAGCGAGGAGGATACTCACGAGAGCACGAGCACGCCGGAATGAAGTTGATCTAGGGCAGCTGGAGCGAGAGTACAAAATCTCGCGCAGATCACTCAAGAAGGCGATCGTGGAGGCAAAGAGAAGGCACTGGCGCGAGCTCTTACTGAGAGTGGACGAGGACGTATGGGGTACTGCCTACCAAGTGGTGGTGAGGGGGTTGACAAATTTAAGGCCTCTTGATTTGACCGAGGACAGAAAACTCGAAATCTTGAGCCACCTGTTCCCGCAGAGGATAGAGGAACGGGCGAACCCCCCCGAGGTAACGGAAGCAACAGTACCTTTTACGATGGAAGAGCTCGAGACTGCGGTAAAGAGCAGAAAGAACAAGAAGGCTCCCGGTCCGGACGGATTACCCACGGAAGCAATTAAGATTGCTCTGGAGGAACAAGGAGAATGGCTGTTGGGAATCTTCAACGAGCTACTGCACAAGCTCGAGTTCCCGGCGGCCTGGAAGACAGCATCGACGGTCCTGATTAAGAAGACAGGGAAGAACCCCGACGAGCCTGGGTCGTATCGGCCCATATGCCTTTTGAACTCACTTTCTAAGGTGTATGAAGCCCTTCTTCAGAAAAGGCTGGAAGAGGAAATCGAAGGAAGGGTGCTTCTGAGTCCCAGGCAGTTCGGATTTCGTCGGAACAGGTCGACGATTCAGGCTCTCAGGGAGGTGTACGACACCCCTCTGAACAGCACAGCCAAATGGCATGTCCTGGTCACTTTGGACGTAAGGAATGCTTTCAACACGGCTAGCTGGGCGCTCATTCTCGAGGACCTCAGGAAGATGGAGATACCGCACTATCTGCAGGCTATTCTGGCGGACTACCTCTGCGATAGGTACGTCCGAACATCGAAGAGTAAGGACGCCAGAGTACTCAGGGCAACGGCAGGAGTCCCGCAGGGTTCAGTCCTTGGACCTACGCTATGGAACATCCTGTACAACGATGTGCTCAATCTCCAGCTACTGGGCGACTCGAAGTGCATCGGATTTGCTGACGACCTGGCACTGATCACGAAGGCGAGGAATGAGGAAGAGTTGAAGTATTGCGTCAACGTCAACCTCTGGAGGATCAGTGCATGGATGGACGCGCACAAACTTCAGTTAGCCCCCGAAAAAACGGAGGCTGTGATACTGAAGGGGAAGCGCAAGAGGGATGGCGTTAACTTCAAATTGGCGGGCCGAACTATTACTCCTAAGCCTCACATCAGATACCTCGGGGTGACATTCGGTACAAACGGTTCGTTCGCGGAGCACGTGAGGTGCTCTGCGGCTAAGGCCGAGGAGAGAGCTGGCAGCCTTAAAAGACTGATGCCAAACGTGGGAGGCCCTAACTGGGCCAAGCGGAGAGTGCTAGTAGGGACAGTGCACTCCATTCTCCTATACGGAGCTCCGATATGGAGTGCCTTTCTTCAGTATGAAAAGCACTGCAACATACTGGTAAGGTCCCAACGCAAGGCCCTTTTAGGGGTGGCATCGGCCTACCGAACCGTTTCCACCGTCGCCCTACAGGTGGTAACCGGTGTACTTCCGATTAAGCTCCAGGCGATGGAGAGAACGGAAGTATACGAGGAAGGCGGGGGAAAGGAAGTTCGTCACGCGGCTAGAGCTCGTTCGATCCAGAGGTGGCAGGACGAGTGGCAGCGTAATACCGAAAAGGGGCAGTGGACAAAAAGGATTATTCCGAACATCCAGGAATGGCTGGCCTGTAAGCATAGGGTCATTGACTACTATGTTACACAGGCTCTCACAGCACACGGATCCTTTAGAGTGTTCACCAAGCGGATCGGTAAGGAGCAAGAGGACACATGCGTATACTGCGGAGCCGTGGACACTGCAGAACATACGCTTTTCGCATGCGGAAGATGGGACGGAGAAAGGACAAGAGCGGCGGCTACCGTCGACGAGTTCCTGACACCGGACAATCTCCTGCAGGTGATGGTGAAGTCCAGGGAGAACTAGGAGTCAGTGAGGCGGATGATGACTGACATCCTGAAAGTCAAGGAAGCAGACGAAAGAGAGCGTCAGGGTCGAGTCGAAGTGACCTAGCCGGGCAGTGCAAGCTCGTTGTCTAATCTCCAGATGAATAGCCTGAGTGAGCGACGTGGCAGCTCAAAGGTCGGGTTATAGACACCCGCATCCGCAGAGCAGGGGTAAACTTCTAGTCACCTGGCGAGGCCTCGGGGGTCCGTGTTTAAAACCACGGGAGCCGCCGACGGGAACGCCTTGTATTCGGACCGGTTCACCTCATAAACAGGTCAAGGTCTGAAACACGAGACAGGCGCCCTAAGCCCGGCGCCCTCTCTTGGCGCTTTGGAGGAGAAAGGGCGACGGGGTAGAGAGACCTGGGAGTCCAGACTCAAGAAGAAAGACCAACAAGACTCTGAGCAGATAGAAAGAGAGTGACAGGTTTCGAGTCGAAGAGACCTAACTGGACAGGGCAGGCACGTTGCCCTCTCTCTGGAGGGATCGCATGTTTCGGAAGAATGGCAGCTCAAAGATCGGGCTATAGACACCCGCATTTGGAGAGCAGGGGTAAACTTCTAGTCACCTGGCGAGGCCTCGGGGGTCCGTGTTTAAAACCACGGGAGCCGCCGACGGGAACGCCTTGTATTCGGACCGGCGCACGTCATAAACAGGTCAAGGTTCGAAACGCAAGACAGACGCCCTGCGCCCTCTGTCTTCTCGTTGCGGTTCTGAGGGGAGGCGGCGGCAGAGCCTGGTTCGTGAGTCCTGTGTGTCCAGACTCAAGAAGAACGATCATCAAGACCCTTCAGACCGATGACGAGCAGAAGGAGGAGACAGGAACGGAGGAACAGGGAGACTAGTCGGAGTCTTAGGCCGCGGGATCGCACACGGAACCGCTTGCGGATGGTAAAGGCAGCTCAAAGGTCGGGTTATAGACACCCGCATCCGGAGAGTGTGGGTATGCCACGTAGTCACCTAGCGACGCCCCGGGGGAGATCCGTGCGTAAAACCACGCGAGTTTTCGTCGGGGACGCTTTGTATTCGGACTGGATAACCTGGTAACCAGGTCAAGTCCGAAAACACGAGACGGACGCCTACTGCTGGATACCTGAAGTGGGCGAATGCCGTGGGTGAGCTGGTGGGGGGATTTGACAGACTTAGCAACCTGACTCTAGGACGACCACCGGAAGAAAGACACGGAAGAAACAGGAGGAGGAAGCAGACGAGAAAAAGGAAGAACCAGGAAGAACTAGCCACTCCGTCATGATGAATAGTCCACTACGACAGTCCCATGACGGAGAGGAGGCAAGCAGGGTTTTTAGTCGGTATGCCACCTGTGGAGACTCCGACACTACCTGGAATGATGGTGTCTATAAAAGATTTTCCCTGGATAAAAAAAAAAAAAAAAGTTAGGTTAGGTTCACTTTGAGTTTAGCAGTCATCAGATGAGGACGTGATTATATCGCTCCTACTCTTTTGCCTGTTACAGCTACGAAAACCAGTATTTTTCTTTGAGATCTTGATAGTGTGCGTAAAATTAGTTTCCGGATTTTTTAGTGACGAGATGTTTTGTGTGTGCGACACCTTTAACCCTATTCTAAGGGCTGCCAGTGTACAACAGTGTTAGCAGTTGTAGCAGAGATAGGAAGCTGCCAGGAGGGTCGCCGAGGCGCTGATCCGCAGCGGTCTGACGTCGCGCGGGCCTGTGGGATTCCTACAGCCCTACAGCCCTAGCCGTTGAACCCCTACAGCAGGAAGTGTGTGCACTGAAGTGGTGTTCGGTGAGATTTTTTTGCAAATTATTCTAAGTGCATAAACCAGTTGGTGCGGTGTTACATACGGTCTATCCAGGCCGGTAAAATTTTCAAGGCCATCTAGAACTGCGGCACGTGCCAACCTTGAGGCACTTATAATATTTTTTGATAAAACTTTTGTGGAAAAATTGTCAAGGATATGGTTGAGCTGCACAAACTGACGGAAATGCACGTTAACACCAAGGTGGAGATAAAAGGGGCAGCCAAAAAGCTCACCTGGAGAATCCAGGACTTCCAGGACCAATTTATGGACCTGGAAAAGGAAATATCCAGCGCGAAAACGAGGAAGGTCGAGAAACCGTCGAAGGAAATGGCGACGAAAACTCTTCCGGTTAGTCCCTATCTTTGATCATTATATTACAATATTTAATTGAAATTTAATTCCTGTTTTCCTATTTTCTGTATTCTTCAAGTACATATTATTGTCAATGAATTTCTGCAATTTCACCATCCTTGGAGATGATTGATGTACAGTCTGTTATAGTTACGATTAAGTAACATAGGTAAATTTCTTTATTTATTGTATTAGATTGTTTTTCTATTATAATGTTACTGTTATAGCACCTGAAGAAGCCAACAATGTTGTTGGCAAAACGTTGTGTTGTTTAATAAACGCTTCTTGTCCAAAAAGCTGAATGAAATTATTTCCTATTTCTACCTATATTCAAAATTGGACGTTAAATTACTAACCTACTATTTTTTATTTCTTTATCAATATTTTTTGAGGTTTTTTTATGAGGTATACATACATACTACAAATTTAATTTGGATTTATCTTTTCGTTAGCAAATTCGCGGCGTATGTCTTGGAGAAGTTATGTACGCATTTCATAGGCAAATATTTTCTAGTCTATACATTTTTGAAATTTTTTATTCCTTAATCAATATTTTTTGAGGTTTTTTTATGAGGTATACGTGTTCTTTTAAACAAAATAATTTATTTTGTACTTATATTTTCGTTAGGAAATTTGCGCCGTATGTCTTGGAAAAGTAAACATGGTTTTTAGTCGGTAGGCCCTCTCGGGAGAATCTGAAACTACTGATTGCGGAGTCCTCTCCTATATAATGGTGCTTATTAAAAGTTTCCCATGTTTAAAAAAAAGGTTAGGTTAGGTTAGGTTAGGTTAGGTTAGGTTAGGTTAGGTAAAGTTAGGTTAGGTTAGGTTAGGTTTGGTTAGGTTAGGTTATGTTATGTTAGGTTAGGTTAGGTTAAGTTAGGTTAGGTTCACTTTGAGTTTAGCAGTCATCAGATGAGGACATGATTATATCGCTCCTACTCTTTTGCCTGTTACAGCTACGAAAACCAGTATTTTTCTTTGAGATCTTGATAGTGTGCGTAAAATTAGTTTCCGGATTTTTTAGTGACGAGATGTTTTGTGTGTGCGACACCTTTAACCCTATTCTAAGGGCTGCCAGTATACAACAGTGTTAGCAGTTGTAGCAGAGATAGGAAGCTGCCAGGAGGGTCGCCGAGGCGCTGATCCGCAGCGGTCTGACGTCGCGCGGACCTGTGGGATTCCTACAGCCCTACAGCCCTAGCCGTTGAACCCCTACAGCAGGAAGTGTGTGCACTGAAGTGGTGTTCGGTGAGATTTTTTTGCAAAATATTCTAAGTGCATAAACCAGTTGGTGCGGTGTTACATACGGTCTATCCAGGCCGGTAAAATTTTCAAGGCCATCTAGAACTGCGGCACGTGCCAACCTTAAGGCACTTAGAATATTTTTTGATAAAACTTTTGTGGAGAAATTGTCAAGGATATGGTTGAGCTGCACAAACTGACGGAAATGCACGTTAACACCAAGGTGGAGATAAAAGGGGCAGCCAAAAAGCTCACCTGGAGAATCCAGGACTTCCAGGAGCAATTTATGGACCTGGAAAAGGAAATATCCAGCGCGAAAACGAGGAAGGTCGAGAAACCGTCGAAGGAAATGGCGACGAAAACTCTTCCGGTTAGTCCCTATCTTTGATCATTATATTACAATATTTAATTGAAATTTAATTCCTGTTTTCCTATTTTCTGTATTCTTCAAGTACATATTATTGTCAATGAATTTCTGCAATTTCACCATCCTTGGAGATGATTGATGTACAGTCTGTTATAGTTACGATTAACTAACATATGTAAATTTCTTTATTTATTGTATTAGATTGTTTTTCTATTATAATGTTACTGTTATAGCACCTGAAGAAGCCAACAATGTTGTTGGCAAAACGTTGTGTTGTTTAATAAACGCTTCTTGTCCAAAAAGCTGAATGAAATTATTTCCTATTTCTACCTATATTCAAAATTGGACGTTAAATTACTAATCTACTATTTTTTATTTCTTTATCAATATTTTTTGAGGTTTTTTTATGAGGTATACATACTCTTTTAAACAAAATAATTTAATTTGGATTTATCTTTTCGTTAGCAAATTCGCGGCGTATGTCTTGGAGAAGTTATGTATGCATTTCATAGGCAAATATTTTCTAGTCTATACATTTTTGAAATGTTTTATTCCTTAATCAATATTTTTTGAGGTTTTTTTTATGAGGTATACGTGTTTTTTTAAACAAAATAATTTATTTTGTACTTATATTTTCGTTAGGAAATTTGCGCCGTATGTCTTGGAAAAGTAAACATGGTTTTTAGTCGGTAGGCCCTCTCGGGAGAAGCTGAAACTACTGATTGCGGAGTCCTCTCCTATATAATGGTGCTTATTAAAAGTTTCCCATGTTTAAAAAAAAGGTTAGGTTAGGTTAGGTTAGGTTAGGTTAGGTAAAGTTAGCTTAGGTTAGGTTAGGTTAGGTTAGGTTAGGTTATGTTAGGTTAGGTTAGGTTAAGTTAGGTTAGGTTCACTTTGAGTTTAGCAGTCATCAGATGAGGACGTGATTATATCGCTCCTACTCTTTTGCCTGTTACAGCTACGTTGATTCTACGTTGATCTGCGCTACATTTGGTGGGTCACAATTGTGGAGGAATTCCTACGTTCGTGAGAGGAACGAGCCGTTCCTTCATAGACGTGACCTTTACAACCCAAGGACTAGCAAGGAGTGTGTCAAACTGGAGAGTCCTAGAACTGGAGAATCTCACCTTGCACCGCTACATCCGCTACGAGGTGGTAGACGGACCGGGGGCCAGGCGACAGAACGATCCGAAAAGGAGAATAGCGGATTGGAGTGTGTTCAAGTCCTCACTGGCGCTGATAGTGAACTCAATGACTGAAGAGCGGAGGAGTTCACACACCGAGGGCGCCGAGGCATTAGCGGAGGCTTACAGAGCCAGTGTTACTTTGGCTCCGAACAGCCGTAAGCTTATGCCATACTGGTGGGACGAGAACATCAGCCAACTCAGAGCCCTGAGTACGAGAGCGAGGAGGATACTCACGAGAGCACGAGCACGCCGGAATGAAGTTGATCTAGGGCAGCTGGAGCGAGAGTACAAAATCTCGCGCAGATCACTCAAGAAGGCGATCGTGGAGGCAAAGAGAAGGCACTGGCGCGAGCTCTTACTGAGAGTGGACGAGGACGTATGGGGTACTGCCTACCAAGTGGTGGTGAGGGGGTTGACAAATTTAAGGCCTCTTGATTTGACCGAGGACAGAAAACTCGAAATCTTGAGCCACCTGTTCCCGCAGAGGATAGAGGAACGGGCGAACCCCCCCGAAGTAACGGAAGCAACAGTACCTTTTACGATGGAAGAGCTCGAGACTGCGGTAAAGAGCAGAAAGAACCAGAAGGCTCCCGGTCCGGACGGATTACCCACGGAAGCAATTAAGATTGCTCTGGAGGAACAAGGAGAATGGCTGTTGGGAATCTTCAACGAGCTACTGCACAAGCTCGAGTTCCCGGCGGCCTGGAAGACAGCATCGACGGTCCTGATTAAGAAGACAGGGAAGAACCCCGACGAGCCTGGGTCGTATCGGCCCATATGCCTTTTGAACTCACTTTCTAAGGTGTATGAAGCCTTTCTTCAGAAAAGGCTGGAAGAGGAAATCGAAGGAAGGGTGCTTCTGAGTCCCAGGCAGTTCGGATTTCGTCGGAACAGGTCGACGATTCAGGCTCTCAGGGAGGTGTACGACACCCCTCTGAACAGCACAGCCAAATGGCATATCCTGGTCACTTTGGACGTAAGGAATGCTTTCAACACGGCTAGCTGGGCGCTCATTCTCGAGGAACTCAGGAAGATGGAGATTCCGCACTATCTGCAGGCTATTTTGGCGGACTACCTCTGCGATAGGTACGTCCGAACATCGAAGAGTAAGGACGCCAGAGTACTCAGGGCAACGGCAGGAGTCCCGCAGGGTTCAGTCCTTGGACCTACGCTATGGAACATCCTATACAACGATGTGCTCAATCTCCAGCTACTGGGCGACTCGAAGTGCATCGGATTTGCGGACGACCTGGCACTGATCACGAAGGCGAGGAACGAGGAAGAGTTGAAGTATTGCGTCAACGTCAACCTCTGGAGGATCAGTGCATGGATGGACGCGCACAAACTTCAGTTAGCCCCCGAAAAAACGGAGGCTGTGATACTGAAGGGGAAGCGCAAGAGGGATGGCGTAAACTTCAAATTGGCGGGCCGAACTATTACTCCTAAGCCTCACATCAGATACCTCGGGGTGACATTCGGTACAAACGGTTTTTTAATAAGCAAATTGGACCATTAAGACTACCACCCAGATGGAAAAACCGAGATTCGTTATTCTAAGAATGCAGAAAGATCGAAAACAACTCAACGCAGACATAAGTAAATTTGATCATTGTGATATAAGTGAAATCAAACTATTTCTTAACTCAGAAGTTTATCCTTACGATCCATTGAATATAAACTTTCAAAATGATCGTTACGAGTTTATATATAACATGTATGTGAACTTTCAAAAATCCTACTTACACCGACAAAGTGACCCTCTCTTTGATCGAGAGAAATTTAAAAATGAAGCACCACTAATCGTATTAGATTGTTCTAAGCAAGTGAATGGTGTCAAGGCGAGTCAGGTAGATGTCAGAATCGAATTGGAAACACATAAACCTCTCTCTCAGAAAATCGTGCTTTACGCTCTAATTATTCACGATAGGGTGGTGGAATATAACCCCGCTACCAGTCTAGTGAAAATATTAGTATAAATTCTGTAAGTAATACTATATTTCTATCAGTCTGTTGTAAGATATTACTCAGTCAACTACTCAGTGTATATTTTGATTATAATTGTTTCTAAAATGTTTGTCATTGATGTACAAGGTTTTAATTTTCCGCAATCGAGAAAATTTATATGTAAGGAAATAGCAATTCTAAATATGGTGGATGGAAAACTTACGCATAAGTTTATAAAAGAAGCTGTAGACGTGCGATCATTCAACCCGAGAATTATTAATCATTTCACATGGTTGAAAAATAACGTACACGGTTTAAGTTGGAACTACTGTCTTCAGGGAGCTGATACACAGTTAAATCATGAGGATATTTCTCGATTTATAACGGAACATATTGGATCTGGACTGGTGTATGTAAAAGGCTGTGAGAAAAAAGCCTGGTTGCAACAATTCATAAGTAATGAAATTAATGATTTATATGATGAAGATTGTCCATCTATTCAAGACATGAAACAAATTTTCAAATCTTTTCACTGTAATAAACATACGATAAACAATTTGAATTGTGCAGTAGAAAACGTATACTTCTTGTATAACTGGTATACGGCGATAAAAAATTCAAGTTGCAACAATTCACTACAAATGAAATAAAAATTGTATCACTGTAATAAACAAATGTTTAGCTATATAAATTGCGGAAACCGCTACTGTTATAAAGTAAAATGATAATATATAATATATTCAACATGTATTTCTTATACAACTGTTATACTTATTATAAAATAAAATGATATGTAAGTTATAAATATCTATAAAAGCAATTAAGTTGACACCGGACATGCACCAAAAAATCTTAATCGCTTTCACGCGTTGGTTTACAAATCAGAAGTCACGATTAGAATATATTATCACATCATGTATTGGTCATTGCTCTGACAACAAAACATATAAATACATGTTAGTTATCAAAGCAAGACAGAATTAATCTTACTGTGGTCACCCACACTTGTATGTAAACAAATAAACTTTTTTAAAAACAAAGTTTGTTAAATATATTATTTAACTGGCGCAGTCGGTAGGATAAGTCCAAAACGGCCGTTCGAAAATCTTTTTGAAAAAAGACTCAATTCGTTTAAAACTACCGTGGTTCGTTTCAACGATTTGTGGACAACATCCTGTAGAAAAAATCAACATCAGATTTTCTCTACAAAATAAAATCAAAGAGTCTGCAAAGCCTAGTGCCCGACAACTCTTGAAGAATCAACAAGTAAGAATTCTCCGTTGAAGAAACGTACAACTCTAACCCGATCAAGAAAGAAGATCCTCATAGTCGCCCGCATACCGAGAGCCGAGAACTTCTTCACAGGATCAACTGAACACCGAAGCCCGCAAGCCGAGAGCCCGTTCAATCTACATAGCAGCCCGCAAGACGAGTGCCCGTAGAAACAGAAGTAACTGAACAAAGCAGTCCGTATACCGAGTACCCGTTCAAATGCTTCTCGTAAAGCTAATCTTAGCCTTACTGTTATTGTAAGTACAAATTTTTGTGAAACTAAATATTCAATCTGTCTTGTCGACGATTTTGAAAATTAGATTTAAGAAAGTCACAAAGACTTCAGATTAAAATAATCTAATTAATAATTAAAACAATTTAAACTGGATAATAATTCAGATCTATTTGCTACGATTCAAGAAATCGAAAATAATTTAAGATCAGAAATGGCTGACCGAACGTCATTAATCGAAAAGGTAGTTAAAGCTATACCCCAATACGACGGAAACGTCAATGAATTAAATATATTTATAAATGCGACAAAAAAGATAACAATACTGTTAAGTAGAATCAACCCAGAACTTAATGAATTTGAGAAAGAATATTACATTCTTTTACTAATAAATAAAGTAAAAGGTAAAGCCGCTGAAAGTATTGCAGAAATTACGATAACCAACCCGGATACCTTAATTGAACATTTATCGAATAATTTTAAAGATAAAGCGACATCTACTACCCTTATGATTGAAATTCTTAAAATTTCACATAAAAATCCATACAAACTTATGGAGATGATTAAAGAAAAGTTCACAAAATATAAATCAAAATTAGGAATCGAAGTCCACGATCCTATAGAAAAGATACACAAATTAGATATTGTTGAGAAACTGATCACAAACAGTTTCATAAGTAATGTAGGAGATCCGTATAGAAACAATTTAGCTACACGCAATCCACAAACACTTAGAGATATTGAAATATTACTAAAAAACGATTTTCAATACTTAAAACAAAACACACCAATAACCTTAAACAATTCCAGGCAACAACCTGTACCACAAAGAAACTATGTACAACCTAGACAATTCCCTGGAACAAGTTTTCCATCCCAACCTATTAAATTTCAACAAAAACCTGCTGCAAATAAACCCTTTGCACCACGTCAAAATTTGAAAAACGTTCAAGGAATAAAACCCACGCCAATGTCTACACAGACCAGACAGACATTCAATAAACCCCAACAAAACCAAAATTATTTTCATTCACAAAATAGGCAATTTGGTACTTACAAGCCAAACTACATAGTCGAAGAATTAAATTATGTTGAGGACGACGATAACGAACAAGAACAGTTAACGGAAGACGGTCTAAATATAAATTACGAAGACTATCTGTATACCGAAAACCCAGAAAACATTGAAGTAACTGAGGAAGAATCAGAACAAAATTCTTTTTTAGGAATAGAGAACATAGCTTCCTAGAAGTTATGTATACGAACAACACAAAGTCAAAACTACCCTTTTTAAAATTTAGAGACTTATTTATTTAGATACAGGTTCTACTATAAATTTAATTAATACACATTTCGCGCACTCATATCCTAAACGATTCAAAATTTATAAAGAAAACTTTGAATTTTTTACACCTACCGGTAAAAATTCAGGAAATGAATACACCCTAATGCGTTTCGAAAACAAAATTCTAAAATGCTATTTGTATAATTTTCATAAAAACTTTAATATAATGTTAAGTTTACCCTCGATGATTGAGTTAGATGCTAAAATAGATTTTCAAAAGAATAAAATAAAGTTATTAGGAAAATACTACGATATTAATTACTTCCAAAATCCCAAAAGTCTTCACTGTACTGAAACCGAAGAAATTAAAATTAGAGCGGAACACTTGAATTCAGAAGAAAAGAAAGCCCTATTCAAAATTATTAAAGAATACCAGAATATATTCCCAAAAGAAAAAGATAAACTTACGCAGACAGACATTATTTCTCATAAAATAATAACTTCAGACGAGACCCCGACTTATACAAAATCCTATAGATACCCTGAAATATACAAAAAAGAAATAGACTCACAGATAACTAAATTATTAAATGATAAAGTCATTAGAAATAGCAGCAGTCCCTGGTCATCCCCTGTCTGGATGGTACCTAAAAAGGCTGATGCCTCTGGTAAAAAGAAATTTAGAATGGTAATAGATTATCGTAAAATTAATGCGAAAACAATTGATGATAAATTCCCAATATCACAGACATATTAGATAAGTTAGGTAAAAACATATATTACACCACACTCGATTTGACACAAGGATTTCACCAAATCCCGATGCATAAAGATAGTATACCTAAAACAGCTTTTAATACGGATAAAGGCCATTTTGAATATGTTAGAATGCCTTTTGGTCTCAAAAACGCCCCAGCAACTTTCCAAAGAATGATGAACCATGTCTTAAGAGATTACATAAATAAAATATGCCTAGTATATTTAGATGATATTATTATTTTTGGAACTTCATTGCAAGAACACTGCGAAAACATAAGAAAAATCTTTAAAGCTCTTAAAACTCATAATTTAAAAATTCAGTTAGACAAATCTGAATTTATGCAAAAAGAAGTAGCATTTCTTGGACACGTAATATCACAAGATGGAGTGAAACCAAATCCCTCAAAAATATCAGCAGTAAAAGAATTCCCTATTCCGAAAACGCCTAAAGAAATAAAACAGTATCTTGGTTTACTCGGATACTATAGGAAATTCATACCAAACTTTGCAAAATTAACAAAACCCCTAACAAATTGTTTAAAGAAAAATAATAATATTGATATCAATAACAAAGAATATATTAAAAGTTTCGAAAACAGTAAAGATTTACTCATAAATTCCCCTATTTTACAATATCCTGATTTTAGTAAACAATTTATTGTAACTACAGATGCAAGTAACTTTGCAATTGGCGCTGTATTAAGTCAAAATTTTAATGGCAAAGATTTGCCTATAGCATACGCTTCACGTACTCTAAATGAACACGAAGTAAATTACTCTACGACGGAAAAAGAATTATTAGGAATAGTATGGTCAGTAAAATATTTTAGGCCTTATATTTATGGAACTAAATTTGTTATAAGAACAGATCATAGACCCCTGACATGGCTTATGAGTCTTGAAGCGCCCGCTTAGGGCGTACCACTTTGTATTTTTCATTTTATATTGCAAATTTTAATTTATTTCCGTTTAATTATCATTTTTACTTAATTTAAATAAATATTCATTTCATAGACAAAACATGTTTAGAACCTCACTATATTTTATTTCCAAATTACAAATATATTACCATATTTTACCCGATACAATAATATTTTATATAATAATTATATAATTCTATAATATTTTATTATTGTATTAATTTAAAAACCTAATTTTAATTTATTTAAATATAACCATTTGTTTTCTTAAATAAAACTTGTTTAGAGCCGCTGGTAAGACACCTTCCAGCCAAATTAATCCATTTTATACATTAATATTTTTCCGATCAAAGTGAGTAGACGTGTTTTTGATTTTATAATTGTGAAAGAGTTTTGAATTCAGTTAAATTTAACTACAATTGATATTAAGGGTTAATTAATATACTAAGGATATATTAATTATTAAATTAAATTTGTTATAGTAATTTATTCTGAAGTTTTTCCCTCCCGATTTCTTGGTGTGGTTAAACTCGGTTTTGTGGCAGTAATTTGTAAATTACTGCATTTTTGTCAGACCAAGAGAGAAGGGTTTATTAATAATCTCTAAAATTTATTCATAAAAGTTGTCATATTAACATTAAATTAAAAAATTTCATTTGGTTGTGTGACGTCATATAGTCGATGCAACTCAGAACGCGTGGTTGACCGTTTCCACTTGTTCTTTCTGTTTAAATAATAATTATTTATTTGTTTAATTTAGCCCAACATATTTATTATAAATTTTTTTGAGAAATCATTTAAATTAATTTTTTTTTGTAAATTTTAATATTCATTTTTTTTCTATAAATTTAAAATCAAGATTTTTTATAATTTATTTTTGGGATTAATTTAGAGTAATTCATCGTATTCCCAGCCGCGCTTACCGCTATCAATTGTTGCAGTCCGCAACAATTAAAATTATTTAATTTTGTTTTTGTACAAATTATTTTTTTTGACTAAGTTTTTTTTCAACTATTTTTTTTGATAATAATTTTTTTCTCTCTTTTTGTTATCATTCCTGGCAACGCTTATGCAACAAGAACCTGACCTTATTTTATTATATTAAATTCTCACAATTATATTTTTGACATTTTAAGTCAATCCTTGTGTGTCGTCCTGGACTCCTACCCTACCTAGGCCAGGAGCGGGCGCCACATTTAATGGTCCTTCGAGCCGGATTTGGCGGGTCAAAAATCACCTAATTTTTGACGTGTGCCAAAATTTTTTACGTAATTTTCAACAATAATTTTCAACCGCTTCATACAACAGTTTTTTTTTGTCAGCTTAATATCACTAGAACTTTGTTACTTGCCCCGTATTACCTCAGGGCGGGACCTATTTCTTCAAGTTTTTGGTGTTTTGATTTTAATTAAATTCAAAATGGCCGACATTGCTCTGGCCACCCTAAAAAGGGAACTACGCCGTCGCGATTTAGATACCCTTTGGGAATTGGTGGAAGACACTCAACTCAACCCTCTCCCAGGTAAGATAAAGGAGATTAAGTTGAGGTTGCAAGAGTTATCTACCCAAGTCTCGGAGTACGAGACATGTCTGTTGGCGATGATGGCGCATGACACCAACGCTAACAAGAAGGATGATTTGTTAGCCGAGTACCAAATATTTAGGAACGACGTATATAAAGTCAAAGGACTCTGTCAAGAACCTCCCTTTGTAGAACCAGAGTCTTTGAATGCGTCAACTGCCCATAACACGGCCTTTAATTTTACCGGCACGCCCTCAACTGCTGCAAGCTACGCTCGGCTACCAAAGCTAAATATTCCTCCATTCAGCGGAGAAATTGAAAATTGGCAATCCTTTTTTGACCTCTTTACCAGTTCAATTCACGACAACGAGATGTTACCCCCCGTTCAAAAGCTACAGTATCTACGGACTTCACTTAGAGGTCAACCGCTCTCGCTTATCCGCAATCTAAAGTTAACGGACGCCAATTACGAGATCGCTTTAGACATGTTGAAGGATAGTTATCAGCGTAATAGGCTTATTACGACCTTCCATGGTATGGCGATCATCAACATCGCTCCTCTCAAGGATAGTTCGTACAATAGCGTAAATGCTTTCTTGGCAACCATCAAGGAGCATTTAGCCGCGCTTCGTGCCTTAGGCGAACCCGTAGACCAGTGGGGAAAATTCATTACGCTCTTTCTCACCAGCAAGCTTCACGAGACCATCCGTGATAAATTTGAAGCTAAGTTGGACAGGGACCATCTACCAGAACTAGACGTTCTCTTGAATTTTTTGGAGCGTTTCATTACTTCCCAGCAATGGAAAACTTTGGAGAAAAGCAAGCCAACTTACTCTAAATCAAACACGAATAGCTTTGAACGTACCGCATCAAACTATAATCATGCTCAGAAAAAGACCTTCCTCACTACCTCAAACCAGCAAATGGTGTGTTTGGCTTGCAATGCTGCGCACCCCATGCACTCTTGTTCTACTTTTAAAAACCTCACCATCCGGCAGAGGTTTAATCTGATCAAAGACAATAACCATTGCTACAATTGTCTTGCGCCACGCCATAAACCTACGGAGTGCAGATCAAAAACAAGTTGTAGAACTTGTCAACTTCGACATCATACCCTTTTACACTTTGATAAATTTAACTCCGCAATAGGGGCAACCACCAGTCATCCGACTGGTCAAACCTGTGAACCAGTTCCTTTCGGAACTAGCTCACCCTCTAATGATGCTGGCACATCCAAAGTTTTAGTCGCTACCAATGTGAAGACAAACTGCTCACCTAAGTCCTCATGTGTGCTATTGAGCACGGCTCTAATTCAGATGCGAGATTCTGCAAACAATTGGCAGGAAGTAAGAGTCTTGTAAGACAGCGGTAGTGAAACCAGCCTTATCACCGAAAGTTGTAGGCGTAAATTGGACCTAAATTTGACGCCAACAAACTTAACTATCTCAGGTGTATCTAACGTTGAGATACACACGGAATTATGAAGAACATTTTTGAAATTTGGGGGGGGGGATGGAGTTGTAGGTCCCTAGCCTGTTTGCCTGCTGGCAATGGACAACCAAAAATTTTAAAATTTGTTGAAAAAATGTCCACAAAAATGAAAACTCGTTAAGTTTAACAAACCTAGCCGAACACACTTAATCAGTTCTTTTCCTAATTTTTAACTGTTAATGTCGGTCGATATATACCTTAACATGGTATATCGCTGCACTTTAAAAAATTCGAAGCTCACAAACCCTTAGTAGGGAAGAGGCGCCACTACATCCACCTCTGGCCCACTAATATGGCTAGCTACTGTAATAAAATCAGCCGCCAGAAACTGTCCGGTTATGCACAGCAACGCCCCGCAGTTTGCAGGGGAGAAAACACCCCTAACAAATGAACGGGCCGCGACCAAGCCTCGCCGGAGGTATCACTAGAACGGGCGAATCCTGGGGCACAATAGCACACAAACACAAACCAAATATCTCAACTATCCTGTTGGACCTTCTTCTTTGCCGATGGCTAGTTACCCCCTAGTTGATTCCTTGTCGCTCCCGTTCGTCTTCTTCCTTCTTCCTGAGGACTTCGTTGAGGTAGTGCCTCACCAACTCCCAGTTTTCTATACTCTCCATCATTTTCCCGACGATGCTATCGGGGGTCAGTACCTCGCCCAGACTGATGTTTGTCCTACTTCTCTGTGCGTCTCATCTGACGCAGATGAACAGCGTGTGTTCTGCCGAGTCTGCAGCCCCGCAGTACGTGCACAGGTCATCCTGCTCCTTCCCGATCCTCTTCGTGTACGCCTTGAAAGACCCATGGGCTGTAAAAGCTTGTGTTGTAAAATAGACAGTATGCTTATGTTTACAGCCCAGCCACACTCTGATGTTTGGGATGAGCCTCTTCGTCCATTGCCCTTTGGTGTTATTACTGCTCCACCCCTCCTGCCACTTGTCTATGGCGCGAGTCCTGGCGGAGTTGCGCACCTCGCTCCCCCCTCCTGCCTCGAAGATCTCGGGTCTTTCCTCCGCCAGGATCCGCAGTGGGATGGCTGGCTCATTTGCAGGTCCCCTTTCTCCGTACGCCTAATCCGCTTGACGGCGATGTCCAACTTCTTTATGTCGACGTTCTCCTTCAGGGATTTGACGAGGTCCGCGTACGTCTTACCCCCTACTGCTTTCACCGTCAGGGTGCTGCTCTTCTCCTTTTCCATTTGCTTCTTCTCCTGCTTTTGTTTATTTTTGCCCTGTGCATCCGTAATGATCTTCACACGGAGCCCACTCTGGAAGCAAACGCACTCCAGGATCTTCCTCTGCGTTACGATGCTCCAACTTCCGGGGGTAACTAGCTGTACTTCTCTCTTTTCTTGCGCCAGCGCCATCTCCTTTAGTTCTCGGAACTGCAGGTAGATGTCGCTGATATCCTCCTTGTCTCCCGTGCTCTTCTCCCCTTTAGTTGGCAGGACGAAAACCGTGGTGTTGATCGGCTGCTTCTTTTCCCCGTCTTTTGTGGTCACTTTTCTAGACTCCGTATTAAAGTCCGGCTGGCCTACGGTGCTTTCCACTGCGTCCCATACGTTGTACGAGATCCTGGCAATGTTTTGCACAGTCGTACTCTCCTTTGCCTCCTTCGTCGACATTACTATTGCCAAGTTCTCGTACTTTCTCACTTTCGTGACCTCGAACATTTTCAACTCCGTGTTCCTGTAACATTCCGCTGGCCAGTTTTCTCCTAACAGGCCGGCCACCGATTCGTAATTGCCAGCTCGCCCAATCAGCTCCGTTATCCTGTTTATCTCTCCTTCCTTTTCCCCGCATATAGTTTGGGTGCCGATGCATCTTGTTTCCGACATCCCGACCTCATTTTCCTCCGTCTGCGTGCCGATTGTTACCATTTCTGGCTTGGCTTTCTGGCTTCTAGGAACCGTAGTGGGGGCGGGAACAATGACAGGGGCAGGGGCAGCCTTTATCCTATCCTCGTACCTCGTCTTTAAATTTTCCGTAATTCTTCTCAGTGTCTTAGCCGCGTTTTTGATTTCTACCTTTGTGTTGGTGTTTTTTTTTTGTTAACACTGCCAGCTCATAGACTTCCTTTGCAACTTTGTCTATGAAGTACTTGATTTCATCCCGTTCCGGTGTGTTACCCTTTTTCTTAGGACTCTGCGTCAGCGTGCTAACTGAGATCATTGAGGTGGCCATTGTAGTAGATGCCGCTGCTGTTGTCGCCGGCGTTGATGGAACCGCGTTCCTGAATTCCTTTGCAGGGCTTCTAGCTAGTGATTCTCGTCGTCCAAAGATTTGAGCGGGATCCTCTTGGTTGCTGGGCGAGCTGTATCCTTTCTTGTCTGCCTGCATCCTCTTTTCCAGGATTTTATTGGTACTCTCCTGGTCCGAGTCCCGATCGCTTTTCCTGTGCTCCTCCATGTTTTTTTTCAGCGCTGGAAAAATCGCCTTCGCTGTGTAGATCTTGGCTCGTCTCGCCAAAAGAATACTTTTGGCGGGCGAGGGGTAATTGTGATAAACTATGAGGGGGGAGGGGAGGTACCCTTATCACCCGTGGATGAAGAACAGTTCGTCCACCTACACAGCCCCAAAACGGCCGGGATTCCGTGGAAGGAAAGCCAACCAGTAGGGGGGGGGGGGGTTGCGCGCAACCAAAATGTGTTGCGTCTGACGATGTAGGGACGTTATAAACAGGTGTGGAGAAAAAATCGTCGCAATTTGAAAATTCCCTCTACCTGGGGCTCTAGAGCCAAAAAACCAAAATATAAAGTTTCCAAAATGACAATGTCCACAAATTTGATTTTATAATTTTTCCACAAAAGTTTTATCAAAAAATATTCTAAGTGCCTCAAGGCTGGCACGTGCCGCAGTTCTAGATGGCCTTGAAAATTTTACCGGCCTGGATAGACCGTATGTAACACCGCACCAACTGGTTTATGCACTTAGAATAATTTGCAAAAAAATCTCACCGAACACCCCTTCAGCGCACACACTTCCTGCTGTAGGGGTTGAACGGCTAGGGCTGTAGGGCTGTAGGAATCCCACAGGCCCGCGCGACATCGGACCGCTGCGGATCAGCGCCTCGGCGACCCTCCTGGCAGCTTTCTATCTCTGCTACAACTGCTAACACTGTTGTACACTGGCAGCCCTTAGAATAGGGTTAAAGGTGTCGCACACACAAAACATCTCGTCACTAAAAAATCCGGAAACTAATCTCAAAGAAAAATACTGGTTTTCGTAGCTGTAACAGGCAAAAGAGTAGGAGCGATATAATCACGTCCTCATCTGATGACTGCTAAACTCAAAGTGAACCTATCCTAACTTAACCTAACCTAACATAACCTAACCTAACCAAACCTAACCAAACCTAACCAAACCTAACCTAACCTAACCTTTTTTTTAAACATGGGAAACTTTTAATAAGCACCATTATATAGGAGAGGACTCCGCAATCAGTAGTTTCAGATTCTCCCGAGAGGGCCTACCGACTAAAAACCATGTTTACTTTTCCAAGACATACGGCGCAAATTTCCTAACGAAAATATAAGTACAAAATAAATTATTTTGTTTAAAAGAACACGTATACCTCATAAAAAAACCTCAAAAATATTGATTAAGGAATAAAAAATTTCAAAAATGTATAGACTAGAAAATATTTGCCTATGAAATGCATACATAACTTCTCCAAGACATACGCCGCGAATTTGCTAACGAAAAGATAAATCCAAATTAAATTATTTTGTTTAAAAGAGTATGTATACCTCATAAAAAAACCTCAAAAAATATTGATTAAGTAATAAAAAATAGTAGATTAGTAATTTAACGTCCAATTTTGAATATAGGTAGAAATAGGAAATAATTTCATTCAGCTTTTTGGACAAGAAGCGTTTATTTAAACAACACAATGTTTCGCCAACAACATTGTTGGCTTCTTCAGGTGCTATAACAGTAACATTATAATAGAAAAACAATCTAATACAATAAATAAAGAAATTTACCTATGTTAGTTAATCGTAACTATAACAGACTGTACATCAATCATCTCCAAGGATGGTAAAATTGTAGAAATTCATTGACAATAATATGTACTTGAAGAATACAGAAAATAGGAAAACAGGAATTAAATTTCAATTAAATATTGTAATATAATGATCAAAGATAGGGACTAACCGGCAGAGTTTGCGTCGCCATTTCCTTCGACGGTTTCTCGACCTTCCTCGTTTTCGCGCTGGATATTTCTTTTTCCAGGTCCATAAATTGGTCCTGGAAGTCCAGTATTCTCCAGGTGAGCTTTTTGGCTGCCCCTTTTATCTCCACCTTGGTGTTAACGTGCATTTCCGTCAGTTTGTGCAGCTCAACCATATCCTTGACAATTTTTCCAGAAAAGTTTTATCAAAAAATATTCTAAGTGCCTCAAGGCTGGCACGTGCCGCAGTTCTAGATGGCCTTGAAAATTTTACCGGCCTGGATAGACCGTATGTAACACCGCACCAACTGGTTTATGCACTTAGAATAATTTGCAAAAAAATCTCACCGAACACCACTTCAGTGCACACACTTCCTGCTGTAGGGGTTCAACGGCTAGGGCTGTAGGGCTGTAGGAATCCCACAGGACCGCGCGACGTCAGACCGCTGCGGATCAGCGCCTCGGCGACCCTCCTGGCAGCTTCCTATCTCTGCTACAACTGCTAACACTGTTGTACACTGGCAGCCCTTAGAATAGGGTTAAAGGTGTCGCACACACAAAACATCTCGTCACTAAAAAATCCGGAAACTAATTTTACGCACACTATCAAGATCTCAAAGAAAAATACTGGTTTTCGTAGCTGTAACAGGCAAAAGAGTAGGAGCGATATAATCATGTCCTCATCTGATGACTGCTAAACTCAAAGTGAACCTAACCTAACTTAACCTAACCTAACCTAACATAACCTAACCTAACCAAACCTAACCTAACCTAACCTAACTTTACCTAACCTAACCTAACCTAACCTAACCTAACCTAACCTTTTTTTTAAACATGGGAAACTTTTAATAAGCACCATTATATAGGAGAGGACTCCGCAATCAGTAGTTTCAGATTCTCCCGAGAGGGCCTACCGACTAAAAACCATGTTTACTTTTCCAAGACATACGGCGCAAATTTCCTAACGAAAATATAAGTACAAAATAAATTATTTTGTTTAAAAGAACACGTATACCTCATGAAAAAACCTCAAAAAATATTGATTAAGGAATAAAAAAGGGAAAGTAGGAGCGATATAATCACGTCCTCATCTGATGACTGCTAAACTCAAAGTGAACCTAACCTAACTTAACCTAACCTAACTTTACCTAACCTAACCTAACCTAACCTGACTTAACCTAACCTTTCCTAACATAACCTAACCTAACCAAACCTAACCTAACCTAACCTAACCTAACTTTACCTAACCTAACCTAACCTAACCTTTTTTTTAAACATGGGAAACTTTTAATAAGCACCATTATATAGGAGAGGACTCCGCAATCAGTAGTTTCAGATTCTCCCGAGAGGGCCTACCGACTAAAAACCATGTTTACTTTTCCAAGACATACGGCGCAAATTTCCTAACGAAAATATAAGTACAAAATAAATTATTTTGTTTAAAAGAACACGTATACCTCATAAAAAAAACCTCAAAAAATATTGATTAAGGAATAAAACATTTCAAAAATGTATAGACTAGAAAATATTTGCCTATGAAATGCATACATATCTTCTCCAAGACATACGCCGCGAATTTGCTAACGAAAAGATAAATCCAAATTAAATTATTTTGTTTAAAAGAGTATGTATACCTCATAAAAAAACCTCAAAAAATATTGATAAAGAAATAAAAAATAGTAGATTAGTAATTTAACGTCCAATTTTGAATATAGGTAGAAATAGGAAATAATTTCATTCAGCTTTTTGGACAAGAAGCGTTTATTAAACAACACAACGTTTTGCCAACAACATTGTTGGCTTCTTCAGGTGCTATAACAGTAACATTATAATAGAAAAACAATCTAATACAATAAATAAAGAAATTTACCTATGTTAGAATAGGGTTAAAGGTGTCGCACACACAAAACATCTCGTCACTAAAAAATCCGGAAACTGATTTTACGCACACTATCAAGATCTCAAAGAAAAATACTGGTTTTCGTAGCTGTAACAGGCAAAAGAGTAGGAGCGATATAATCACGTCCTCATCTGATGACTGCTAAACTCAAAGTGAACCTAACCTAACTTAACCTAACCTAACCTAACATAACCTAACCTAACCAAACCTAACCTAACCTAACTTTACCTAACCTAACCTAACCTAACCTTTTTTTTAAACATGGGAAACTTTTAATAAGCACCATTATATAGGAGAGGACTCCGCAATCAGTAGTTTCAGATTCTCCCGAGAGGGCCTACCGACTAAAAACCATGTTTACTTTTCCAAGACATACGGCGCAAATTTCCTAACGAAAATATAAGTACAAAATAAATAATTTTGTTTAAAAGAACACGTATACCTCATAAAAAAAACCTAAAAAAATATTGATTAAGGAATAAAACATTTCAAAAATGTATAGACTAGAAAATATTTGCCTATGAAATGCATACATAACTTCTCCAAGACATACGCCGCGAATTTGCTAACGAAAAGATAAATCCAAATTAAATTATTTTGTTTAAAAGAGTATGTATACCTCATAAAAAAACCTCAAAAAATATTGATAAAGAAATAAAAAATAGTAGATTAGTAATTTAACGTCCAATTTTGAATATAGGTAGAAATAGGAAATAATTTCATTCAGCTTTTTGGACAAGAAGCGTTTATTAAACAACACAACGTTTTGCCAACAACATTGTTGGCTTCTTCAGGTGCTATAACAGTAACATTATAATAGAAAAACAATCTAATACAATAAATAAAGAAATTTACCTATGTTACTTAATCGTAACTATAACAGACTGTACATCAATCATCTCCAAGGATGGTGAAATTGCAGAAATTCATTGACAATAATATGTACTTGAAGAATACAGAAAATAGGAAAACCTAACCTAACCTTTTTTTTAAACTTGGGAAACTTTTAATAAGCACCATTATATAGGAGAGGACTCCGCAATCAGTAGTTTCAGATTCTCCCGAGAGGGCTTACCGACTAAAAATCATGTTTACTTTTCCAAGACATACGGCGCAAATTTCCTAACGAAAATATAAGTACAAAATAAATTATTTTGTTTAAAAGAACACGTATACCTCATAAAAAAACCTCAAAAAATATTGATTAAGGAATAAAAAATTTCAAAAATGTATAGACTAGAAAATATTTGCCTATGAAATGCATACATAACTTCTCCAAGACATACGCCGCGAATTTGCTAACGAAAAGATAAATCCAAATTAAATTATTTTGTTTAAAAGAGTATGTATACCTCATAAAAAAACCTCAAAAAATATTGATTAAGTAATAAAAAATAGTAGATTAGTAATTTAACGTCCAATTTTGAATATAGGTAGAAATAGGAAATAATTTCATTCAGGGTTATATAATGGTGCTTATTAAAAGTTTCCCATGTTTAAAAAAAAGGTTAGGTTAGGTTAGGTTAGGTTTGGTTAGGTTTGATTAGGTTAGGTTATGTTAGGTTAGGTTAGGTTAAGTTAGGTTAGGTTCACTTTGAGTTTAGCAGTCATCAGATGAGGACGTGATTATATCGCTCCTACTCTTTTGCCTGTTACAGCTACGAAAACCAGTATTTTTCTTTGAGATCTTGATAGTGTGCGTAAAATTAGTTTCCGGATTTTTAAGTGACGAGATGTTTTGTGTGTGCGACACCTTTAACCCTATTCTAAGGGCTGCCAGTGTACAACAGTGTTAGCAGTTGTAGCAGAGATAGGAAGCTGCCAGGAGGGTCGCCGAGGCGCTGATCCGCAGCGGTCTGACGTCGCGCGGGCCTGTGGGATTCCTAAAGCCCTACAGCCCTAGCCGTTGAACCCCTACAGCAGGAAGTGTGTGCACTGAAGTGGTGTTCGGTGAGATTTTTTTGCAAATTATTCTAAGTGCATAAACCAGTTGGTGCGGTGTTACATACGGTCTATCCAGGCCGGTAAAATTTTCAAGGCCATCTAGAACTGCGGCACGTGCCAACCTTGAGGCACTTAGAATATTTTTTGATAAAACTTTTGTGGAAAAATTGTCAAGGATATGGTTGAGCTGCACAAACTGACGGAAATGCACGTTAACACCAAGGTGGAGATAAAAGGGGCAGCCAAAAAGCTCACCTGGAGAATCCAGGACTTCCAGGAGCAATTTATGGACCTGGAAAAGGAAATATCCAGCGCGAAAACGAGGAAGGTCGAGAAACCGTCGAAGGAAATGGCGACGAAAACTCTTCCGGTTAGTCCCTATCTTTGATCATTATATTACAATATTTAATTGAAATTTAATTCCTGTTTTCCTATTTTCTGTATTCTTCAAGTACATATTATTGTCAATGAATTTCTGCAATTTCACCATCCTTGGAGATGATTGATGTACAGTCTGTTATAGGTACGATTAACTAACATAGGTAAATTTCTTTATTTATTGTATTAGATTGTTTTTCTATTATAATGTTACTGTTATAGCACCTGAAGAAGCCAACAATGTTGTTGGCAAAACGTTGTGTTGTTTAATAAACGCTTCTTGTCCAAAAAGCTGAATGAAATTATTTCCTATTTCTACCTATATTCAAAATTGGACGTTAAATTACTAATCTACTATTTTTTATTACTTAATCAATATTTTTTGAGGTTTTTTTATGAGGTATACATACTCTTTTAAACAAAATAATTTAATTTGGATTTATCTTTTCGTTAGCAAATTCGCGGCGTATGTCTTGGAGAAGTTATGTATGCATTTCATAGGCAAATATTTTCTAGTCTATACATTTTTGAAATGTTTTATTCCTTAATCAATATTTTTTGAGTTTTTTTTTATGAGGTATACGTGTTTTTTTTTAACAAAATAATTTATTTTGTACTTATATTTTCGTTAGGAAATTTGCGCCGTATGTCTTGGAAAAGTAAACATGGTTTTTAGTCGGTAGGCCCTCTCGGGAGAATCTGAAACTACTGATTCCGGAGTCCTCTCCTATATAATGGTGCTTATTAAAAGTTTCCCATGTTTAAAAAAAAGGTTAGGTTAGGTTAGGTTAGGTTAGGTTAGGTTAGGTTATGTTAGATAAAGTTAGGTTAGGTTAGGTTAGGTTATGTTAGGTTAGGTTAGGTTAAGTTAGGTTAGGTTCACTTTGAGTTTAGCAGTCATCAGATGAGGACGTGATTATATCGTTCCTACTCTTTTGCCTGTTACAGCTACGTTGATTCTACGTTGATCTGCGCTACATTTGGTGGGTCACAATTGTGGAGGAATTCCTACGTTCGTGAGAGGAACGAGCCGTTCCTTCATAGACGTGACCTTTACAACCCAAGGACTAGCAAGGAGTGTGTCAAACTGGAGAGTCCTAGAACTGGAGAATCTCACCTTGCACCGCTACATCCGCTACGAGGTGGTAGACGGACCGGGGGCCAGGCGACAGAACGATCCGAAAAGGAGAATAGCGGATTGGAGTGTGTTCAAGTCCTCACTGGCGCTGATAGTGAACTCAATGACTGAAGAGCGGAGGAGTTCACACACCGAGGGCGCCGAGGCATTAGCGGAGGCTTACAGAGCCAGTGTTACTTTGGCTCCGAACAGCCGTAAGCTTATGCCATACTGGTGGGACGAGAACATCAGCCAAATCAGAGCCCTGAGTACGAGAGCGAGGAGGATACTCACGAGAGCACGAGCACGCCGGAATGAAGTTGATCTAGGGCAGCTGGAGCGAGAGTACAAAATCTCGCGCAGATCACTTAAGAAGGCGATCGTGGAGGCAAAGAGAAGGCACTGACGCGAGCTCTTACTGAGAGTGGACGAGGACGTATGGGGTACTGCCTACCAAGTGGTGGTTAGGGGGTTGACAAATTTAAGGCCTCTTGATTTGACCGAGGACAGAAAACTCGAAATCTTGAGCCACCTGTTCCCGCAGAGGATAGAGGAACGGGCGAACCCCCCCGAGGTAACGGAAGCAACAGTACCTTTTACGATGGAAGAGCTCGAGACTGCGGTAAAGAGCAGAAAGAACCAGAAGGCTCCCGGTCCGGACGGATTACCCACGGAAGCAATTAAGATTGCTCTGGAGGAACAAGGAGAATGGCTGTTGGGAATCTTCAACGAGCTACTGCACAAGCTCGAGTTCCCGGCGGCCTGGAAGACAGCATCGACGGTCCTGATTAAGAAGACAGGGAAGAACCCCGACGAGCCTGGGTCGTTTTGGCCCATATGCCTTTTGAACTTACTTTCTAAGGTGTATGAAGCCCTTCTTCAGAAAAGGCTGGAAGAGGAAATCGAAGGATGGGTGCTTCTGAGTCCCAGGCAGTTCGGATTTCGTCGGAACAGGTCGACGATTCAGGCTCTCAGGGAGGTGTACGACACCCCTCTGAACAGCACAGCCAAATGGCATGTCCTGGTCACTTTGGACGTAAGGAATGCTTTCAACACGGCTAGCTGGGCGCTCATTCTCGAGGAACTCAGGAAGATGGAGATTCCGCACTATCTGCAGGCTATTCTGGCGGACTACCTCTGCGATAGGTACGTCCGAACATCGAAGAGTAAGGACGCCAGAGTACTCAGGGCAACGGCAGGAGTCCCGCAGGGTTCAGTCCTTGGACCTACGCTATGGAACATCCTGTACAACGATGTGCTCAATCTCCAGCTACTGGGCGACTTGAAGTGCATCGGATTTGCGGACGACCTGGCACTGATCACGAAGGCGAGGAACGAGGAAGAGTTGAAGTATTGCGTCAACGTCAACCTCTGGAGGATCAGTGCATGGATGGACGCGCACAAACTTCAGTTAGCCCCCGAAAAAACGGAGGCTGTGATACTGAAGGGGAAGCGCAAGAGGGATGGCGTAAACTTCAAATTGGCGGGCCGAACTATTACTCCTAAGCCTCACATCAGATACCTCGGGGTGACATTCGGTACAAACGGTTCGTTCGCGGAGCACGTGAGGTGCTCTGCGGCTAAGGCCGAGGAGAGAGCTGGCAGCCTTAAAAGACTGATGCCAAACGTGGGAGGCCCTAACTGGGCCAAGCGGAGAGTGCTAGTAGGGACAGTGCACTCCATTCTCCTATACGGAGCTCCGATATGGAGTGCCTTTCTTCAGTATGAAAAGCACTGCAACATACTGGTAAGTTCCCAACGCAAGGCCCTTTTAGGGGTGGCATCGGCCTACCGAACCGTTTCCACCGTCGCCCTACAGGTGGTAACCGGTGTACTTCCGATTAAGCTTCAGGCGATGGAGAGAACGGAAGTATACGAGGAAGGCGGGGGAAAGGAAGTTCGTCACGCGGCTAGAGCTCGTTCGATCCAGAGGTGGCAGGACGAGTGGCAGCGTAATACCGAAAAGGGGCAGTGGACAAAAAGGATTATTCCGAACATCCAGGAATGGCTGGCCTGTAAGCATAGGGTCATTGACTACTATGTTACACAGGCTCTCACAGCACACGGATCCTTTAGAGTGTTCACCAAGCGGATCGGTAAGGAGCAAGAGGACACATGCGTATACTGCGGAGCCGTGGACACTGCAGAACATACGCTTTTCGCATGCGGAAGATGGGACGGAGAAAGGACAAGAGCGGCGGCTACCGTCGACGAGTTCCTGACACCGGACAATCTCCTACAGGTGATGGTGAAGTCCAGGGAGAACTGGGAGTCAGTGAGGCGGATGATGACTGACATCCTGAAAGTCAAGGAAGCAGACGAAAGAGAGCGTCAGGGTCGAGTCGAAGTGACCTAGCCGGGCAGTGCAAGCTCGTTGTCTAATCTCCAGATGAATAGCCTGAGTGAGCGACGGGGCAGCTCAAAGGTCGGGTTATAGACACCCGCATCCGGAGAGCAGGGGTAAACTTCTAGTCACCTGGCGAGGCCTCGGGGGTCCATGTTTAAAACCACGGGAGCCGCCGACGGGAACGCCTTGTATTCGGACCGGTGCACCTCATAAACAGGTCAAGGTCTGAAACACGAGACAGGCGCCCTAAGCCCGGCGCCCTCTCTTATTCGCTTCGGAGGAGAAAGGGCGACGGGGTAGAGAGACCTGGGAGTCCAGACTCAAGAAGAAAGACCAACAAGACTCTGAGCAGATAGAAAGAGAGTGACAGGTTTCGAGTCGAAGAGACCTAACTGGACAGGGCAGGCACGTTGCCCTCTCTCTGGAGGGATCGCATGTTTCGGAAGAATGGCAGCTCAAAGATCGGGCTATAGACACCCGCATTTGGAGAGCAGGGGCAAACATCTAGTCACCTGGCGATGCCACAGCGGCCCGTGTTTAAAACCATGGGAGCCGCTGACGGGAACGCCTTGTATTCGGACCGGCGCACCTCATAAACAGGTCAAGGTTCGAAACGCAAGACAGACGCCCTGCGCCCTCTGTCTTCTCGTTGCGGTTCTGAGGGGAGGCGGCGGCAGAGCCTGGTTCGTGAGTCCTGTGTGTCCAGACTCAAGAAGAACGATCATCAAGACCCTTCAGACCGATGACGAGCAGAAGGAGGAGACAGGAACGGAGGAACAGGGAGACTAGTCGGAGTCTTAGGCCGCGGGATCGCACACGGAACCGCTTGCGGATGGTAAAGGCAGCTCAAAGGTCGGGTTATAGACACCCGCATCCAGAGAGTGTGGGTATGCCACGTAGTCACCTAGCGACGCCCCGGGGGAGATCCGTGCGTAAAACCACGCGAGTTTTCGTCGAGGACGCTTTGTATTCGGACTGGATAACCTGGTAACCAGGTCAAGTCCGAAAACACGAGACGGACGCCTACTGCTGGATACCTGAAGTGGGCGAATGCCGTGGGTGAGCTGGTGGGGGGATTTGACAGACTTAGCAACCTGACTCTAGGACGACCACCGGAAGAAAGACACGGAAGAAACAGGAGGAGGAAGCAGACGAGAAAAAGGAAGAACCAGGAAGAACTAGCCACTCCGTCATGATGAATAGTCCACTACGACAGTCCCATGACGGAGAGGAGGCAAGCAGGGTTTTTAGTCGGTATGCCACCTGTGGAGACTCCGACACTACCTGGAATGATGGTGTCTATAAAAGATTTTCCCTGGATAAAAAAAAAAAAAAAAAGGTTAGGTTAGGTAAAGTTAGGTTAGGTTAGGTTAGGTTAGGTTTGGTTAGGTTAGGTTATGTTAGGTTAGGTTAGGTTAAGTTAGGTTAGGTTCACTTTGAGTTTAGCAGTCATCAGATGAGGACGTGATTATATCGCTCCTACTCTTTTGCCTGTTACAGCTACGAAAACCAGTATTTTTCTTTGAGAACTTGATAGTGTGCGTAAAATCAGTTTCCGGATTTTTTAGTGACGAGATGTTTTGTGTGTGCGACACCTTTAACCCTATTCTAAACCAATTTATGGACCTGGAAAAGGAAATATCCAGCGCGAAAACGAGGAAGGTCGAGAAACCGTCGAAGGAAATGGCGACGCAATCTCTGCCGGTTAGTCCCTATCTTTCATCATTATATTACAATATTTAATTGAAATTTAATTCCTGTTTTCCTATTTTCTGTATTCTTCAAGTACATATTATTGTCAAGGAATTTCTGCAATTTCACCATCCTTGGAGATGATTGATGTACAGTCTGTTATAGTTACGATTAACCAACATAGGTAAATTTCTTTATTTATTGTATTAGATTGTTTTTCTTTTATAATGTTACTGTTATAGCACCTGAAAAAGCCAACAATGTTGTTGGCGAAACGTTGTGTTGTTTAAATAGACGCTTCTTGTCCAAAAAGCTGAATGAAATTATTTCCTATTTCTACCTATATTCAAAATTGGACGTTAAATTACTAATCTACTATTTTTTATTACTTAATCAATATTTTTTGAGGTTTTTTTATAAGGTATACATACTCTTTTAAACAAAATAATTTAATTTGGATTTATCTTTTCGTTAGCAAATTCGCGGCGTATGTCTTGGAGAAGTTATGTATGCATTTCATAGGCAAATATTTTCTAGCCTATACATTTTTGAAATTTTTTATTCCTTAATCAATATTTTTTGAGGTTTTTTTATGAGGTATACGTGTTCTTTTAAACAAAATAATTTATTTTGTACTTATATTTTCGTTAGGAAATTTGCGCCGTATGTCTTGGAAAAGTAAACATGGTTTTTAGTCGGTAGGCCCTCTCGGGAGAATCTGAAACTACTGATTGCGGAGTCCTCTCCTATATAATGGTGCTTATTAAAAGTTTCCCAAGTTTAAAAAAAAGGTTAGGTTAGGTTAGGTTAGGTTATGTTAGGTTAGGTAAGGTTAGGTTAGGTTATGTTAGGTTAGGTTAGGTTAGGTTAGGTTAGGTTAAGTTAGGTTAGGTTCACTTTGAGTTTAGCAGTCATCAGATGAGGACGTGATTATATCACTCCTACTCTTTTGCCTGTTACAGCTACGAAAACCAGTATTTTTCTTTGAGATTTTGATAGTGTGCATAAAATCAGTTTTCGGATTTTTTAGTGACGAGATGTTTTGTGTGTGCCACACCTTTAACCCTATTTTAAGGGCTGCCAGTGTACAACAGTGTTAGCAGTTGTAGCAGAGATAGGAAGCTGCCAGGAGGGTCGCCGAGGCGCTGATCCGCAGCGGTCCGACGTCGCGCGGGCCTGTGGGATTCCTACAGCCCTACAGCCCTAGCCGTTCAACCCCTACAGCAGGAAGTGTGTGCGCTGAAGTGGTGTTCGGTGAGATTTTTTTGCAAATTATTCTAAGTGCATAAACCAGTTGGTGCGGTGTTACATACGGTCTATCCAGGCCGGTAAAATTTTCAAGGCCATCAAGAACTGCGGCACGTGCCAGCCTTGAGGCACTTAGAATATTTTTTGATAAAACTTTTCTGGAAAAATTGTCAAGGATATGGTTGAGCTGCACAAACTGACGGAAATGCACGTTAACACCAAGGTGGAGATAAAGGGGTTAGCCAAAAAGCTCACCTGGAGAATCCAGGACTTCCAGGACCAATTTATGGACCTGGAAAAAGAAATATCCAGCGCGAAAACGAGGAAGGTCGAGAAACCGTCGAAGGAAATGGCGACGCAAACTCTGCCGGTTAGTCCCTATCTTTGATCATTATATTACAATATTTAATTGAAATTTAATTCCTGTTTTCCTATTTTCTGTATTCTTCAAGTACATATTATTGTCAATGAATTTCTGCAATTTCACCATCCTTGGAGATGATTGATGTACAGTCTGTTATAGTTACGATTAACTAACATAGGTAAATTTCTTTATTTATTGTATTAGATTGTTTTTCTATTATAATGTTACTGTTATAGCACCTGAAAAAGCCAACAATGTTGTTGGCGAAACGTTGTGTTGTTTAAATAAACGCTTCTTGTCCAAAAAGCTGAAAGAAATTATTTCCTATTTCTACCTATATTCAAAATTGGACGTTAAATTACTAATCTACTATTTTTTATTACTTAATCAATATTTTTTGAGGTTTTTTTATGAGGTATACATACTCTTTTAAACAAAATAATTTAATTTGGATTTATCTTTTCGTTAGCAAATTCGCGGCGTATGTCTTGGAGAAGTTATGTATGCATTTCATAGGCAAATATTTTCTAGTCTATACATTTTTGAAATTTTTTATTCCTTAATCAATATTTTTTGAGGTTTTTTTATGAGGTATACGTGTTCTTTTAAACAAAATAATTTATTTTGTACTTATATTTTCTTTAGGAAATTTGCGCCGTATGTCTTGGAAAAGTAAACATGATTTTTAGTCGGTAGGCCCTCTCGGGAGAATCTGAAACTACTGATTGCGGAGTCCTCTCCTATATAGTGGTGCTTATTAAAAGTTTCCCAAGTTTAAAAAAAAGGTTAGGTTAGGTTATGTTAGGCACTCAGAGGCTTGCCCGAAGCCTGGACAGCTGGAGAGTGCTGGAAACGGAGAATCTCACATTGCACCGTTACATCAGATTCGAGGTGAAAGATAGACCGGCGGAGAAGGCAACGAAGGAAAGAACTATCAGGAAGGTAGACTGGGAAGTGTTTAGAAATGCACTACCCATCCTGATCGACTCCCTGGAGGCAGGGGAAGAAAAATCCTACAAGAAAGGGACAAAACTGCTGGTCAAAGCTTATCGTGCCAGCGTGTCGCAAGGATCGGCGTACCACAGCTTTATGCCATACTGGTGGAACGATGATATAAGCCGCATCAGAGCAGTCAGCACTAGGGCCAGGAGGCTGCTAACAAGAAGCAGAGGCAGGGGCAGTGAAGCGGAGTTGGAGCGGCGACACGCTGAGTACATGGAGAAGAGAAAGGAATTGAAGAAGGCGATCGCCTCCGCCAAAAGGAAGCATTGGAGGGAACTGCTGTTGTCGGTAGAAGACGACGTGTGGGGCACAGCATACCAGGTGGTGGTCAAGAGCATCACGAACTCTAAAACCGAAGAACTTCCTGAGGAGAGGAAGCTGGAGATCCTCGACCACCTGTTCCCTCGGCGGACAGAAGAGCCTTTCATTCCCCCAACGGCCCCGGCCGCGGCGGATCTTTTCTCCATGGAAGAGCTGAGACTGGCAGTTATGAAAAGGAAGAAGAAAAAGGCACCCGGACCCGACAGACTTCCCATGGAGGCCATAGGAGTGGCGTTGAACATCAACGAGGAATGGCTGCTGGGCATCTATAACGAACTCCTGCGGAAGCTGGTGTTCCCAAGGGAGTGGAAGACGGCAGCAGCCGTCCTGATAGAGAAGGCAGTCAGGAGCCCCGGGGAGCCGGGATCGTACCGACCCATCTGCCTGCTAAACACATTTTCTAAAGTGTACGAAGCGCTACTCCATGGTAGACTGGAGAAAGAAATTGAGCGAAAGGGATTGCTTAGTGAGCAGCAGTTCGGGTTCAGGAAAAAGAGGTCCACCATCCAGGCGCTCAGGATGGTGCAGGAAGCACCCATGAACAGGAAAGCCAGGTGGCATGTGCTCATCACGCTAGATGTTAAAAACGCCTTCAACACTGCTAGCTCAGGAGGCATTGTATATCACCATACCTGCAGGTAATACTGGCAGACTACCTCAGGGACAGGCAGGTCAGCACCTCGAGAAGCAGCCAGGCTAGGACAATTAAGACCACAGCCGGCGTTCCACAGGGGTCAGTCCTAGGACCCACTCTGTGGAATATCAGCGGTCCGACGTCGCGCGGGCCTGTGGGATTCCTACAGCCCTACAGCCCTAGCCGTTCAACCCCTACAGCAGGATGTGTGTGCGCTGAAGTGGTGTTCGGTGAGATTTTTTTGCAAATTATTCTAAGTGCATAAACCAGTTGGTGCGGTGTTACATACGGTCTATCCAGGCTGGTAAAATTTTCAAGGCCATCTAGAACTGTGGCACGTGCCAGCCGTGAGGCACTTAGAATATTTTTTGATAAAACTTTTGTGGACTTAGAAAAATTATAAAATCAAATTTGTGGACATTGTCATTTTGGAAACTTTATATTTTGGTTTTTTGGCTCTAGAGCCCCAGATAGAGGGAATTTTCAAATTGCGACGGTTTTTTTCCACCCCTGTTTATAACGTCCCTACATCGTCAGACGCAACACATTTTGGTTGCGCGCAACCCCCCCCCCCCCTACTGGTTTGCCTTCCTTTCACGGAATCCCGGCCGTTTTGGGGCTGTGTAGGTGGACGAACTGTTCTTATCACAATTACCCCTCGCCCGCCAAAAGTACTCTTTTGGTGAGACGAGCCAAGATCTACACAGCGAAGGCGATTTTTCCAGCGCTGGAAAAAAATATGGAGGAGCACATGAAAAGCGATCGGGACTCGGACCAGGAGAGTACCAATAAAATCCTGGAAAAGAGGATGCAGGCAGACAAGAAAGGATACAGCTCGCCCAGCAACCAAGAGGATCCCGCTCAAATCTTTGGACGACGAGAATCACTATCTAGAAGCCCTGCAAAGGAAATCAGGAACGCGGTTCCATCAACGCCGGCGACAACAGCAGCGTTATCTACGACAATGACCACCTCAATGATCTCAGTTAGCACGCTGATGCAGAGTCCTAAGAAAAAGGGTAACACACCGGAACGGGATGAAATCAAGTACTTCATAGACAAAGTTGCAAAGGAAGTCTATGAGCTGGCAGTGTTAACAAAAAAAAAACACCAACACAAAGGTAGAAATCAAAAACGCGGCTAAGACACTGAGAAGAATTACGGAAAATTTAAAGACGAGGTTCGAGGATAGGATAAAGGCTGCCCCTGCCCCTGTCATTGTTCCCGCCCCCACTACGGTTCCTAGAAGCCAGAAAGCCAAGCCGGAAATGGTAACAATCGGCACGCAGACGGAGGAAAATGAGGTCGGGACGTCGGAAACAAGATGCATCGGCACCCAAACTATATGCGGGGAAAAGGAAGGAGAGATAAACAGGATAACGGAGCTGATTGGGCGAGCTGGCAATTACGAATCGGTGGCCGGCCTGTTAGGAGAAAACTGGCCAGCGGAACGTTACAGGAACACGGAGCTAGAAATGTTCGAAGTCACGAAAGTGAGAAAGTACGAGAACTTGGCAATAGTAATGTCGACGAAGGAGGCAAAGGAGAGTACGACTGTGCAAAACATTGCCAGGATCCCGTACAACGTATGGGACGCAGTGGAAAGCAACGTAGGCCAGCCGGACTTTAATACGGAGTCTAGAAAAGTGACCACAAAAGACGGGGAAAAAGAAGCAGCCGATCAACACCACGGTTTTCGTCCTGCCAACTAAAGGGGAGAAGAGCACGGGAGACAAGGAGGATATCAGCGACATCTACCTGCAGTTCCGAGAACTAAAAGAGATGGCGCTGGCGCAAGAAAAGAGAGAGGTACAGCTAGTTACCCCCGGAAGTTGGAGCATCGTAACGCAGAGGAAGATCCTGGAGTGTGTTTGCTTCCAGAGTGGGCTCCGTGTGAAGATCATTACGGATGCACAGGGCAAATATAAACAAAAGCAGGAGAAGAAGCAAATGGAAAAGGAGAAGAGCAGCACCCTGACGGTGAAAGCACTAGGGTGTAAGACGTACGCGGACCTCGTCAAATCCCTGTAGGAGAACGTCGACATAAAGAAGTTGGACATCGCCGTCAAGCGGATTAGGCGTACGGAGAAAGGGGACCTGCAAATGAGCATTGAAGGGGATGATCTGAAGGCGGCCACTCTAGAAGGGGAAATAGTCAGTAAATTCTCCGACTGGGAGGTAGCCAGGGGCAGTCAGTGGAAAAACACGGTTATCGTATACGGCATAGAAGAGACGGTGGATGCCGAAGAAGTCAAGGAAGCCATAGGGCAGGAACTAGGGCTTGAGGACAAAAAGGAAATTTTGGAATTGTGAGAGAAATAGTTGAGATATTTTGTTTGTGTTTGTGTGCTATTGTGCCCCAGGATTCGCCCGTTCTAGTGATACCTCCGGCGAAGCTAGGTCGCGGCCCATTCTTTTGTTAGGGGTGTTTTCTCTCCTGCAAAATGCGGGGCGTTGCTGTGTGGAACAGGACAATTCCTGGCGGCTGATTTTGGGACAGTAGCTAGCCATATTAGTGGGCCAGAGGTGGGTGTAGTGGCGCCTCTTCCCTACTAAGGGTTTGTGAGCTACGAATTTTTTAAAGTGCAGCGATATACCCTCTTAAGGTATATATCGACCGACATTAACAGTTAAAAATTAGGAAAGACCTGATTAAGTGTGTTCGGCTAGGTTTGTTAAACTTAACGAGTTTTCATTTTTGTGGATATTTTTACAACAAATTTAAAAATTTTTGGTTGTCCAGCGCCAGCAGGCAAACAGGCTAGGGACCTACAACTCCATCCCCCCCTAAATTTCAATAGTGTTCCCCATGGAAACACTTTCCCCCTTCTACCATTTTTGTTTTGGGTTACCCCTCTTCCGCCAAAAGTTTCGTCTTGGCGCGGGGACTTCGACGATACCTCCCCCCCGCCCTAATCCCTCCCACCACATTCGAGTTTTTCCGCTCCAAAAATTTTGGTTAAAAAATTAAGTGACGCCATGAGTGAGCGGAAGGAACAAGCCGCGCGCGGAACGAGCGCAGGCACGAGTACTGACGACCGCCAGGCTCAGTATGTCTTTTCGAGGCGCGAGTCATTGAAGAGGACCCCGCCAAGTAAGGTGGATCCTAAAAGAGCGGAGCGGGAAAGAGTTAATTCTATTCATGAACTAGGCTCCGCCGACTTCATGAGGAACTTCGCCCAAAAGGTCACTCCGAAGAGGCAAAGAGAAGAATCTAGAGAGGAAACCCGTGATCTGGGTGAGAGCCTCCGAAAAATTGTCAAGAATATGGTTGAGCTGCACAAACTGACGGAAATGCACGTTAACACCAAGGTGGAGATAAAGGGGTTAGCCAAAAAGCTCACCTGGAGATTCCAGGACTTCCAGGACCAATTTATGGACCTGAAAAAAAAAATATCCAGCGCGAAAACGAGGAAGGTCGAGAAACCGTCGAAGGAAATGGCGACGCAAACTCTGCCGGTTAGTCCCTATCTTTGATCATTATATTACAATATTTAATTGAAATTTAATTCCTGGTTTCCTATTTTCTGTATTCTTCAAGTACATATTATTGTCAATGAATTTCTGCAATTTCACCATCCTTGGAGATGATTGATGTACAGTCTGTTATAGTTACGATTAACTAACATAGGTAAATTTCTTTATTTATTGTATTAGATTGTTTTTCTATTATAATGTTACTGTTATAGCACCTGAAAAAGCCAACAATGTTGTTGGCGAAACGTTGTGTTGTTTTAAATAAACGCTTCTTGTCCAAAAAGCTGAATGAAATTATTTCCTATTTCTACCTATATTCAAAATTGGACGTTAAATTACTAATCTACTATTTTTTATTACTTAATCAATATTTTTTGAGGTTTTTTTATGAGGTATACATACTCTTTTAAACAAAATATTTTAATTTGGATTTATCTTTTCGTTAGCAAATTCGCGGCGTATGTCTTGGAGAAGTTATGTATGCATTTCATAGGCAAATATTTTCTAGTCTATACATTTTTGAAATTTTTTATTCCTTAATCAATATTTTTTGAGGTTTTTTTATGAGGTATACGTGTTCTTTTAAACAAAATAATTTATTTTGTACTTATATTTTCGTTAGGAAATTTGCGCCGTATGTCTTGGAAAAGTAAACATGGTTTTTAGTCGGTAGGCCCTCTCGGGAGAATCTGAAACTACTGATTGCGGAGTCCTCTCCTATATAATGGTGCTTATTAAAAGTTTCCCTAGTTTAAAAAAAAGGTTAGGTTAGGTTAGGTTAGGTTGGGTGGACAGGTGGGAACTGAGCAAGTTCTCTACTGCACATACTGTCACCAACTCTCTAATGGAACCATCTTGCGCAGACATCATGGCAACTCAAAGGTCGAGTTATAGACACTCGCATCCGGAGAGAGCGGGTAACTGATTGACACCTGGTGAAGCCTCGGAGAACCATGCGTCTAACCACGCGGGCATTCGACGAGTTCGCCCTGTATATGGACTGGCTAGCCTCGTAAAACAGGTCGAAGTCCGTAAGCTTGAGACAGCCGCCTGCCGCCAGATGCCTCCGTAGAAGGATTCTGATGGGGAGCTGGGCAAAAGACCCAGTCTAGGGGCCAAGCCCAAGACCGAATGGAAGAGCCGAAATACCATTGCACGGAAAGTACATACTGCGGTATATGCAACTCCATGGGTATTAAGCCACGCAACAAAAATGCGTCTTTTTCGTGGTGCACCTGATAGCCCGCCCACTCCTGGCCCAAGCCGGGAGTGGCCAGGTGACAAAAACCATCGGATCTAGAGGAGAGAACCTCGATAATAAATCGTGCCACTATACACCTTGTACAGAGACACTGATCGAGCGTGACACTTCTTCTACTTACTTGTGCCACACTCCTTTCTCCCATCTCTCCTGTCGGGTCGCACTTGACCCAACTCTTGTACTTCAGGACCTGATTCGTTGAATGCGAACCAGGCCCACACGTATTTCATATTTATCCTCCCTCCTAACCCCCCAACAGTTTGTTGAGGGACATTGGGAAGCGGCCCTATACCAGGCCGGGGTGCTACGGGTCTCCCTCGGGGGCTTGCGCAAGCACGCTCCGGGGCCGGAGCCCGACGCACTTTAGCTGAGTTTTGACTCCCCTTGCTCGGCTCTGGGTCAAACTCACCTCTGTCGTCCGCTCTATTGGAGCCCTCCTGCCCGACTCTCTTGCTCTCTTCTGTTCCTGACGCATCTAGTTTACTCGGGGCCAGGGACTGTTTAATTTTCACTCTGTCCACCCCACCTAGGGGACTATCTCTCAAGATCTCATCTTGCTTCAACTTGTCTGGGGTGAGATCGATCTTTAATCTTCACTATCGGTCGCACTTGACCAACCCTTGTCACCACCCAACGCTGCTAGGTAACTAGAGCTAGGGGGTCTCTTCTAATTTTCATTTTCAAGATAACCGGCACACGGCCCCGAGGGCAGAGGATGACTTAACGTCACAATGGCCGAGGGGGCGGACGAGCCAAATGATCGGCTCTCACAATACTCGCGTGGGTCGTGCTCAGAGGCTCCGTGGTCAAAGGTTGGTGAATTGAGGGTGGGGTCCCCCGGGCCACGGGGTTGAAGAGTTGCTGTGAGTTTATCTCTGCCGAAATGTAGAGGTTGTGGGAGTCAGGAACCAGCCGCTTCGGACCTTGATCGGGAAGTGTGCGATGAGTAGGGGGTGTCGGATCTCCTACTGCGCCGAGCGGGCCCGGCCCGTCCGTGTATTCTGGGGCCGGATAAACAGAACAAGGTTAGGCCTCAGGGAACTGGGATAGGACAAGAGTCCGAGGGTACACCCGTTCCTAATCTTCTGGCCTGCTCCATCACACACGATGCGCTGGCAAAAACAACAATATGGAAAGTAAGAATAGGGGGGACCAGAACGACGTTAGTGTAGAGGAGATATTTAAGAAGAGTGGTGCCACGCGGCGAACACCGCCACCACGGAAAGATAAGGGCTGCACTCCAACTGCAGCGGAGAAGGAGGCGGAGGTCATCGTTGTGGCCGAAGAGGATAATATAAGGAAGAGCCAGAGTAAAGCCGCCCAGGCTGGAGATGGCACGGTGAGAGCTGCGAGACGCAATAGCGTAGCCGCACTCTTGGCCACAATGAAGAGCAAGAAGGACAAGGCGAACGTTATCTCGAACCCGACCTCGACTAAAAGAGGGAGGGAACGAGAGGAGTCCGAGGGCGAAAGAGAGGAGGAGTTTGCCGATGCCATGAAACTTCTAATCATGGCAACGGGCAAACTAGCTGGTATCGTGGACGGGACACCGAACACGAAGACCAGTATTAAGGAGGCGGTAAAGGAGCTCAAGTGGCATGTGGCGGTCACAAACCACAAGCTGAAGAAGCTCCGGGAATCGCCGACGAAGAAGCGGCTGAAAAGGGTCAGCAAGGAGGCGCGCAATACGGCAAGCATTGCAACCCAGACAGACCCGGTATCGGAAGCTGGATCTGAAGAGGCAACCCGGGCGGAACGGAGCATTAGGCTCTCCGCGACGCTGGCTGGAGGGGGTGCCTTCGCAGATCTAGCACCGATACTAGACAGCGTTTGGCCGGAAGAATGTTACAAGGCTACCACTATGGAGCCCGGTAACGTGACAAAAGCTGACGTGAAAGAAGATCTAGCCGTTATCGTGACCCGGGCCTAGACCCTGAAGGCAGTGTCATGAAGGGCATGGCAGGTAGATTCCCCGACCTGGTCTGCATGGCCAAGGACGGACTTCAGGAAGGTAGAGTGGAGTTCCTGAGGAGCGTCACGGAAGTCGTGGGCAGGAAAGGGAAGAAAACTAAGAGGGAGAACACCCTATTCGTCCTCCCTTACAAGATGGACGAGGGGGGTGTTAACGACACCGGAACTCTTTACCGGCTCTGCCAGAACCTGAGGGAAGAAGCGGTGAAGCAGCAGCTGGAGAGAGTGAGAGTGTTCACCCTCGGCGCCATCGACGCGGGCTACCTGAGGAAGTGCGCGGAGTTCGCCTTCCATGTCACGGTGTGCAGGGCCATAATAATGACCGCAGGGGCAAGGGGAAGGAAGAAACCCCCTGAAAAAAGAGGCGACACCGTCGGAGGAGCGGTGAAAAAGGCGCCGGACACCGAAAAAGTCATCGTTAAGGCAGAAGGCTCCACCTACGCAGATATCCTGCGCAAGGTGAAGAACGATGTCAAGATCGACGAAATCGGCGTCCAGGTCAGGTCTATGAGGAAGACAGCCCTGGGAGATCTGCTTCTGGAGATCTCGGGAGGGCGCGCGAAGGCCAACGCCTTCAAAAAAGCAGCTGAGAACACCAGCACGCGAGTCCTAGTGAAGGACAGGATGGACGTAATCCATATCGCTAATAAAGATGCGGACATCAGTGCTGAGGTGTTAAAGCTGCAGATTTTGAAGTGCAGAGAGGACCTGGGGAAGGACGAGGTCAAGGTCATCTCAATGAGACCGATGGCGAGCGGAAACCAGGCTGCCACGGTAGCAGTGAGAAAAGACGTTGCGACCGACCTTGATGCGAAGGGCCGCATCAGAATAGGTTGGGTCGCTTGCCGGGTGAGGAAGAGGATCGAGGTGCACAGGTGCTACCGGTGCCTACAGTTCGGGCACCGGACAGCTGAGTGCAAGGGGCAGAACAGGTCCATCCTCTGCTTCAACTGCGGTGGAAAAGACCACAAGGCCAAGGACTGTAAGAACCCTTCTCGCTGCATAACGTGCGACGAAATTGGGCACAGGTCTGATCAGACGAAGTGCCCCGTTTTCAGAACGTTAGTCTACGGCAAGTGCGCAAGCGTAAGCCGTAGAGCAGCGAGGACCCCATCCAAAACCAACAATGGGGATTAAGGTTCTGCAGTGCAACCTTGGAAGAGCACGGGCGGCGCATGACGTCACCTATGCGGCCGCTATGCAGGCGGGGATCGACCTCTTGGTAGTGAGCGAGCCGAACAAGACGCTCACAAAGGGAGGTAGATGGCTCAGGGACACGCGGTGCGACGTGGCAGTGCTGTTCCTGAACAGGAAGATGGAAGTAAGCGGGGTCCATTGCGGTGATGGCTACCTATGTATAGACTTCGGGAAGTGCCTTGTCCTCTGCTGCTACATCTCCCCCAACATCCGTATGGAAACATACCGGGATGCTGTGGATGAGATGATGCAAACAGCAGGACGGAGCGGAAAGGAGTTTATTATCATGGGAGACATCAACGCGAAATCCACACAGTGGGGATCCCCGATTACCGACGCAAGGGGTGAGTATTTCACCGAGTGGCTGGCGGCTATGAACCTGGTGGTGATCAACACCGGCAACGAGCCCACCTTTGTCAGAGGTGCTTCCGAGTCTCATATAGATGTTACGTGCTCCACTAGCAGGGTTTCCAGAACAATAGCGAACTGGCAAGTTCGGCTATCTGAAAACCTTAGCTACCACAGAAACTACTTTGAGATATCGGACATCACGGCAACACGCAAGGGCCGATCCCAGGGTAAGCCGTGGCTAGACTCCGCTGTGTTTAGGGACATCTTAAACACAAGAGTCGGCCTCGAACCTGATGATGACGGCACATTTCATACATGTGCCAGAATCATTAGGGAAACCTATAGGGACAGCATCACCAGGGGAAACGCGCAGGGCACAGGCATGCCGTACTGGTGGAACTCTGAAATAGAGCGAGCCAGGACCAACTGCGCTAAGCTGCGAAGGGCCACTACAAGGCTCAACCGCAGGAGAACTGCCACGGACGAGGAGAAGGAAGCAGCACGGGTAAGGTTTAAAGCAGGCAGGAAACTCCTGCAAAACCTAATAAACCGGTCAAAAAGAGACCTGTGGAGAGAGGTGTGTGAGAAGGTGAACGAGGATGTCTGGGGCGACGGTTACCGTATCGCAACGAGGCACCTCGGAGGGCTGACCATACGACATCTCCACAAGCAGGAAGACGGAAATAGCGAGGGCCCTGTTCCCGGCTGCGAACGAAGCCCTCGACAGATGGACGGTGGCGGAAACGGTGGATATTTTCAGTTTGGAGGAGCTTAAAAGTGCTGCAAAAGCACTGAAAAGCGGAAGAGCTCCAGGCCTGGATGGAATCCCTGTCGAAGCCATCAAGGAGGTGGTAGCGAACCAACCATTTTGGCCGTTGAAGATGCCTAACCAGCTCCTGAGCACACAGTGTTTCCCAAAAGAGTGGAAAACGGCAAGACTGGTCCTCACCCCGAAAGGGGGAAAGCCTCCGGAACTGCCGTCATCGCACCGGCCGCTCTGCTTGCTGAACTCAGCTAGTAAGCTCTACGAGGCGATGGTGAAGGCAAGGCTCGAGATCGAAATCGAGAGTAGTGGAGGACTGCACGAGCACCAGTATGGCTTCCGCAGGGGCAGATCCACCATACAAGCCCTACAAGCCGTAAAAGATTGGGTCGGGCGCAACAAAAGCACATGGTGCGTGCTTGTAACGCTAGATGTAAAGAACGCCTTTAACTCTGCCTGCCACAACCTGATCTTACAGGAGCTACGGAGACGCAACATCTCCGAATACTTAGTGGCACTGGTCTCCAGTTATCTGGAGGACAGATCTATTCAGGTAGACAAAGGCGTTTCTTTGAGGACCGACGCAGGAGTCCCCAGGGTTCGGTTCTAGGACCTACCCTGTGGAACATCCTGTACGACGAGGTCCTGGCGCTGCACACGCACGAGGACGCCACCCTGATCGGCTTTGCGGACGACCTGGCCATGCTGGTGGAGGCGGAGGACCAGCGATCGCTAAAAAGGACGGTCAATTGGTGCCTCGAGCTGATTAACGACTGGATGACATCCCACAAGCTAGAGCTTGCGCCGGGCAAAACGGAGGCCATCATCCTGAAGGGGAAGAGGGATAGGAACGGTATCAGCTTCTCGCTGGGGAACACCGGAATCCCTACCTCCAAAACCCTTAAATACCTCGGTGTCACGTTTGACGAGAGGATGTCCTTCACGAAACACGTGCTTGCTTCCGTTAGGAAAGCCGAAGTGAGGACATCTATGCTCGGCAGACTGATGCCGAATGTTGGAGGCCCCTTGAGTGGAAAACGGGCGGTGCTTTGCGGAGTGGTGCACTCGATACTCCTATACGGAGCCTCTATTTGGCACGAGGTGTGCAAATATGCAAAATATAGGGATATACTTATAGGTGCACAGCGGAAGGCACTGCTCAGGTGCGCGTCGGCCTACCGTACCGTGTCGAGCGTTTCCCTGCAGGTGATCACGGGAACCGTTCCGATTTTCCTCTTGGTCGAGGAAAGGAGGACGGTGACCGAGAGTGCCAGTCGCGGCGAGACCACCAGACGGAATGCCAGGGAGCAGAGCATCGCTCAATGGCAGGACGAATGGAATAGGAACACCACCAAAGGCCAGTGGACGAAACGTCTGATACCAGACGTAAGGACCTGGCTTGAATGCCCTCACCGTAAGCTAGACTACTGGCTGACCCAAGCGTTGACAGGTCACGGTTCTTTTCGTACGTATACGAAGAGAATCGGTAAGGACCTGGAGGATACGTGCGTGTACTGCGGAATGGTGGACTCTGTGGAGCACACCATCTTCCAGTGCATGCGTTGGGACGCGGCGAGGGTGGAGGTGGGGGCCCTATGCCCAGCGGCATTAACACCTGACGCCCTGGTTGCAGAAATGATGCAATCCAGGAGGAAGTGGGATGCCATCCACAAGATGATTAAAGCTATCATGGAAAGGAAGGAGACAGAAGAAAGGAGCAGACAGCAGGAGTCGAATAGAGGGGAGCCTGAATAGACTACCAGGGGGCATCTGACGCTGATATCCTAACGGATGGTTCCGGATGCCTCAAGCGTGGCGAAGAAGGGGAGTTTTAGCAGGTAGAAATCCTGCACTACCTGCACGCACGGGCATGCAAGTGTCTTTGCGAAGAAATCTCTTTAGAAAAAAAAAAAAAAGGTTAGGTTTGGTTAGGTTAGGTTAAGTTAGGTTAGGTTCACTTTGAGTTTAGCAGTCATCAGATGAGGACGTGATTATATCGCTCCTACTCTTTTGCCTGTTACAGCTACGAAAACCAGTATTTTTCTTTGAGATCTTGATAGTGTGCGTAAAATCAGTTTCCGGATTTTTTAGTGACGAGATGTTTTGTGTGTGCCACAGCTTTAACCCTATTCTAAGGGCTGCCAGTGTACAACAGTGTTAGCAGTTGTAGCAGAGATAGGAAGCTGCCAGGAGGGTCGCCGAGGCGCTGATCCGCAGCGGTCCGACGTCGCGCGGGCCTGTGGGATTCCTACAGCCCTACAGCCCTAGCCGTTCAACCCCTACAGCAGGAAGTGTGTGCGCTGAAGTGGTGTTCGGTGAGATTTTTTTGCAAATTATTCTAAGTGCATAAACCAGTTGGTGCGGTGTTACATACGGTCTATCCAGGCCGGTAAAATTTTCAAGGCCATCTAGAACTGCGGCACGTGCCAGCCTTGAGGCACTTAGAATATTTTTTGATAAAACTTTTGTGGACTTAGAAAAATTATAAATTCAAATTTGTGGACATTGTCATTTTGGAAACTTTATATTTTGTTTTTTTGGCTCTAGAGCCCCAGGTAGAGGGAATTTTCAAATTGCGACGGTTTTTTTCCACCCCTGTTTATAACGTCCCTACATCGTCAGACGCAACACATTTTGGTTGCGCGCAACCCCCCCCCCCTACTGGTTTGCCTTCCTTCCACGGAATCCCGGCCGTTTTGGGGCTGTGTAGGTGGACGAACTGTTCTTATCACAATTACCCCTCGCCCGCCAAAAGTATTCTTTTGGCGAGACGAGCCAAGATCTTCACAGCGAAGGCGATTTTTCCAGCGCTGGAAAAAAATATGGAGGAGCACAGGAAAAGCGATCGGGACTCGGACCAGGAGAGTACCAATAAAATCCTGGAAAAGAGGATGCAGGCAGACAAGAAAGGATACAGCTCGCCCAGCAACCCAGAGGATCCCGCTCAAATCTTTGGACGACGAGAATCACTAGCTAGAAGCCCTGCAAAGGAAATCAGGAACGCGGTTCCATCAACGCCGGCGACAACAGCAGCGGCATCTACGACAATGGCCACCTCAATGATCTCAGTTAGCACGCTGATGCAGAGTCCTAAGAAAAAGGGTAACACACCGGAACGGGATGAAATCAAGTACTTCATAGACAAAGTTGCAAAGGAAGTCTATGAGCTGGCAGTGTTAACAAAAAAAAAAACACCAACACAAAGGTAGAAATCAAAAACGCGGCTAAGACACTGAGAAGAATTACGGAAAATTTAAAGACGAGGTACGAGGATAGGATAAAGGCTGCCCCTGCCCCTGTCATTGTTCCCGCCCCCACTACGGTTCCTAGAAGCCAGAAAGCCAAGCCGGAAATGGTAACAATCGGCACGCAGACGGAGGAAAATGAGGTCGGGACGTCGGAAACAAGATGCATCGGCACCCAAACTATATGCGGGGAAAAGGAAGGAGAGATAAACAGGATAACGGAGCTGATTGGGCGAGCTGGCAATTACGAATCGGTGGCCGGCCTGTTAGGAGAAAACTGGCCAGTGGAATGTTACAGGAACACGGAGCTGGAAATGTTCGAGGTCACGAAAGTGAGAAAGTACGAGAACTTGGCAATAGTAATGTCGACGAAGGAGGTAAAGTAGAGTACGACTGTGCAAAACATTGCCAGGATCTCGTACAACGTATGGGACGCAGTGGAAAGCAACGTAGGCCAGCCGGACTTTAATACGGAGTCTAGAAAAGTGACCACAAAAGACGGGGGAAAAGAAGCAGCCGATCAACACCACGGTTTTCGTCCTGCCAACTAAAGGGGAGAAGAGCACGGGAGACAAGGAGGATATCAGCGACATCTACCTGCAGTTCCGAGAACTAAAAGAGATGGCGCTGGCGCAAGAAAAGAGAGAGGTACAGCTAGTTACCCCCGGAAGTTGGAGCATCGTAACGCAGAGGAAGATCCTGGAGTGTGTTTGCTTCCAGAGTGGGCTCCGTGTGAAGATCATTACGGATGCACAGGGCAAAAATAAACAAAAGCAGGAGAAGAAGCAAATGGAAAAGGAGAAGAGCAGCACCCTGACGGTGAAAGCAGTAGGGGGTAAGACGTACGCGGACCTCGTCAAATCCCTGAAGGAGAACGTCGACATAAAGAAGTTGGACATCGCCGTCAAGCGGATTAGGCATACGGAGAAAGGGGATCCGCAAATGAGCATTGAAGGGGATGATCTGAAGGCGGCCACTCTGGAAGGGGAAATAGTCAGTAAATTCTCCGACTGGGAGGTAGCCAGGGGCAGTCAGTGGAAAAACACGGTTATCGTATACGGCATAGAAGAGACGGTGGATGCCGAAGAAGTCAAGGAAGCCATAGGGCAGGAACTAGGGCTTGAGGACAAAAAGGAAATTTTGGAATTGTGAGAGAAATAGTTGAGATATTTTGTTTGTGTTTGTGTGCTATTGTGCCCCAGGATTCGCCCGTTCTAGTGATACCTCCGGCGAGGCTAGGTCGCGGCCCGTTCTTTTGTTAGGGGTGTTTTCTCTCCTGCAAATTGCGGGGCGTTGCTGTGCGGAACAGGACAATTCCTGGCGGCTGATTTTGGGACAGTAGCTAGCCATATTAGTGGGCCAGAGGTGGGTGTAGTGGCGCCTCTTCCCTACTAAGGGTTTGTGAGCTACGAATTTTTTAAAGTGCAGCGATATACCCTCTTAAGGTATATATCGACCGACATTAACAGTTAAAAATTAGGAAAGACCTGATTAAGTGTGTTCGGCTAGGTTTGTTAAACTTAACGAGTTTTCATTTTTGTGGACATTTTTTCAACAAATTTAAAAATTTTTGGTTGTCAATTGCCAGCAGGCAAACAGGCTAGGGACCTACAACTCCATCCCCCCCCAAATTTCAATAGTGTTCCCCATGGAAACACTTTCCCCCTTCTCCCATTTTTGTTTTAGGTTACCCCTCTTCCGCCAAAAGTTTCGTCTTGGCGCGGGGACTTCGACGATACCCCTCCCCCCGCCCTCATCCCTCCCACCACTTTCGAGTTTTTCCACTCCAAAAATTTTGGTTAACGGGGGAAAAAGTTAAGTGACGCCATGAGTGAGCGGAAGGAACAAGCCGCGCGCGGAACGAGCGCAGGCACGAGTACTGACGACCGCCAGGCTCAGTATGTCTTTTCGAGGCGCGAGTCATTGAAGAGGACCCCGCCAAGTAAGGTGGATCCTAAAAGAGCGGAGCGGGAAAGAGCTAACTCTATTCATGAACTAGGCTCCGCCGATTTCATGAGGAACTTCGCCCAAAAGGTCACTCCGAAGAGGCAAAGAGAGGAATCTAGAGAGGAAACCCGTGATCTGGGTGAGAGCCTCCGAAAAATTGTCAAGGATATGGTTGAGCTGCACAAACTGACGGAAATGCACGTTAACACCAAGGTGGAGATAAAGGGAACAGCCAAAAAGCTCCACTGGAGAATCCAGGACTTCCAGGACCAATTTATGGACCTGGAAAAGGAAATATCCAGCGCGAAAACGAGGAAGGTCGAGAAACCGTCGAAGGAAATGGCGACGCAAACTCTGCCGGTTAGTCCCTATCTTTGATCATTATATTACAATATTTAATTGAAATTTAATTCCTGTTTTCCTATTTTCTGTATTCTTCAAGTACATATTATTGTCAATGAATTTCTGCAATTTCACCATCCTTGGAGATGATTGATGTACAGTCTGTTATACTTACGATTTACTAACATAGGTAAATTTATTTATTTATTGTATTAGATTGTTTTTCTATTATAATGTTACTGTTATATCACCTGAAGAAGCCAACAATGTTGATGGCGAAACGTTGTGTTGTTTAAATAAACGCTTCTTGTCCAAAAAGCTGAATGAAATTATTTCCTATTTCTACCTATATTCAAAATTGGACGTTAAATTACTAATCTACTATTTTTTATTACTTAATCAATATTTTTTGGGTTTTTTTTCATGATGTATACATACTATTTTAAACAAAATAATTTAATTTGGATTTATCTTTTCGTTAGCAAATTCGTGGCGTATGTCTTGGAGAAGTTATGTATGCATTTCATAGGCAAATATTTTCTAGTCTATACATTTTTGAAATTTTTTATTACTTAATCAATATTTTTTGAGGTTTTTTTTATGAGGTATACATACTCTTTTAAACAAAATAATTTAAATTGGATTTATATTTTCATTAGCAAATTCGCGGCGTATGTCTTGGAGAAGTAATGTCTACACTTCATAGGCAAATATTTTCTAATCTATGCATTTTTGAAATTTTTTATTACTTAATCAATATTTTTTGAGGTTTTTTTATGAAGTATACGTGTTCTTTTAAACAAAATAATTTATTTTGTACTTATATTTCCGTTAGGATATTAGCGCCGTATGTCTTGGAAAATTAAACATGGTTTTTAGTCGGTAGGCCTTCTCGGGAGAATCTGAAACTACTGATTGCGGAGTCTTCTCCTATATAATGGTGATTATTAAAAGTTTCCCATGTTTAAAAAAAAAAGGTTAGGTTAGGTTAAGTTAGGTTAAGTTAGGTTAAGTTAGGTTAAGTAAGGTTCAGTTAGGTTAGGTTTGGTTTGGTTGGGTTTGGTTAGGTTAGGTTAGGTTAGGTTAGGTTAGGTTAGGTTCAGTCTGTATTTAGCATCCGTGCAATACAGACGTTCTGTGCTGAGCTCCTCGAGTAAAGTTAGTTTTTTTGGAATTGTGAGAGAAATAGTTGAGATATTTTGTTTGTGTTTGTGTGCTATTGTGCCCCAGGATTCGCCCGTTCTAGTGATACCTCCGGCGAGGCTAGGTCGCGGCCCGTTCTTTTGTTAGGGGTGGTTTCTCTCCTGCAAAATGCGGGGCGTTGCTGTGCGGAACAGGACAATTCCTGGCGGCTGATTTTGGGACAGTAGCTAGCCATACTAGTGGGCCAGAGGTGGGTGTACCCCTCTTCCGCCAAAAGTTTCGTCTTGGCGCGGGGACTTAGACGATACTCCCCCCCGCCCTTATCCCTGCCACCACTTTCGAGTTTTCCCAATCCAAAAATTTTGGTTAACGGGGGAAAAAATTAAGTGACGCCATGAGTGAGCGGAAGGAACAAGCCGCGCGCGAACGAGCGCAGGCACGAGTACTGACGACCTCCAGGCTCATTATTTTTTTTGGAGCGCGAGTCATTGAAGAGGACCCCGCCAATTAAGGTGGATCCTAAAAGAGCGGAGCGGGAAAGAGCTTATTATATTCATGAACTAGGCTCCGCCGACTTCATGAGGAACTTCGCCCAAAAGGTCACTCCGAAGAGGCAAAGAGAAGAATCTAGAGAGGAAACCCGTGATCTGGGTGAGAGCCTCCGAAAAATTGTCAAGGATATGGTTAAGCTGCACAAACTGACGGAAATGCTCATTAACACCAAGGTGGAGATAAAGGGGGCAGCCAAAAAGCTCCACTGGAGAATCCAGGACTTCCAGGACCAATTTATGGACCTGGAAAAGAAAATATCCAGCGCGAAAACGAGAAAGGTCGAGAAACCGTCGAAGGAAATGGCGACGCAAACTCTGCTGTTAGTCCCTATCTTTGATCATTATATTACAATATTTAATTGAAATTTAATTCCTGTTTTTCTATTTTCCAAATGAGGTGCCCCGTATTCAAGCTGGAGGTCGAAAGGTTAAGGAACCTGAAACACAAGGGGCAGAGAAGAGGAATGGTTGCGGGCAGTCAAAATACGAAATAGCTGTAAAATTCCTCCAAACAAAAATGGGCAGGGGCCGGGCTGCGCACGATCTGGCGTATGCCTACGCGAAAGAGTGGCATTACGACCTGCTCCTGGTAGCTGAGCCCAATCGGAATCTGACCAGAAAGAGCGCATGGATGGTTGACAGCCTAGGAGATGTAGCGTTGCTACCAATGAATGGAGAAGACCTGTCGCTGTCTAGGACGTACTGTGGGGATGGACACATATGTATAAGTCTGCAAAAGTTCGATCTCCACGTTATTTACATCTCGCGGAATATATCAATGGCAGAATACCAAGATAAGGCAGATGCAATTATGAGCTTGGTGCGGACCAGCGGCAGGGAGGCTCTCATCGCGGGAGATATAAACGCAAAATCCTCCATGTGGGGTTTTCCGGTGACAGACGAGAGGGGAACGATATGGGCTGAGTGGGCTGCCTCACTACACCTAGTGGCCCACAACACAGGGGATCTCCCGACCTTCGTTAGGGGAACCAGCAGCTCCCATATAGACGTCACCTTCAGCGCTTGCCCGAAGCCTGGACAACTGGAGAGTGCTGGAGACGGAGAACCTCACTTTGCACCGTTACATCAGATTCGAGGTGAAAGGCAGACCGGTGGAGAAGACAACGAAGGAGAAAACGATCAGGAAGGTAGACTGGGAAGTGTTTAGAAATGCACTACCCATCCTGATCGACTCCCTGGAGGCAGGGGAAGAAAAATCCTATATGAAAGGGACCAAACTCCTGGTCGAAGCTTATCGTGCCAGCGTGTCGCAAGGATCGGCGTACCACAGCTTTATGCCATACTGGTGGAACGATGATATAAGCCGCATCAGAGCAGTCAGCACTAGGGCCAGGAAGCTGCTAACAAGAAGCATAGGCAGGGGCAGTGAAGCGGAGTTGGAGCGGCGACACGCTGAGTACATGGAGAAGAGAAAGGAATTGAAGAAGGCGATCGCCTCCGCCAAAAGGAAGCACTGGAGGGAACTGCTGTTGTCGGTAGACGACGACGTGTGGGGCACAGCATACCAGGTGGTGGTTAAGAGCGTCACGAACTCTAAAACCGAGGAACTTCCTGAGGAGAGGAAGCTGGAGATCCTCGACCACCTGTTCCCTCGGCGGACAGAAGAGCCTTTCATTCCCCCAACGGCCCCGGCCCCCGGATCTTTTCTCCATGGAAGAGCTGAGACTGGCAGTTAGGAAAAGGAAGAAGAAAAAGGCACCCGGACCCGACACACTTCCCATGGAGGCCATAGGAGTGGCGCTGACCATCAACGAGGAATGGCTGCTGGGCATCTATAACGAACTCCTGCGGAAGCTGGTGTTCCCAAGGGAGTGGAAGACGGCAGCAGTCGTCCTGATAGAGAAGGCAGGCAGGAGCCCCGGGGAGCCGGGTTCGTACCGACCCATCTGCCTGCTAAACACTTTTTCTAAAGTGTACGAAGCGCTACTCCATGGTAGACTGGAGGAAGAAATTGAGCAAAAGGGATTGCTAAGTGAGCAACAGTTCGGGTTCAGGAAGAAGAGGTCCACCATCCAGGCGCTCAGGATGGTGGCTTTTCGTTAGCAAATTCGCGGCGTATGTCTTGGAGAAGTTATGTATGCATTTCATAGGCAAATTAGAAATAATTTCATAGGCAAATATTTTCTAATCTATACATTTTTGAAATTTTTTATTCCTTAATCAATATTTTTTGAGGTTTTTTTATGAGGTATACGTGTTCTTTTAAACAAAATAATTTATTTTGTACTTATATTTTCGTTAGGAAATTTGCGCCGTATGTCTTGGAAAAGTAAACATGGTTTTTAGTCGGTAGGCCCTCTCGGGAGAATCTGAAACTACTGATTGCGGAGTCTTCTCCTATATAATGGTGCTTATTAAAAGTTTCCCATGTTTAAAAAAAAGGTTAGGTAAGGTTAGGTTAGATTAGGTTAGGTTAGGTTAGGTTAGGTTTGGTTAGGTTAGGTTAGGTTTGGTTTGGTTTGGTTGGGTTGGGTTGGTTTTGTTTTGGTTTGGTTTGGTTAGGTTAGGTTAGGTTAGGTTAGGTTAGGTTAAGTTAGGTTAGGTTTGGTTTGGTTTGGTTTGGTTTGGTTTGGTTTGGTTTGGTTTGGTTTGGTTTGGTTTGGTTTGGTTTGGTTAGGTTAGGTTAGATTAGGTTAGGTTAGGTTAGGTTAGGTTAGGTTCACTTTGAGTTTAGCAGTCATCAGATGAGGACGTGATTATATCGCTCCTACTCTTTTGCCTGTTACAGCTACGAAAACCAGTATTTTTCTTTGAGATCTTGATAGTGTGCGTAAAATCAGTTTCCGGATTTTTTAGTGACGAGATGTTTTGTGTGTGCGACACCTTTAACCCTATTCTAAGGGCTGCCAGTGTACAACAGTGTTAGCAGTTGTAGCAGAGATAGGAAGCTGCCAGGAGGGTCGCCGAGGCGCTGATCCGCAGTGGTCCGACGTCGCGCGGGCCTGTGGGATTCCTACAGCCCTACAGCCCTAGCCGTTCAACCCCTACAGCAGGAAGTGCATAAACCAGTTGGTGCGGTGTTACATACGGTCTATCCAGGCCGGTAAAACTTTTAAGGCCATCTAGAACTGCGGCACGTGCCAGCCTTGAGGCACTTAGAATATTTTTTGATAAAACTTTTGTGGACATTGTCATTTTGAAAACTTTATATTTTGGTTTTTTGGCTCTAGAGCCCCAGGTAGAGGGAATTTTCAAATTGCGACGGTTTTTTTCCACCCCTGTTTATAACGTCCCTACATCGTCAGACGCAACACATTTTGGTTGCGCGCAATCCCCCCCCCCCCCCACCTACTGGTTTGGCTTCCTTCCACGGAATCCCGGCCGTTTTGGGGCTGTGTAGGTGGACGAACTGTTCTTCATCCACGGGTGATAAGGGTACCTCCCCTCCCCCCTCATAGTTTATCACAATTACCCCTCGCCCGCCAAAAGTATTCTTTTGGCGAGACGAGCCAAGATCTGCACAGCGAAGGCGATTTTTCGAGCGCTGAAAAAAAATATGGAGGAGCACAGGAAAAGCGATCGAGACTCGGACCAGGAGAGTACCAATAAAATCCTGGAAAAGAGGATGCAGGCAGACAAGAAAGGATACAGCTCGCCCAGCAACTCCCGGATCCCGCTCGAATCTTTGGACGACGAGAATCACTAGCTAGAAGCCCTGCAAAGGTAATCAAGAACGCGGTTCCATCAACGCCGGCGACAACAGCAGCGGCATCTACGACAATGGCCACCTCAATGATCTCAGTTAGCACGCTGATGCAGAGTCCTAAGAAAAAGGGTAACACACCGGAACGGGATGAAATCAAGTACTTCATAGACAAAGTTGCAAAGGAAGTCTATGAGCTGGCAGTGTTAACAAAAAAAAACACCAACACAAAGGTAGAAATCAAAAACGCGGCTAAGACACTGAGAAGAATTACGGAAAATTTAAAGACGAGGTACGAGGATAGGATAAAGGCTGCCCCTGCCCCTGTCATTGTTCCCGCCCCCACTACGGTTCCTAGAAACCAGAAAGCCAAGCCGGAAATGGTAACAATCGGCACGCAGACGGAGGAAAATGAGGTCGGGACGTCGGAAACAAGATGTATCGGCACCCAAACTATATGCGGGGAAAAGGAAGGAGAGATAAACAGGATAACGGAGCTGATTGGGCGAGCTGGCAATTACGAATCGGTGGCCGTCCTGTTAGGAGAAAACTGGCCAGCGGAATGTTACAGGAACACGGAGCTGGAAATGTTCGAATTCACGAAAGTGAGAATGTACGAGAACTTGGCAATAGTAATGTCGACGAAGGAGGCAAAGGAGAGTACGACTGCGCAAAACATTGCCAGGATCTCGTACAACGTATGGGACGCAGTGGAAAGCAACGTAGGCCAGCCGGACTTTAATACGGAGTCTAGAAAAGTGACCACAAAAGACGGGGAAAAGAAGCAGCCGATCAACACCACGGTTTTCGTCCTGCCAACTAAAGGGGAGAAGAGCACGGGAGACAAGGAGGATATCAGCGACATCTACCTGCAGTTCCGAGAACTAAAGGAGATGGCGCTGGCGCAAGAAAAGAGAGAGGTACAGCTAGTTACCCCCGGAAGTTGGAGCATCGTAACGCAGAGGAAGATCCTGGAGTGCGTTTGCTTCCAAAGTGGGCTCCGTGTGAAGATCATTACGGATGCACAGGGCAAAAATAAACAAAAGCAGGAGAAGAAGCAAATGGAAAAGGAGAAGAGCAGCACCCTGACGGTGAAAGCAGTAGGGGGTAAGACGTACGCGGACCTCGTCAAATCCCTGAAGGAGAACGTCGACATAAAGAAGTTGGACATCGCCGTCAAGCGGATTAGGCGTACGGAGAAAGGGGACCTGCAAATGAGCATTGAAGGGGATGATCTGAAGGCGGCCACTCTAGAAGGGGAAATAGTCAGTAAATTCTCCGACTGGGAGGTAGCCAGGGGCAGTCAGTGGAAAAACACGGTTATCGTATACGGCATAGAAGAGACGGTGGATGCCGAAGAAGTCAAGGAAGCCATAGGGCAGGAACTAGGGCTTGAGGACAAAAAGGAAATTTTGGAATTGTGAGAGAAATAGTTGAGATATTTTGTTTGTGTTTGTGTGCTATTGTGCCCCAGGATTCGCCCGTTCTAGTGATACCTCCGGCGAGGCTAGGTCGCGGCCCGTTCTTTTGTTAGGGGTGTTTTCTCTCCTGCAAATTGCGGGGCGTTGCTGTGCGGGACAGGACAATTCCTGGCGGCTGATTTTGGGACAGTAGCTAGCCATATTAGTGGGCCAGAGGTGGGTGTAGTGGCGCCTCTTCCCTACTAAGGGTTTGTGAGCTACGAATTTTTTAAAGTGCAGCGATATACCCTCTTAAGGTATATATCGACCGACATTAACAGTTAAAAATTAGGAAAGACCTAGATAGATTATCAGGTAAGAACAGGTTATAACGGGTATGAACAGGTTAATACAGCTATAGTAACAGATAATAACAGGTTAAAACAGCTATGTTAACAGTTATAAACAGGTTAGAACAGATAGATTATCAGGTAAGAACAGGTTATAACGGGTATGAACAGGTTAATACAGCTATAGTAACAGATAATAACAGGTTAAAACAGCTATGTTAACAGTTATAAACAGGTTAGAACAGATAGATTATCTAGTAAGAACAGGTTATAACGGGTATGAACAGGTTAATACAGCTATAGTTACAGATAATAACAGGTTAAAACAGCTATGTTAACAGTTATAAACAGGTTAGAACAGATAGATTATCAGGTATGAACAGGTTATAACGGGTATGAACAGGTTAATACAGCTATAGTAATAGATAATAACAGGTTAAAACAGCTATGTTAACAGGTATAAACAGGTTAGAACTGATAGATTAACAGGTATTGACAGGTTAAACAGCTAAAACTAATGCAACTGATGAGGATTTGTTAATCAGTCTACAGTAAAAATGATACTGAATGTATAAATCAATTTGCATCGTATTTTATAAACTCATCAAAACCTTTTCGGTAACGTCCCTTATCATTATCTTTATCGATAACAATAAAACCATACCTATTTTTCCAGCATTCGTTGCATAGGATTTTATTATCTTATTTAAAACAGATGAACTAAATTTACGACATGTGTTCTTAGATCAAGGGGTTAATAATGACATGAGTTTTAAACAATTTAAAATCCTATGCAATGAATGCTGGAAAAATAGATATGGTTTTATTGTTATCGATAAAGATAATGATAAGGGACGTTACCGAAAAGGTTTTGATGAGTTTATAAAATACGATGCAAATTGATTTATACATTCAGTATCATTTTTACTGTAGACTGATTAACAAATCCTCATCAGTTGCATTAGTTTTAGCTGTTTAACCTGTCAATACCTGTTAATCTATCAGTTCTAACCTGTTTATACCTGTTAACATAGCTGTTTTAACCTGTTATTATCTATTACTATAGCTGTATTAACCTGTTCATACCCGTTATAACCTGTTCATACCTGATATTTTATCTGTTCTAACCTGTTTATAACTGTTAACATAGCTGTTTTAACCTGTTATTATCTGTAACTATAGCTGTATTAACCTGTTCATACCCGTTATAACCTGTTCTTACTAGATAATCTATCTGTTCTAACCTGTTTATAACTGTTAACATAGCTGTTTTAACCTGTTATTATCTGTTACTATAGCTGTATTAACCTGTTCATACCCGTTATAACCTGTTCATACCTGATAATCTATCTGTTCTAACCTGTTTATAACTGTTAACATAGCTGTTTTAACCTGTTATTATCTGTTACTATAGCTGTATTAACCTGTTCATACCCGTTATAACCTGTTCTTACCTGATAATCTATCTGTTCTAACCTGTTTATAACTATTAACATAGCTGTTTTAACCTGTTATTGTCTGTTACTATAGCTGTATTAACCTGTTCATACCCGTTATAACCTGTTCTTACCTGATAATCTATCTGTTCTAACCTGTTTATAACGTGAAAAAGGATATAATGTTATGAGAAAACTTTTATACATACCGGGTATTTCAAATCTTTTAGTATCTCTACCAACTATTCTATATCGTCAATGTGTAACATAATGTTTGACATTAGTATATTACCTTCTTGAAAATCCTTATATATCGTCAAAAATTCTTATCCGCATATTCTAAATATGATAATGTACCACCAAAACATATAATATGATAAAAATGACCATAGAGTTTGTTATTGTAAAACCACACAAACATGATAATATACCACCAAAATATATACAGTAATAACTCTCCTCTAGATTAATCTAGTCGTTTTCCTTGTCAGGGCGAAGTCGATCGGTTTTACTTTATTGTGAAATAAAATATTCATAATAGCTTAATTCCTAGTAACAGTTTGTCGTGCGAAATCAGTTTAGAACAGACTACAACTGGTAATTCTTAGTAACAGGGTTGAAATCCACAAACGAGTTCGGGTATTGTTTATAACCTTATATTTTATGCATTGTTGGTGATACTTATCGAGTATTTGGTGTATGCATTCCTAGTGCTCAAACCGATTTGAAACCTCTACATGTATTGTGGGTTGCGTAGTAACATAGGGGTCGGGGAGAGTGAGATGGTTGTTGATTAGGGGTGTCGGCGGTAGTTACAGGCGTGGGGGTGTGAGAGCCAGATGGTTGCTGATTGGTGGTACCTGGGTGTACTACAGCTAGAGGTCTGGGGTGGTAAGAGCCTGGTGATTGCTGGTTGTCGGGAGTTATCGATGTGGGGGCGCGATTATGTAAATATGACCACTCTCTATGAAATAAAAACATAACATTAGTAACGACGAGCAAAAATCAGTTTTGAATACAAAATTACATAAAAATAATATGATCTCAAATATTTAAAAATACTTACGGTATGTATACGTGCACCATCACCCCAACACGACTGTTCTTCATATCTATATACATATGACCCAGCTGAGGGGTGTAGACATGTGGGTAATGTCTATCTACGTTCCATGGTTGTTTATCTGGATAAATAACTAAAGCATACCTATCGTCTGCCTAAAACAGTGTAAAATTAGTAAACAATACACTTCTAACGATATCATAAAAATGTTTAAAATATGTTATTAATTATCAAATAAATAAAAAATTTTATAATAACGTTATTATAAAAATTTAAATAGTATTTTTATTTTAAATAGTTTTTAAACAACAATTTTAAACAGTTTTAAAACGATAATTTTAAATAGTTTTGAACAATAATTTTAAATAATAATATCAAACAATAATTTTAAAATTAATTATCAAATAAATTAAAATAATATAATTTGTACTTACCAAGAATCCTATTTCTCTCAGTATACTTCCTAGTTTGGAGGTTAAGCGATACATATTGACTAATGATAATAATTCTACTACGATCATAGCTTATATATTTTTTGTAATCACTTGTGGTTTAAAACCAAAATTTTTGAACAACAAGTGTAAAATATCTAACCCGATTGTTTTCGAAAACAAATCTTAGAACTAAGAAAACATATCCGTTCCCACGGTTCATTATCGAAATGTACAAATTTTTGAACAACAAGTGTAAAATATCTAACCCAACTGTTTTCGAAAACAAATCTTAGAACGATGAAAACATATCCGCTCCCATGGTTCATTATCGAAATGTGTGATAGGGTATTATTGATTGTCAACGCCAAAACCTATTATATACACATTTAAAAGCCGGCATCTTTGGGGCGGGAAGTCTATACGAACGGGCGGAAAACTCCAACTGCTATTATATACACATTCCAAAGCCTCGTACACAGCTAACCTTCATAGCTCATATGGTAACGCGCCTGACTACCGATACAGAGGTCCAAGGATCGATCCCTACCGGACGCAACACTTTTTATCCTATACACCAAAAACTCGCGGATGCCAATCGTCCCACCCATGTTAAATCCCATAAGGATTTTCAGAAATTTTCTCGGTTTGAGCACTAGGAACGCATACACCAAATACTCCCGGATGCCAATCGTCCCACCCATGTTAAATCCCATAAGGATTTTCAGGAATTTTCTCAATTTGAGCACTAGGAATGCATACACCAAATACTCGCGGATGCCAATCGTCCCACCCATGTTAAATCCCATAAGGATTTTCAGAAATTTTCTTAAAAACGGGTGCCAATCGTCCCATCGATATTTGGATGCCAATCGTCCCCTTACCTACTACTTTTGTGTGCTATTGTGCCCCAGGATTCGCCCGTTCTAGTGATACCTCCGGCGAGGCTAGGTCGCGGCCCGTTCTTTTGTTAGGGGTGTTTTCTCTCCTGCAAAATGCGGGGCGTTGCTGTGCGGGACAGGACAATTCCTGGCGGCTGATTTTGGGACAGTAGCTAGCCATATTAGTGGGCCAGAGGTGGGTGTAGTGGCGCCTCTTCCCTACTAAGGGTTTGTGAGCTACGAATTTTTTAAAGTGCAGCGATATACCCTCTTAAGGTATATATCGACCGACATTAACAGTTAAAAATTAGGAAAGACCTGATTAAGTGTGTTCGGCTAGGTTTGTTAAACTTAACGAGTTTTCATTTTTGTGGACATTTTTTCAACAAATTTAAAAATTTTTGGTTGTCCATTGCCAGCAGGCAAACAGGCTAGGGACCTACAACTCCATCCCCCCCCCAAATTTCAATAGTGTTCCCCATGGAAACACTTTCCCCCTTCTCCCATTTTTGTTTTGGGTTACCCCTCTTCCGCCAAAAGTTTCGTCTTGGCGCGGGGACTTCGACGATACCCCTCCCCCCGCCCTAATCCCTCCCACCACTTTCGAGTTTTTCCACTCCAAAAATTTTGGTTAACGGGGGAAAAAATTAAGTGACGCCATGAGTGAGCGGAAGGAACAAGCCGCGCGCGGAACGAGCGCAGGCACGAGTACTGACGACCGCCAGGCTCAGTATGTCTTTTCGAGGCGCGAGTCATTGAAGAGGACCCCGCCAAGTAAGGTGGATCCTAAAAGAGCGGAGCGGGAAAGAGTTAACTCTATTCATGAACTAGGCTCCGCCGATTTCATGAGGAACTTTTAGGGGGTTTGAGAAACGCTGAATAGGTGTGGTCATGTGAATATATCCGTGCTAGTGTATATTATTGTTTTCATAGGTAATTATTACTCAAATTTGTTTTTTCTTTCTTCCTTATGGCAAAGTATAATTTATTCACCTAATTAAATTTATATATATAAACAAACTATCTCAATTTAACCGCAATGTAAATATAACCAATAAAAATAAAACAATATACTACAATTTCAATTACAAAATTGTTAAAATTTTGTCAAAATCCAACATAAACTCGTTCATGCTCGTGTTAGACCATTACACTTGGAGTATAGAATACTAGTGACCATCAAAATTTTTCTCCGTAACTTAGTAATTTTTCATGAATCATCGCCAGTAGTGAAAAGCATTGCGGAACGTCCACACACAGCGGTCCTCAAACCTCTACCTATGTCCCAACTATTTGTTTATTCTATTTTTAATTTAACTACTATATTGTTCCTATTTTATTTACTGTATACTTTTGTATTTATATATTTTTTATACCTGATGTTTGTATGCTACTGTATTCACTATATATTGTGTTTTTAGTTTTTATTATTATTTAAACTGACACCTATGTCAAATTACTGATCATATTTGCACTTATTTTATCATAATCACTGTGTTTTATTAATTTCTACTAACTTCATGAGCGGGTAGCTCTGCTCGCGTCCGTGGCTTAAGGCCACACGTGCCCGCAGGATCACGCTAACTGAGCAGAAATTTTTGAGACGCTGACTCCTCGGTCAGCTACTTTACATAATCTTACGTATTTATTTTATTTCTCCGACATGTACCATCATACCAATAGCTCAAATCACAACCAAATGACAAGGAATATCGGACCTTCTCTCCGTATCTGCCAAATTAATATAGAAGGAATAAGTAGAAGTAAGAGTGATTATCTATCCAGATTACTGAAGGACCACGATATCGATGTATTGCTCATTCAGGAAACACATACAGAAGATGATCACCAGATAAAATCCAGAGGCCACATTCATGGTTATAAGCTATTAGATTCTATTAATAGTAAGACTCACGGAATCGCAACCTATATTAAAAATAACATTCAAAATGGTACCATAGTCTCAAGCGGAATTATAAACGGGATTTCGGAAAGTACAATACTAGTAGACAATATACATATTGTAAACGTCTACAAACCACCTAACATGAATTGGCCACCTCACGTCCTAAGCAGATACCCCCACCCGGCAGTGTATGCAGGAGATTTTAATAGTCACCATACGGACTGGAAGTATGCAACATCTGACAACAATGGCCAAAAATTAATGAACTGGGCTGACTTCAACAATTTGTTCCTCGTTTTTGATGCAAAACAAAGGGGCACCTTTTACTCTGCAAGATGGAAACAAGAATATTGTCCAGATTTGTGTTTTGTTAGCCGGGACTATCTAAATAAACCAGTCCCAACAAATAGAACAATACTTCCGGACTTCCCACGCAGCCAACATCGCCCGGCTGTATACGAAATCGGCATACAAATCCCACTGCTGAGAACAATGCCAAAGCCGCGATGGAATTTCTGTAAGGCAAACTGGGAAAAGTACGCAGAAAGCTTGGATGAAGCTATCAAAAATGTACCTCCTCAGTACAACAAATATGAACATTTTAAGGAAATAGTCATAGATACTGCGAAAAGATGTATTCCTCGTGGATTTCGTAGACAATATGTCCCGGGCTGGAGCGAAGAAAGTACAAGATTATACAACTTATATCAAAACTCTAGGGATCCTCTAGTTGCAAATGATCTACTGGAAAGTTTAGATAATGCTCGAGCAAACAGTTGGAAAACCCTCATGCACGAAACGAATTTTACTCATTCCAGTCGCAAAGCTTGGAACCTCCTCCGTAAGCTAGGAGGCAACACTCACAAGCCAACACCAAAAGCATCGGTCGATCCTAACAAGATAGCCAGTCGTCTCGTCTCTCTCTCTAAAGCTCCAGCAGATAAACAACATACGAGATGGGTACAACGTGAATTAAAGGAAGCATTAAAAAATCTAAATGCGAATAGTGAATTCTCGAACCCCTTTACAAGGGAAGAGATGGATATCGCAATCGCAAAAATAAAATGTAGGAAAGCCGCTGGTGAGGACAACATCTTCCCCGAATTCATTAAGAACTGCGGACCACAAACCAGAGAATGGCTGACTAAATTCTGTACGAACATTCTCAATACTGGCAAACTTCCTGTCTTATTCAAGAAAACCAAAATTATAGCTACACTAAAACCTGGTAAACCAGTTAACGAGGCTGAAAGCTATAGACCTATTGCGCTTCTTAGTGTTGTGTATAAACTCTTAGAAAGGTTGATCCACAGCAGAATTGCACCGGCAATAAATGAAATTGTTCCAGTAGAACAGGCCGCTTTTAGAACGGGAAGAAGCTGTGCGGACCAGGTGTTAGCTTTAACAACCTACATCGAATGTGGATTTCAAAAAGGTTTAAAAACCTCGGCAGTATTCGTAGACCTGACCGCAGCCTATGACGGCGTATGGAGAAAAGGCCTGTTGTTCAAGTTCATAAGAGCAATACCCTGCATTAAATTATAAACCTTGATAAGTAGCATGTTAGTAGATAGGTTATTTAGAGTATGTCTAAATGGCTGTAATAGTAAAACCCGGCAGCTACATAACGGTCTACCACAAGGTTCTGTACTGGCCCCACTACTTTTCAACCTCTATACCTCCGACATTCCGACCACACATGCCAGAAAGTTTATATATGCAGATGATATAGCTCTCGCAATACAACACCGAAACTTTGAGAGTGCTGAACACGATCTGTCTCAAGACCTGTCAATACTCCATTCATATTTCACAAAATGGAGATTATGTCCAAACCCTACCAAAACTGAGGTTTCATGTTTCCATCTGCACAATAGTAAAGCAAATACTACATTGTCAGTCAATTTTAATGGAACCATACTATGCCACAACCAACATCCGAAATATCTAGGTGTCACTCTTGATAGGTCTTTGACATTTAAAAGTCATTTGGAAAAAACAGCTGCTAAACTCCAGACTAGAAATAGCATTATCCAGAAACTGGCGGGCACAACGTGGGGCGCGTCTGCGGATACGCTGAGGACGGCCAGTATGGCATTAGTATATTCGACAGCTGAATACTGTGCACCTATATGGCTTAACAGTAGACATGTAAAAAAAGTGGATATACAACTAAACTCCACAATGAGAATGATAAGCGGGGTAGTTCGATCTACCCCCTTAGAATACTTACCAATACTAAGTCATATAGCTCCACCAAATTTACGCAGAAATCAGGCTCAACAAAAACTCCAACGTACTATAGACCAAACCACGGACCTTCCGATTCATGAAGATCTCTGCAACATACCCGCACCAAGGTTGAAATCGCGACGAGCGCCATATACGTCCATGAATAGATGTTTCGATCTCCAACAGTCGTGGAATGAAGAATGGCAGAATTTCAATACCAACCGAAATCCCATAAACTTAAACATCAACGACAAGCCACCTGGTTTCGAGCTTCCCCGGCAACTATGGACCAAATTGAATCGTATACGTACTGGCCATGGCAGATGCGCAAAACAGATGCATGATTGGGGATATGCAGAAAATCCGAGATGCGATTGTGGCGCAGAAATGCAGACAATAGATCATATCGTTACAGAATGTCCAATACATCGCTATGAAGGAGACCCCGACGACATAAACTTGTTAACGCCCTCAGCGATAGAGTGGTTAAAGAAATTGAAAATAAATTTATAATAATAGTTTATAAATTTATTTCCAATTTCCTTACATTGTGATCATTGTAATTTTATTGAAATGGAATTATTATTGTTACGTAAATTATGTAAATGTATTTGTTTCATACGAAAATATATGAGGAACTTCGCCCAAAAGGTCACTCCGAAGAGGCAAAGAGAGGAATCTAGAGATGAAACCCGTGATCTGGGTGAGAGCCTCCGAAAAATTGTCAAGGATATGGTTGAGCTGCACAAACTCTTGGAAATGCACGTTAACACCAAGGTGGAGATAAAGGGAACAGCCAAAAAGCTCCACTGGAGAATCCAGGACTTCCAGGACCAATTTATGGACCTGGAAAAGGAATTATCCAGCGCGAAAACGAGGAAGGTCGAGAAACCGTCGAAGGAAATGGCGACGCAAACTCTGCCGGTTAGTCCCTATCTTTGATCATTATATTACAATATTTAATTGAAATTTAATTCCTGTTTTCCTATTTTCTGTATTCTTCAAGTACATATTGTATGTTGGTGGTATTGGAAATAAGTATCTCAGTTTTGTGCTCCCTGTGTTTTAATTGATTTTCAATATTAATTGTGCTGTGAAAATTATATTTATTTCATTAAAGTAATATTGGGCAGCAGCAATCGAAATAAGTGTGTAAGATTTTATTAAACGGCAACATTAAGGCATCTTTTTTAAAGAATAATTATATACACGTGTGTTTATAAAGGTGCATTTTGCTTGTTGCATCAAATCAGGTGATTTATAACAAGCATAATATTATTATTATATCTGTACACTTATGTCTAAACTTGTATTAACACAGTACAGTGGCTATAGTCTTTGTATACAAATTGCAAGTTCGTAAGTTCAAATCCCGATCATATGTTTTTATTTCATTTTTTATCTTTAATAATTTAATTTTTAATTTTTATTATTTAAGTATTATTTTTTTTAAAATTTTATGTCTGCTTTGTAATTTTATTCTTATTTATATGTATATATATATATTTTTTTTCTCTTATTGTTCATACTTAATTTTATTTATTTATTTTTTTATTATTTTTATTATAATTTTAATTTAATTTTAATTTTATTTTATTACACTACCATTACTTCACTAATTCATTCATTTGTACATCATAAGCATCTCACTTTGTATATTATATGTATTTTTTGTTTGAACCTTCTCCGTGGCCTTCTTGTTTGTGTGATCAAAGCCCGCTTGATAGGCCCCTAGCGGTGAAGTGAGTGTCCCAGTTTGATCCCTTTTCAACCTCTGTACGACAATTTATTATATTCATTGGTATCTTCATAATGTCTCGCCTAGATTCAGAAGTTATTAAAAAGGTTCTTGAGAACATTGAAGTAGCTAACTATCTCAGACACACCATTGCCAGTAGCATCAACCAGTCTCCAATCATAAATCAGTTACTCAAAGAAGTAAAATCACTACGGGAGACTAACGCTCAACTGTCTAAAGAGCTTTGCGATTTAAAAACCATGGTTGAATCCTCCTTACCCTTGGATACAAACCCTGATCTAGTTGTCAAGCCGACCAAGACGCTAACTTACAGTGAGGTAGCTTCTGAAAGTAACAAACCAAAAGAGGTCCTCAAAATAGCTGAATCTATAAATATATCTGAAAGCTCGATCACACGAGATCTCCAACACAAATCAACAAATAAAATCAAAGCATCCGATAAAACTAATAAATCGAGCCCTGTTTTTGGTACTGGCACAGCTAATTCTATGCTTATCGCCACCCCCTCTTATTCGTGGGTTTATGTTGGTAGACTGCAGAAAGACACTCCAGTCGAAAATGTTTGCGCATATTTGAGGGAAAAGTGGCCTAATGCAATTTTTTCTTGCACAGACCTTAAAAACAAAGGTAACAATAGCTCCTTCAAGGTAGGTTTTTCTGGTGTTGATATTAAGGAATTGCTTAACCCTGTAAACTGGCCAACTGGCATTTTAATTAAGCCCTTTCGTTTCTTCAGAAAATCTGAATAAATCTCGTTCGAATTTATCAGATTTTAGTTCTACTCCTAATTATCTCATGCATGTTTTTTATCAAAATGTCAGAGGCTGAAGAACCAAAACTAGTACTTTTTTTAAATCAAGCCTCTGTGCGAATTATGATGTAATCGCACTCACTGAAACATGGCTCATTCCTAATATTTTAAGCACAGAATTGTTCTCTTCCACTTACACAGTGTTTCGGTACGACCGTGGTTGCGAGACTAGTCGTAGCCGCAGAGGTGGAGGTACTCTAATAGCAGTGAAGCAAAATATTTTCTCATCCACTATCACGGTTGGCCCCATTTTTGGAATCGAACATACCTGGATTCTTATAAAACGCGGCAACAAGACCCTAATATTTTGCTGTGTTTACTTTCCGCCTGGATCCTCAGCATCTTGTTACACAGATTTTGTCGAACTAGCATCTTCTGTCGCTGACCAATATCCGTCATCACAATTAGTGATAGTGGGAGATTTTAACTTACCCCAAGTTAAATGGACAGTGGACACTTTTACTGCCGCCGTATGTCCGGTATTTAGTACAGCGGGTGTTGCTTCAGCTGAATCTCTTATAGATGGTTTGGACTTCCTCGAGTTAAGTCAATTTAATCTTTTTACCAACCACCTCGGTGACATTCTTGACTTGATCTATTCCAACAATGCTAGTACCAAAGTATGGCGCTCCACTGAGCCCATGGTACCTGAAGATCCTTATCATCCATCTCTTGAATTTTCTATCGAGATCTGTGATGTTGCTACACTCATTAATGACTCATGTCATGTGTTTAATTTTAACAAAGCTGATTTTGTTTCTATAAATCGTTCTCTCGGCCTTTTGAATTGGGATAACGTATTTCTGAATCAATCCGTTGTTGAATGTGTTCAAAAATTTTACCAAGTCATATATGAAATTATAGAATGCTATGTTCCCAAAAAAGTTAAAAAAAATCCGAAGTACCCAAAGTGGTTCACTAAGGAAACTATCAAGATAATTAAAGAAAAAAATCGCCGGCATACTGAATTTAAATCATCTGGCAACTCTACAGACTATGCTGTTTTTTCTGAGTATCGTAAACTTGGTAAAACAAATATCCTAAAAGATTATAATTTTTACACTTCATTAATAGAAAATGAGATTTCTCGAAATCCAAAATCGTTCTGGGCTTTTGTAAACGCTAAGAAAAACGAACATGGTATTCCATGTAACATGTTTTTTAAAAAGAAATCATCAGATAACTGTAAAGACACCTGTGACCTATTTGCTGATTTCTTCAGCTCTGTTTACACTACACCATCATCTCAAACATTAATTGGTCCGGATTACCCTTATAGTTACCATCTGTCTTCTGTTAATATCGACCTGGAGGCTGTTACAGAAAAAATAAGAATACTGGATCAAAACAAATCACAAGGCCCAGATGGTATTCCACCAATCTTCTTAATTAAGTGTATTTCTACGATAGCAAAACCTCTACAAATTCTTTTTAGTAAATCGCTGAGCACTGGTATATTTCCCTGCTTCTGGAAGTCTGCATTTGTCGTCCCTATCCATAAAACAGGAGCTAGGAACAATGTCGAGAATTATAGCCCTATTTCCATTCTCTGTTCTATACCTAAGATTTTTGAATCAATCATCACTGATTTATTATTTGAAACATTCAAAAATTCAATAGTACCTCAACAGCATGGCTTTTTCAGAGGTCGTTCTACATCAACTAATCTGCTGCTATACAAAGATTTTATCATCACTGCTTTGGAAGAAGGTAAAGAAGTTCATGCTGTTTACACCGACTTTAGAAAAGCCTTCGACCAGGTCGATATAAATATCTTGATTTGTAAACTCAAGCGATATGGCATTAGCAATCCCCTTTTGTCTTGGCTCACTTCTTACTTAACTGGTCGCTCACAGTATGTTAAAATGAGCAATTGTCTCTCAGATGTTATAACTGTTACTTCAGGAGTTCCGCAAGGGTCCCATTTAGGGCCTATTCTCTTTCTTCTTTTTATCAACGACATTGCATTTTATATCAAACACTGCAATTTCTTATTGTTTGCGGACGATTTAAAAATCTTCAAGATAAGTTCTACTGCAGATGATCATATAGCGTTGCAACAGGACCTCGATTCCATTTTCCAATGGTGCACAGCAAACAACTTGTGGTTCAACATCGCCAAGTGCAAATATATCAACTTCTCTAGAAAACGAGAACCATCGAATGTTGTGTATTCACTTGACAATACACCTTTAGAGGAAACCAAAGATATAAGGGATTTGGGCGTCTTATTTAGTAGCGACCTTAATTTTACTGCCCACATCAACACAATCATCAGCAACTCATTACGCATGTTGGGCTTCATAAAAAGACAGTTTGTCAGCTTCAGAAGTTTACATACTATCAAAGTCCTGTTCAATTCTTTAGTGAGGTGTCAGTTAGAATACGCCACATCTATATGGTCTCCAACCCAACAGAGTTTGAATAACAGACTGGAAAACGTGCAAATCAAATTTTGTAATTACGCACTTTATAAATCGGGTATTTATTACAGTGCTGTACCGAGAGCTGAACGACTATCCGCACTTAATTTTAAACCTCTACAAGATAGGCGCCGGATTTTCGACTTATGCCTACTTCATAAGATAATGAACGGTACCACTGACGTTCCTGACATCCTCGCTAAAGTTGGACTGAGAGTTGCACCTTACCCAACAAGGAACGTGGATTTATTCCACTTGCCCAGGCGCCGAACATTTTACGGACTCAACTCCAGCCTGGACAGAATGTGCAAGCTCTACAACGACCTGGCCCCGGATCTGGATATTATGTGCTCTTTTTACATTGCTTTTAAAAATAATCTAAACCGTTTACTCTAGTCCTGTTTATTTAGCATTTTTGTTTTTTTAATATATTTTTTGTAACTTTCTTTGTTGTTTTTTAATATTGTGTAATTTAGGTAATTTTATCCTGTATACACTTAAGTTAATAAATAAATAAATAAATAAATATTATTGTCAATGAATTTCTGCAATTTCACCATCCTTGGAGATGATTGATGTACAGTCTGTTATAGTTACGATTTACTAACATAGGTAAATTTCTTTATTTATTGTATTAGATTGTTTTTCTATTATAATGTTACTGTTATAGCACCTGAAGAAGCCAACAATGTTGTTGGCGAAACGTTGTGTTGTTTAAATAAACGCTTCTTGTCCAAAAAACTGAATGAAATTATTTCCTATTTCTACCTATATTCAAAATTGGACGTTAAATTACTAATCTACTATTTTTTATTACTTAATCAATATTTTTTTAGGTTTTTTTATGATGTATACATACTCTTTTAAACAAAATAATTTAATTTGGATTTATCTTTTCGTTAGCAAATTCGCGGCGTATATCTTGGAGAAGTTATATATGCATTTCATAGGCAAATATTTTCTGGTCTATACATTTTTGAAATTTTTTATTACTTAATCAATATTTTTTGAGGTTTTTTTTATGAGGTATACATACTCTTTTAATCAAAATAATTTAAATTGGATTTATATTTTCATTAGCAAATTCGCGGCGTATGTCTTGGAGAAGTAATGTATACAATTCATAAGCAAATATTTTCTAATCTATACATTTTTGAAATTTTTTATTACTTAATCAATATTTTTTGAGGTTTTTTTATGAGGTATACGTGTTCTTTTAAACAAAATAATTTATTTTGTACTTATATTTCCGTTAGGATATTTGCGCCGTATGTCTTGGAAAAGTAAACATGGTTTTTAGTCGGTAGGCCTTCTCGGGAGAATCTGAAACTACTGATTGCGGAGTCTTCTCCTATATAATGGTGATAATTAAAAGTTTCCCATGTTTAAAAAAAAAGAGGTTAGGTTAGATTAAGTTAGGTTAAGTTAGGTTAGGTTTGGTTTGGTTTGGTTGGGTTTGGTTAGGTTAGGTTAGGTTAGGTTAGGTTAGGTTAGGTTAGGTTAGGTTCAGTCTGTATTTAGCATCCGTGCAATACAGACGTTCTGTGCTGAGCTCCTCGAGTAAAGTTAGTTTTTTTGGAATTGTGAGAGAAATAGTTGAGATATTTTGTTTGTGTTTGTGTGCTATTGTGCCCCAGGATTCGCCTGTTCTAGTGATACCTCCGGCGAGGCTAGGTCGCGGCCCGTTAGCGGTGTTTTCTCTCCTGCAAAATGCGGGGCGTTGCTGTGCGGAACAGGACAATTCATAGACAAAGTTGCAAAGGGAGTCTATGAGCTGGCAGTGTTAACAAAAAAAAAACACCAACACAAAGGTAGAAATCAAAAACGCGGCTAAGACACTGAGAAGAATTACGGAAAATTTAAAGACGAGGTACGAGGATAGGATAAAGGCTGCCCCTGTCATTGTTCCCGCCCCCACTACGGTTCCTAGAAACCAGAAAGCCAAGCCGGAAATGGTAACAATCGGCACGCAGACGGAGGAAAATGAGGTCGGGACGTCGGAAACAAGATGCATCGGCACCCAAACTATATGCGGGGAAAAGGAAGGAGAGATAAACAGGATAACGGAGCTGATTGGGCGAGCTGGCAATTACGAATCGGTGGCCGGCCTGTTAGGAGAAAACTGGCCAGCGGAATGTTACAGGAACACGGAGCTGGAAATGTTCGAGGTCACGAAAGTGAGAAAGTACGAGAACTTGGCAATAGTAATGTTGACGAAGGAGGCAAAGGAGAGTACGACTGTGTAAAACATTTCCAGGATCTCGTACAACGTATGGGACGCAGTGGAAAGCAACGTGGGCCAGCCGGACTTTAATACGGAGTCTAGAAAAGTGACCATAAAAGACGGGGAAAAGAAGCAGCCGATCAACACCACGGTTTTCGTCCTGCCAACTAAAGGGGAGAAGAGCACGGGAGACAAGGCGGATATCAGCGACATCTACCTGCAGTTCCGAGAACTAAAAGAGATGGCGCTGGCGCAAGAAAAGAGAGAGGTACAGCTAGTTACCCCCGGAAGTTGGAGCATCGTAACGCAGAGGAAGATCCTGGAGTGTGTTTGTTTCCAGAGTGGGCTCCGTGTGAAGATCATTACGGATGCACAGGGCAAAAATAAACAAAAGCAGGAGAAGAAGCAAATGGAAAAGGAGAAGAGCAGCACCCTGACGGTGAAAGCAGTAGGGGGTAAGACGTACGCGGACCTCGTCAAATCCCTGAAGGAGAACGTCGACATAAAGAAGTTGAACATCGCCGTCAAGCGGATTAGGCGTACGGAGAAAGGGGACCTGCAAATGAGCATTGAAAGGGATGATCTGAAGGCGGCCACTCTGGAATGGGAAATAGTCAGTAAATTCTCCGACTGGGAGGTAGCCAGGGGCAGTCAGTGGAAAAACACGGTTATCGTATACGGCATAGAAGAGACGGTGGATGCCGAAGAAGTCAAGGAAGCCATAGGGCAGGAACTAGGGCTTGAGGACAAAAAGGCCATGACTGCCGTAACGGTCAAAATGGCCAAAGCGGAAAGTTACGGAGAGCAAATCGCCACGGTCGAGCTGCCCAGAGACCTGGCTGCAAAGCTAATGGAGAGAGGAACGGTCAGGATCGATTGGGTCAACTGCCAGATAAAGGAGAAAGTGAACGTAACTAGGTTCTATAACTGCCTGGAGCACGGCCATACCTCGCTCGAATGCACGGCAGAAGAAAGCATGCGCAACACCTGCCTGAACTGTGGTCAGACAGGGCATCTGGCAAAGGAATGCGCCAACCCGGCCAAGTGCGTCAAATGCGAGGTAGAGGGACACAGGGTAGACCAAATGAGGTGCCCCGTATTCAAGCAGGAGGTGGAAAGGTTAAGGAACCTGAAACACAAGGGGCACAGAAGAGGAATGGTTGCGGGCAGTCAAAATACGAAATGGCTGTAAAATTCCTCCAAACAAAAATGGGCAGGGGCCGGGCTGCGCACGATCTGGCGTATGCCTACGCGAAAGAGTGGCATTACGACCTGCTCCTGGTAGCTGAGCCCAATCGGAATTTGACCAGAAAGGGCGCATGGATGGTTGACAGCCTAGGAGATGTAGCGGTGCTGACAATGAATGGAGGAGACCTGTCGCTGTCTAGGACGTACTGTGGGGATGGACACATATGTATAAGTCTGCAAAAGTTCGATCTCCACGTTATTTACATCTCGCCGAATATATCAATGGCAGAATACCAAGATAAGGTATCACGGGGTTCCCCCCCGTGTTCTTTGTCGAAAGAAGCGCAGTGAGCGGCGCGCTGATACTCGCGAAACCTCCGATGTAGTCCCGCACCCAATTACACAGCCCTAAGAACTGTCTTAGTTCTTTCCTTGTTTTAGGCGTCTTAGCCTCTGTCACTTGAGTCAAGTGTTTCTCAAGCGGTTGTGTGCTATCCTCGGAAATTGTGTGTCCGAGATAGGTGATTCGGCTCTTGCCGAACTCGCACTTCTCTGGTGCGAGGCGTAGCCCGTGTTGCTGTAGGCGCTCAAACACCATCGCTAGGTGTCGTATATGCTCCTCGTGCGTTTTTGAAAACACGATTATGTCGTCCAGCCCTTCCAGCCTTTCCTGCCAGCACTTCCTGGGACATAAGGCGTTGAAACGTAGAGGGGCTGTTGCGAAGACCAAACGGCATCACATTGAATTGGTAATGCCCTCCGTCCGGTGTTGAGAAGGCGGTAGCCGCCTTGGAACCTGAGTGCATCGGGATCTGCCAGTATCCCGACTTCAGGTCCAATGAAGAGAACACGCGCGCCTCCCCGAGGTCGCGCAGTGTATCTTGGATAATCGGCATCGGCGACGGTTCGCTGACGGTCGATTCGTTGAGTTTCCGATAGTCAATACAGAAGCGCGGCGATCCATCCTTCTTCTGTACTATGACTACCGGGCTTGAGTATGGAGACGTGGACGGGGATATGATGCCCGTCTCGAGCATCTCTTCTACTTGTTCCTGTATGCTCTGACGCTTGGCGTCGCTAACTCGATACGGCGGCGTGCGGATGGGGTTGTCGTGTTTCAACACGATGCGGTGCTGAACGGTCCTGGTGCCGGCGTAGTGTCTACGGCTGTCGGTCACTTCAGGAAATTTTTGAAAGATTTCATGGAACTGCTCTATGAGTTCCTGCGGGAAGCCGTGATCGAGGTCGCTTGCGTTGAGCGGTAATGGTTTATCCGCATCAGTAGCCTGGTCTGCGGCTAGCCAAAACGCGGTGTGTCGCTGACCGGTGCCGAAGTGCATACAGCGGCGAGCGATATCAAGTGTAGCTTGCTGTTGCACAAGCCATGGGTAACCCAGGATGCTGTCTACTCGTAGGTTCTCGCACACGAGGAAGGTTCCGTGGGTTGTGAGGCCATCTATTTCCACTTGCACGGTTTCCTCTCCAGAGGTCTTCATGCTGTGGCCTTCCGCGGCCAGTGGTATAGATTGCTGTGTTGATTCGTGTGTACTAGCGATGCTAGAACGTATGCAGTTATACGCGGCTGCTGTATCTAGCAGTGCGTGAGTTTCGCGTCCGTTAATTTTCGCATTAATTAGCGGAAGCGTTGCGCCTGTTATTGCGTGAAGGGCTAGTCCATCCACTATGCCCTCTACGCGTTTTTTGGCGGTTGTTGTTGTGATGTTGAAGGTGGTGGAGCGCTGTTGCCGGCGGGCGAAACAGGAGCTCGTGGGGGGGTATTCCGTCTAGGAATAAGACAGTCGGTTTGCCAGTGGTCTCCCTGGCAAAAACGACAAGGGTACGGCGGTTTTGCCGACCCCGAAGCGGTATAATTAGGTTTGGCCTGAGAAGGCGGAGAGTATGATTGAGCGCGCACAGGCGGTGGCGCATAAGGATAGGATTGTGCGCGCAAAGGCGCAGGAGCTTGCGGTGGTGCGCGCGAGGTATGCGGCACGTAGGGACTAGATTGTGTGCGCGTGGATTGCGGCACATAGGCGGGCGCGCGCTGCGATGACGGCGCGATCGGCGGGATGTACGCTCGTGATGATTGAGCGACAGGTCGATGATCTTGTTGTGACTCGTCAAGGATAGTGACGAGGTCGAGCAACTCATCGAACGAGGCTAGGGTACGTTGTGCGAGCGCGAACCTGAAGTCTGGTCGCATGAGACTGATTGTCGCTAACAACAATTCAGTCTCCGTGGATGCGCAGCGATGCGCTAGCGTCATTTTCCTCGCCACAAAATCCCTGCCTGGTTCACGTGGGCCCTGAGGATCCGTCAACATGGTAATGTTGAGGCGGGCCTTAGCATCGGGGCCGTTGAAACGGTTGAGGAAACGTTTCCTGAACGTTTCCCACTCCATGGAGATGTTGGCGAGAGGCTCATACCAGCGTCTCGCCTCCCCAGTGAGGTTGTCCGCAACATCTTCCAGGAAATCTTCCTTGATGGTTCCTATGTCGCGAAAATACTTCTCAATTTTCGCGAGAAAACGAGCAGGATCCTCGTTCAGTTTCCCGGAAAATTTCGGAGCTTTAATTGAAGAAGAAGGGCGCCAACGAGACTCTAAATGATTAGCCAGTCCGTCTCGTAGGAGCATGGCTAATTGTTGGACCGAATCTTGGTCAGGGGAATTATTATTTGAAGATGTATTGATGGAGAGACGCTCGGCGTCTTCCATCCTCGAGAGACGCTTAGTTTGGCGTTTAGCCGGCATAGTGAGCGGAATTTTTATCCAAGCGTCGAACTTGGATCGTAGGTACGGAAGCCCCACGGAGCGGGCGACAAAATGTCACGGGGGGGAACCCTCGGAAAAGTTCCGCAGGTACACCCGCAGGAGGACGAGACAGCGGTAGTGCAAAACCGTCTCGGTGATGTCCTCACTCGTGCGCACTTTACCCTAACTAGCTCAGTCGCGGGTTCTTCCACTATGCGGCTCGGTGTGAAGCACCGGTCAAACGTAAGCGCTCTGAAAAGTAATGGTGACGAAGGTGTTGTTGAAGATAAAATGCGTGGTGATGTTAGATGATAATTATTAACAAATTAGAAAATGGAAAAATGAAATACAAATAGCCAGGTAAACGGGTTACCGGCGCGTAAATAAACAATGGTGAAAAACATGAGTGACAAAGTATAAATAAACAGACAATGAAATATGAAAAAAACAATAGTAGATAACAAAGCGAGTTGAACAATGAGAAAATGAGTCAGAAACTCAGACGTTTGCGGGACGTCTGAGGTAAAGACTGAAGATGAGGATTGAGAGGGGAAAAGGAGAAGTTGGAAGCCGGCGAGGCGATAGGTGTCGCCGCGTGTCTTCGCGTCTTCTTTTGTTTGGGCGTCTCGGCGCCGAACAGTTCTACGAAGAGCTGTTGGATCTTCCGTCGTGTAGTTGTTGCGACGCTGGACGTTGTTGTTGATGCGGCTCGTACAGGGGCCGATGAAAATGTGAGTTGGTACGGCGTTGACGGCGTTAGGCGGTAAACCGTCCGACAAAGCGTAGGAGGCGTCCTCGGCGGTGAAAATAGTGATGGAGGCCGAATGGAAGTCTCTGGTGGTGGGTATTGGTCGGTGGTGACCCGTTCCCACGGTATCTTCACGAGGAGCCGATAATTTGGAGGTGCGACAAGCACTGGTTCGATCGGCGTCGCGACGGCGGGCGTCGATTTTATGTTAAGCGTCGTTCTGGATTGACGGCGGGCGTCTCTGTGGATGGACGGCAGGCGTCGCTGTGTTTGGACGGTGGGCGTCGATTTAGTAGGCGTTACGCTGGGTAGCGTCGGGACGTCAGGCGTCGGACTAGTAAGCGCCGGCTTGATGTGTGGGAACAACCGAGCTCTGGGGTCCGCGCGCTGATAGAGGTACGCCTGTACCTTATCGCTGACGAACGCGTACGGTTTGACGACGTCTATTGTGTAGAGATGACGACGGTAGTAGCATCGCTCGACGTAACGGCGGTGGGCCGCTCGGCCTCGATGTCGGATTGGTGCCAGCGTGGGTGGCGTCGGGACGGCGAGCGTCGTGTTGGTTGAGCGTCGGAGCGGCGGACTTCTACGAAGCGTCGCGACGGCGGGTTTTGAAATGTTGAAAGGATACGAGGTCGGTTGAAGTGAAGTTAAAGTTTGCGTAAAAATAACAAAAATGATTCTAAGTTGAAAATGACAAAAATGATTCTAAGTTGAAAAAATAACAAAAATGATTCTAAGTTATTTATATTTTGAAAAAACGGCAAACACATTTACAAAAACATACACAAAATAAATACAAGTCCCAGAATCGAGACACAATAACAGTTTTCGGCGTAAAGCCAGAGGCAAAGAGCCTATTGATGATTTCGGCGTAGAGCCAGAGGCAAAAAGCCTATTGATGAGGTGAGCTTGTGAGAAACTGACGTTTGATTGAAAATCACTCGTCTTTTATACGAGGTTTTGGCATGGAAAGGGAAAGTTTTGCTATTGGTCTTTGAAAATGTAGTAGGGTAGCGGAATGCGCAGTTCAAAGTGCGCAATTCGCGGTAAAGACCGTGAATTACGCGGAATAAAGTAGATCCGCGGGTCTCAATCGATGGCGCGAATCATGACGATTCCAACGATAGGTGATAGTGTGGGGTGGGAGGCACCCCACACGAGATATCGCGAGAAGCGCGAAATATCTCCTGCAACAAAGGTAGATGCAATTATGAGCTTATGTTGCAGGAGATATCTCGTGTAGGGTGCCTCCCACCCCACACTATCACCTATCGTTGGAATCGTCATGATTCGCGCCATCGATTGAGACCCGCGGATCAACTTTATTCCGCGTAATTCACGGTTTTTACCGCGAATTGCGCACTTCGATCCACGCATTCCGCTGCCACCACCATATTTTCAACAACCAATAGTTTCATTTTCCCTCTCTCTACCAAACCTCCAAAATTGTATAAAAGAAGAGTGAATTGCAGTAATTCTTCAGTTTTCTAACAAGCTCACCAAACAGGCTATATCTGCCTCTGGCTATTTTCGCGAAATAACTTCGATAGGCTATATCTGCCTCTGGCTATTTTCTGCCGAAATAACTACGAGTTCTCACTAAGTGTTGTGTTATTATGGTTATATGTTTTGTATGTGTTTACTTTAAATAACTTAGCGTTATTTTCATCTCAACTTTAAATAACTTAGAATCATTTTCGTTTTGCAACTACAAATAATAACTTAGAATCATTTTCACATTTTGTCTCGCTTCGTATCACTCAGAGTCTCGTCAACACCTAATTCCAATTCCCAACGCAAAAACGACGCCCGCCGTCGCGACGCTTACCGACGACTACCGATCCGACGTTCAGCGCCA